>OZ010615.1:36535344-36572844 GCA_963932145.1 Acanthosepion lycidas | reverse complement strand
CGATTTCTATTTTTTCCTCAGACTAGGCCATTTCCAGTGGTGTGCAGTAATATAAATCTATTTTCGGAGTGTATTTTTTGACCTTGAAAAATATTGCATCATCCGTGATTCCATCAGATTTTTATCACGCCCAGACACTATTGTCTCGACTGTCGATTAGTTGTCCTACGACCATTTTCTACGATGGACATTGCTCCAAGGAAGCGTACGAAAATTGTAGCGCTATACGAACACACTGGCAAGCCTTACCAGTGAGCAAATGAAAGTCATATAGACTGAAACTCTCCTGATTTGAATCCAATCGAGAATCTATGGTCAATCTGAAGGAACGACATCGTGGAATGGACTTACGAAGTAATAACATGTGCACTGTGTTATGTTTCATTGGAAAAATACGAAAAAGTAAATAATAACGGAATTATTCGTTTTTGTTTCAATTAATTTGCACAATGGTGTATATATGCACACTACATTACCAACACTTTAAAACAGCTAACCATATCATCAAAAATAACAACACCCGCAAAATAAAAACTAGAAAGAACCAACATTATTTGCGAGTTCAAATGCTCCATAAGGAACCGTGTTTTTGATCAAACCAAACTCAAATAATTTCATTGGTCATACCACTACATGCTTATCTAGACGATTTACGTTGCACTTACTCGACCATAGCTCAATTAGCACTCATTTAAACACATAAAGCCTTATGAGTGACAAAAGATATTCATAGATGGTAACCCACGACCTCACGTTAACTTAGAGATAGTAATCTTTTAGAGTACGAACATCACATATTCTAAGTACAATGTTTATACATGTTTTATTCTCGCTTTTCATTGTTACAATTAATAAAAATGATAAGCGTATTTTGGCACCCCTCTTTTCATTTCCCTTAGTGCCTCGTGTCTGTATGTTTGGGAGCTCCTTAGGGTAGGGGGTTATTATAATATAACAACTCAACATCCTCCTTTCTTACGTTTACTTATTTTATTCTGATAACTAGTGTTTTAAATAGCGATCGGATAACTGAGGTGAATTCGTGCCCTTGGCACAGTAAGAGAATTAGTCCAGACCTGAGAAAGGGTTGAAACAAAATGTGCCGTAACCAACGTCCAGACTCACACCAATGGAGAACTAAAGAAATCACGATATGGTAACCCATGAAACTCACGTTATCTTAAAAGGTTTTAGAGTACGGTCATCACATATTGTAAGTACAATGTTTATGCCATGTTTTATTGTCGCTTTGCATGGTTATAGTTAATAAAAATGATAAACGTAATTTGACACCCCCGTTTTCGTTTCCCTTAGTGCCTCATATTTATATGCTTGGAAGACCCTTGGTGCAGGGAGCCGTTATAAGATAATCCAACACCCTCCTTTCTTACGTTTACTTGGTTTTATTCTGATAACTAGGATTTAAATAGCGATCGGATAACTGAGATGAGTGCGTGCCCTTGGCACAGTAAGAGAATTAGTCCGGACTTGAGAAAGGGTTGGAACAAAACGTGCCGCGAAAAACGTCCAGACACACGCCAATGGGGAACGGGAGATATCACGAGATGGTAACCCACGAAACTTAGGTTAACTTAAAGGTAGTAATCTTTTAGATTACGACCGTCACATATTGTAAGTAAGTACAATGTTTATGTCATGTTTTTATTGTTTTGCATTAAATAAAAATGGTAAACGTAATTTGGCACCCTTATTTTCATTTCCCTTAGTCCCTAGTATCTATAGGTTTGGGAAACCCTTGGGATTGGGAGCCGTTATAAAATATCGACCCGACATCAGTATTCGTCTGTAAAACCGCATTGCCTCAAGTTTCTTCTTCATCTGAAAGAAAATTGTCTAGCGTTCAATGGAAATTTACACTATATGGATATTAGTATTTATCTAGTGCTTTGCTTAATTTCTGGTAGGCATCTTTCCTTACTCCCGTGTGCCTTCAGATTTCTCTGGTTGAAGCTTTATTTTAATACAAACAGGAAGCAAATAGAAAAAATGGCTGAGAAGAATGCGGTCATTAATACTAAATTAGTGCCAAAAAAAAAAAAAAAAGAATAAAAATAAAGCACTTTAAATTGTTCCCGGGCAGTGATTCGGTACTACGAAATATCCACCGACCCTCCAAGTCAATTGGTTTGAAACAACGACTCGGAGTCGACCGAAAGACTATGTTTATCGATATCTGTGAATTCTTCCTTCATGTTCCGAGTGTTTTTGGTTACTTCTGCTACTGACAAGGTCTTCTCGAACAAACAATTGATCTGGAATCTCCTTTTTGGGTTTATATCATTTCTTCATCATGTTTTTTTTTTCTTCGTATCTAATGGCGACTTGAAGCCGATATATCTGTTTAACAATTATTTTTCTTTCTTGAATTTAGGTCTTTTTTTATTTGTGTTATTGGGGAAATGGCGCCGATCTAATAAGGTGTCATTATTAATCATTGTTCGTCGTGCGAATTGAAAGGAGGAAAAGGAAGAGGATAAAAAAAGACGTCGCGGAAAAGGGGAACAAACAAATATACACAAAGAGAAGGGAAGAGAAGATGGACGAAGGGGGAGATAGTAGTCGGAGGAAGATGAGAATAATAACAGTGAAAGTGAAGGGGGAGAGTGAGGAGTAGAAGAGATAGAGAAGGGGAGAGACAAGAGTCGAAGAAGGAAAGGAGAGTGTAAAAGAAAAGGCCATTAAAGAAATTAAGAGAGTAACATGGAAAGAGAAGCGGAATAATCATAATAATAAAAATCATAATACATAATAAATCAAATTCATATATAATTTCTATGCTGTCTTGCTAATTATCTATCTATCTATCTATCTATCTATCTATCTATCTATCTATCTATCTATCTATCTATCTGAGTCTGTTATCTATCTATCTATCTATCTATCTATCTATCTTATTCTTTTCATATTTATCAGTCTGTCAATCGTATTCCGTTCATATCTATCTATCAATCTATCTATCTTATTCTTTTCATATTTATCAGTCTGTCAATCGTATTCCGTTCATATCTATCTATCTATCTATCTATCTATCTATCTATCTATCTATCTATCTATCTATCTCTAGTGGCCGGTTACTCGTATCCGAGGGTGATAGTTTACTGGGGCATCTAGCAGACGTTGCAGACGCCTGCTCAGGTTTATTTGTGTTTGTTCAACACCCACAGAGCCCACCTGTGATTTATACTGCAACTATGCTGAGCAGACCTTAGTTACAGTTTCTGAAGAGAGAGCTTGTTGTCTGGCATGATCAACAGTTTCAACAAGGTCATCACGCTCAAAACCTTGGTCACAATGACTTGTGACTTCCTGTTAGCACAACCACCGACGGCTTCCCAATTTCACTCACAAGGATTTGGTCAACCCGTGGTATGGTTTTCAGACACTTTTTAAAGGTGCCGCACGCTGGGATCTTCTCCTTCAAACCGATAACATTAAGAAATTATCTTCTTGAAAAATCAACCTTGGCGAGATTTGAATATATATATATATATATATATATATATATATATATATATATATATATATATATATATATATATATATATATATATTGAGTCAATAGCTTCGTCCACCGCAAGGAAAATTGGCTTCCTGTGCCGCACTAGGAAATTATTCTCGCCCGTGTCGATCCTTTAAATCTACAAATCAACCATTCGCCCTTGCATGGAGTATTGCTGCCATATATGGCCTGGAGCCCCTTCTGTTTGTCTGAAGGTCCTTGATAAAGTCCAGAGACGGATATGCAATGTAATTGGCCCTGATCTGGCATCTCATCTGCAGTTGCTCTCTCACAGACGTGCCGTCACCTCCCTCTGTCTTTTTTTACAAATACTTTCACGGTAACTGCACTGATGAGCTGCTTTCGCTGGTCCCCAGACTTCATGAATTTAAGCGTTCAACTAGGCTGGCATCCGATCTCACCCCTTCACTGTCGAAACTCCTAAATGTAGCCGTCTCTTCTACTCCAATAGCTTCATGTCTCGCACTTCTCGCCTGTGGAACTACCTCCCATTTCTTGATCTATCCCCTATCCTTCTCTTCATCCTTTCCTCTATCACTCCTCTTTGTTCTCGCTCCAAATCTCTGTAACCTCTTGTGTGCTAGTGTCTTCCCGCCTTGTTTGGGATGAAACACTAATATATATATATATATATATATATATATATATATATATATATAAACTCATATATATATATATATATATATATATATATATATATATATATATATATATAAACCCTTGTATATATATATATATATATATATAAACTCATATATATATATATATATATATATATATATATATATATATATATATATATATGAGCTTTTAAGATTTAAGAAACAGTTGATGTTTTTATATATAGCCCTCAATATTAAAAATATTAAAATAATATTAGGTTGGTGCAAAAATAATGACGTAATAATGTCGTTTTTTGACGTATTTCTAACGTCAAAAAACAACATTATTACGTCATTATTTTTGCACCAACCTAATATTAAGAATAGAGCGTTGATAATATTACATGAAAAGATTACTTAACTTTTAAATATCAATTTTATCCCGACATCGATGTTTCTTGGTAAAGTTTCCAGTCTTCAGGGTTTGGATTAGGGTTAGGGTTAGGGTTGTCATTTGTTTACGTTAAGTTACGCTTCGAAAAGATATGATCGTTCGACAAAAATCATAGGAAATTTGTTTTTTTAAAACAGTAATTTGACATTGCCAACCTGACACTTCCTCTGTAGCTAAATTGTATGGCACGTTGGGCCAAATGACGGTTCCGTGTAGGATACAGGTTCGACTCCTGTCAGAGAAAACATATTTTCAATGAAATTTCTCGGACATTCAGGCTGCTAATTGTAGTTAATAGTGTTTATTATAAACAGATCATTTACTTAAATATTTGTATCTATAAAAATAACGTATAGACAGAAAATATATACTGTTTTTATTTAATTATCTTATTTAGAAGACTGTACATACATGGCATACATACTGTTATGGGCAATGGGGAGTGATTATTTCTGGTTTATAGTGTGGATATTTCGACCTAAGTCGTGACCTTTAGAACCAATTACCAACGTAGGTGAGTTATATATATATATATATATATATATATATATATATATATATATATATTTCTTATATCTATAAGGGAAATGGATAGCGACTCGGAATTGGAGAGGCATGTTCGAATTCGAATTTCAAATATCCGCGCAAATACATTTATGAAAGGGTATCAATCTATCTCTACTCACCAGCTATAGATTAAATGTTTAGGCTTGTGTCTGGAAAAATCATTGTTATTCTCATAAAATTAATATAATATTCAGCCGCCCCCACCCAAAAAAATAGTACAAAAAAGAAAAACAAACAAACAAAAAACATTCTTACAAACCAAAATATGTCGCAGCTTTAAATAACCCGGAAAGTGTAAAGCCATAAAAAAAAAAAAAACATTTCTATCAATCATCAATATTATTAGGGTGGTGCAAAAATAATGACGTAATAATGTCGTTTTTTGACGTATTTTTTAACGTCAATAAACGACATTATTACGTCATTATTTTTGCACCAACCTACTATTACTTCAAATATTTTTTTTTTCATCAACATCATCTAAAGGTTATTTTTTCATCAATATTATTACTCTAAACGTTATTTTTTCATCAATATTATTAGTGTAAACGTTATTTTTTCATCGACATTATTACTGTAAACGTTGTTTTTTCTCATCTATATTATTAGTCTAAACGTTATTTTTCATCAACATTATTGCACTAAACGTTATTTTTGTCATCATCATAACTGTAAACGGTATTTTTTATCAAACATTATTAATCTAAACGTTATTCATTTTCATCAATATTATTACTTTAAACCTTATTAATTTTTATCAATATTATTACTGTTAATCTTATTTTTTTCATCAACATTATTACGCTAAACGTTATTTATTTTTATCAATATTGTTACTGTAACCGTTATTTTTTTCCATCTATATCAGTCATGGCCAAATGCAGCCGGTGTGGCGAATGCGACCCCGTTTACGTTTTCTGAATGGCCCACTTAATTCCACAAGTAAAATAAAGTTGCTTAAAATTTTATTTCGTTCTCACTTGTTCGCTCACACACTCTCTCCTGCCTAACTACATACATAAACAATGATTAATACAATGTTTCTTGAATTTTGTAAACATTTGATGAAAATAACATTTTTATCATTTTAACCTATTGGCGATTTTCACTAAGGAAGATCATACGTGTTAATATCTTTAACTTTTGAAACATAATAGTTTTTCTCTAACGAAGAAATATACG
Source organism: Acanthosepion lycidas (assembly GCA_963932145.1). NCBI lineage: Eukaryota > Metazoa > Mollusca > Cephalopoda > Sepiida > Sepiidae > Acanthosepion > Acanthosepion lycidas. The sequence goes on along the minus strand of OZ010615.1, from coordinate 36,566,498 downwards.
TTTATATTTTGAAATGAATAAATTAGAAATAAATCACACGCAGCAACATGTGTTAACGACACTGTCATAAGTGATAAAATCATACGAAAAATCATTTTCTACAAAGATAAAACAACTTTTCCCACTTATTTCTAAGGTATATACTTACGTATATTGTCTACTGTACTTAAAATAACTGAAGGGCCTACTACGAAAAATTACCTTGAATTTTTTTAGTCGTTCTGCCTGATTTGTCATGAGCCGTAGATCATTCGACCCACCGCTAAAAAGAGATTTACATAATACCAGCAGTAATCAATGAATCATAGATACCATTGAACGTCTAAAAGATATAGAGGGAACTGGTTAGTTCAATGGTTCATTAGCTTCTATTTTAACTGCGAATTCTTTATCTCTGCTTTATTGAATCTCAATATATTGTTTCATAACTTTTGCTTCATTTTTGACAGCACGAGCACATTGGTATTTAATAACGTAGCGTTAAGAGAGAAAGTTGTCTTTTGTCCATTGGGTTGTTTAAAAAGAAAGGACTTATGATACAGGAAGTCGAAAAGATAGAAAGAAAGAAAGAAGATCTCAGATACGAGAAAAAAGAAAGAACTCACATCGGGAATAGAAAGAAAGAAAGGACCTACATGGGGAAGGAAAGAAAGAAAGAAAGAAAGAAAGAAAGAAAGAAAGAATGGAGATCTCAGATACGAGAAAAAAGAAAGAACTCACATCGTGAATAGAAAGAAAGAAAGGACCTACATGGGGAAAGAAAGAAAGAAAGAAAGAAAGAAAGAAAGAAAGAAAGAAAGAAAGAATGGATATCTCATATACAAGAAAAAAGAAAGAACTCACATCGTGAACAGAATAAAAGAAACGACCTACGTGGGAAAAAGAAAGAAAGAAAGAAAAAACGAAAGAAAGAAAGAAAAAAACAAAAAACAAACAAATGGAAACCTTTAGTAAATTTGAGTAATTACTTTCCTTAGTCGTTTTAATAATCTATACAAATAAAATATTTATCTGCATTTAGACAAAATTGCTTCCCGAGCAAAATAAACCATTTAATTAATCATCATCTTTACTCCTAGGTTTCTTAAATTGCAGTCTTATTTGTTCAAGACTTTCACGTGAGGCACCCTGATAACTTTGTCTCTTAAGCTACCACCTTCTTTCAGCTTGATCTTGAAATAGGTTTTGGGAACGGATTGATTAAACAGTTCATTTGCCTCTATTTTAGTTGTGGATTCCTTATCTCCGTTTTATTGACTCTGAGTACATTGCTTCAAGATTTTTGTTTCATTACATCTCACTATTAAACCTTTCTAACAATTGGCGTCATTTTCGACTACACTAGTAATATAATAATTCTTAGTGATAATATGGTACTTGTGAATTATCTGTCGCCATTTTTTATCATTATATACGAGCTCCAGGAGGCTGGTTTACAACAATTCAAGGTTAATCATAAATACAATTTCGTTGCTGCAGATGCCGGAGTCCACACTCCGAATAGCGAACGTTTGTGGGGATCAGCGTGCACCTTTTTTGTAATATATATATATATATATTCAATATTTAGTCGTTTTAATAATCTATACAAAGAAATTATTCATCTACATTTAATAAAAATTAGTTACCCGGGCAAAACGAACCGTTTAATTAATCAGTTCCTTTACTTCTACGATTCTTTGATTGCAAACTTATTTGTTCAAGCCTTTCACGTGAGGCACTCAGATACCTTGCTCTGTTAAGTGATCGTCTTGATTCAACTTAGTATTGAGACCGGCTTCGTCGTCGTTGTATTTGTCGTTCTGTTGTTAATCTTTTTCTTCCGTGAGATATTTTCATTTCATTGTTATATTAAACACGTACAATTTTTATCATGAAAAGATATTGAGCAAAAAGGCGATTTATATAATACCAGCTGATTCAACTTTTAAAAAGTTTAAACGGTGGAGTAATGGATAGCGGCTCGAATTGATTGAGAGTCAAGTTCGAATTCTAGTCAAATCCATTACATTCACTTACATACTAATACCCTTGAGAATGGTATGGATCCTCTTCTTCTTCCCGCCAGCTGTGGGTAAATAGCAGGACAGACCAGATTTCTATAGCCTTGGCAATTGGTCTACCGCAGAAAGAAATGGCATCCAACTGCGGGTAAAAATATCTGCCTCGTCAGTCATGTGTCGAACGATACATGAACGCCTACGCGTGTATCACGCATGGTACATAACTGACTGACTGAGTCATAAAATAATTCTTAATGATAATATTGTAAATGTGAATTATCTGTCGCCATTTTTTATCATTATATCCAAGCTCCAGGAGGCTGGCTTACAGCATTTCAAGGTTAATCATCGATACAATTTCGTTGCTGCAAATATCGAACGTTTGTGGGGATCAGCAAAGTAGAGGAACAATCGTCACCGAGGAACAGCACGACACCATCTTGAGACCTACCCGGCCCAGTGCACGTGGAGAAGCCAAACTGCCCGATAAAGTCGATCCATTCGACGCCATACTGCAGGTTATCACCGCGTTCACGTCACTCGAATAATACAATTAATAACATTTATTAATAACGATTAATGTTTGTTATTTGGAGAAATACAAATAATTTTAGAAACAAATAGTATATTTTTACACATCTCTATATGTGAAAAAATTGGGATTAAATTAATTTCAAATATGGCGAATCACGTATATCGAAAATATATTAGATATTCATTATAAGGTAAACACGCTAAATTAAACTTTTTTTTTTAATTGGTATCACCTCATATAAGGGAGTAAAGCCACTAAGACGCAATGGCTTACAGGGTGTTGAAGAATTACGAACAGAAACATTAATAATGAGTGGAAAGAGGAAAAAGTATTCAGGAGGGTAGTAGATAGCGATTGACATTGCGTTTAACTTTTTGCAGATTAAAGTTGGCTGGAAAGCATGAAGACGGAAGGGAGTTCCACAAGCGAGAAGTGCGAGAAGAGAAACTGTGAGCAAAGAAGTTACGGCTGCGTCTAGCCAGCTCAACTGTAAATTGATGAAATCTCGACGCCAGTCTAGTCTTTCTTCGTTTATTTGCCGTCTCCCTTCAGGATGTAAGCGATCATAGCTCTCCACTTCCTCCTATCACTTGTAGTTCTCAATAAGTTTTGTCTACTTGCTACTTCTCGCAGACCCTGTTCTGTCATCCACTTGCTTAAGTCCGCTAAGTAAACGACGCGTTACTTCCCCTTGTCTCTCTTCCCCTTGTCCCTCTTCCCCTCTAGTACTGCGGTAAAATTCAAAAAGTCTAGGTATCGTAGCAAAGAGCATTATTTATTTGTAATATTCACAAAATGTGGCACGAGGCCAAAAAGAGGAATGGGGCGGGGAGACAGTCTTCTTCTGTCTTAAATTTAAACTTATCTAGCCACAAACACTGACCCAAACATACAACAATATTCTTAACACCAAAACAATGCATTCTTACTTACCTTTTTTACTACATTCACCATAATACCTCATTGTCTCTATAAAAGTCCTAACTAAACCCCATATGTACAATTCATTGTTTGAAGGAGGGGAATAAAACAACAATAAAAAATATCATAGCGAAGAGCGATATTTATTCTGCTATGTACAGAAATGTGGCACAAGGCCAAAATGGGGAAGGTGGAAAAGGACAGTCTTTGTCTGTCTTAACATTAAATTTAGCTAGCCACAAACACTGATCCAAACATATAACAATATTCCTTACACCAAAACAACACATTTTTACCTACCTTTCTTACTACACCCACCATAATACCTCATTGTCTCCATGAAAGTCCTAACTAGTACCCTTATGCACAATTTATTCTCCGTGGGGGAGGAGAATAAAACAATATAAAACTAGCCCCAACATCCGAACAATTACCATTGAAAGTATAGAAAAGACAGAGAGGCAGTCTTACGGTGGTGGGCAAGTGACTGAAACCGAGCTGCCAGATCAGGGTTAATAATATTGACTGACTTTTCCTAAAAAATAAACATCATGTACTTTAATGAATAATGATAATAAATGCATAATGATATAATAATAAAAGTTATAATAAACAATGAATATATGAGACTAAATAATAATCACTTCCCTTCTTTTAGATGAACAGTTCGCGTTTTTTGGAGTCAATATTTTCCGCAAACTCGATCGTAAATTCGACGAACACTATCCTAGTCATCCGGAGTTGGTTGAGCTTTGCGGGTGAGCAGATAGTTAATTAACCCAATGCGTACAACGGGGTAATTCTAGAAACTGGGGAAAAAAGTATGGAGACGGCGTTTTAAGATCTGATAGCACCGTTCTTTCTGGCCTGACCCCGTTGTTAAGCATCAGACTCTCTCTTAGCATTAGGCGACAAGCAGCCTTTGTGGACTGATGCACACCATTCTTTGTTGACACGGTCTTTCTTCCTTATTTTAAGCTCACGATAAATGCCTTCAGCGAGGCTTTCTTATTTATATGCCTCCTCTCTAAAACCTCATCGTCCGATCCATGGTAACCTTAGCATCCTTCTGTAGAATCATACCTCAGTTGCCGCGATTGTCTTCATCTTTGAGGAGACCGTCCAACATTAGCTGCTGTAAAGGAGGACAGACTTAAATACTTGGCTGAGGCACCAGACTTTATATGGCAGTGATATTCAATACAGACTTATAAATGTGTAAGGTAGATTCTGGCTACGTGAAAAAACATGGAGACGGCGTTTGGAGATCTGATGTCATTGTCCTTTCTGGCCTGACCCCGTCGCTAAGCAGCAGACCCTCTCTTGGCATTACGTGACTCGCAGGCTTTATGGACTGATGCGCGCCATTCTTTGTTGACACGGTCTCTCTTCCTTATTTTAAGCTCCCGACGAAGACCTTCAGCGAGGCTTTTTTTTTCTTTATATTGACCTAAACCTTTTATTTGAATAAACTCATTGACTAGTTACTGTTTCCCCCTGCCACAGATTGCGAACTAACATGGCTTATTTCCCGCCGCCTTGAAGTAAATTCAACACCATCTATATCCTTTCTATGTTCCCTGCTATCAAGGATACTTCGCTGAACAATTCAATCTTGACCTCTTCAAGGCAAGGGGCAATCAGCGTCTCTCTCACAGAAAATAGTCTCGCACGACACAGTCGATCAACTTTCTTTAGCAGCAGACCTAACAATTGATTCAATATCCTCCTTCCACCATTTCAGTGTAAAACATTACTGCGAGAATAAATAATTGTGAGTAATTTATGTCTCTTTACAATGCTTCCCACTCTCTGTTCTGACATCCACTTGTTCGTTATACAGGTTACTCTCTGCTTTCCTCTGTCCCTCTTGTCGTCTGTATTTCCTGCGAGTGCCAAATTTTCCGAACATTCTTTCCTCGTCATGTGTCCCAGAAATTTCAACTTCTCTTTCGGATTCTTTGCATAAGTGACCTTCTTGTTTTCCCTTTTTAGCTAATGATTTCCAGATGTCAGGGGGTCTCAACTTATGTTCGGTTATTTAATTTTGAATTTTTTATGAGGCAACCGGGGAAGAATCCCCTCTTTGATAAGGCCCAACCAGGCTAGTCTCGCTAACCCTTACCCGACGCCGGTTGTTGGCGAGTTCATTTTTATGACTTGTTGGTTTATTTATTTATTTATTTATTTATTTTAACTGGAAGAATTCAGAGAACGCTATTTATTGAAACAAAGCAAGTTCAGTTGACCACTGATGACAATTCCAGAACAACGTAACTATAAACAATTTTTTTTTCTATCCTCTTCGAGCCGCAATGATGGAGAAAGCGTTACCTCGTGCCATCGCCAGTGAGACACGCTGCAAGAGCCACTCCGTTTCACGAGGCTCATCCCTTATTCGAGACGCAATCGCGCCAATCCTCCAAAGGAACGCCATCGAACGAGGGCCAATAACCCCTGAAGTCCCCACTGCCACAGGAGTAAAAAAAAAAAAATCTATCAGCAAGAGAAGAATATTTAACTATTTTTTTTCATCTCTGCGTCCCAGGTAACGGGTCCCGGCTCAACCTCGGACCTGATCAAATTACCGACCGACAGGTCGCATCTTATTAAATATCGGATTTCGTACGGGCACCCAGTGAGGATCATTATTCAATCATAATGGTCAACCAGACTAGTCCCGCTAACAGTTATTTAACACGGATAGCTTAGTTTGACAAAAGGTCACATGTTTGGTGCATGCAGTGAGGATCGAACTCTTTACTTAATAATAACGTCCAACCGGACAAGTTCGCTAACTCTTTCCCGTCAACGAAGCAACCACAAATATTTACTTTGCTTAGCTTAGCTTGCACATATTTTGGGGCACCCAGTGAGGGTCACCCTCACTACTGTGTAATAATATCCAACCGGACTAGCTTGTAAACCGTTCCCGGACATCGAAACACCCGGGAATATTTACTTTGCTCAGCGTAATTACACATGAGGCCACTTGATGTGGGGCACCCAGTGAGGATCAAATTTACTAATTAATAATATTCAACCGAACAAGCTCGTTAATCGTTCGCAGACAACGAAGCACCCGGGAATATTTACATAGCTTAGTTTGGCGCAAGGTCGCATGTTTTGGGGCACTCAGTGAGGATCGAACTCTTTACTGAGTAATAATATACAACCAGACTAGCTCGTTAACCATTCGCGGACAACGAAGCATCTGGGTATATGTACTTTGATTAGCTTAGTTTGGCACAAGACCGTATGTTTTGGGGGCACCCAGTGAGGATCGAACTCTTTAATGAGTAATAATATCCAACCGGACTAGCTCGTAAGCCGTTCCCGGACATCGAAGCACCCGAGAATATCTACTTTGCTTATCATAGTTTGACACAAGGCCGCTTGTTGTGGGGCACCCAGTGAGAATCGAACTCACTGCTCACTAATAATATCCAACCGGTTTGGCTTGCTCACGATTCCCGGACAATGAAACACTCAGGAATATTTGTTCAGCTTAATTAGACATAAGGCCACTTGATGTGGGGCACCCAGTGAGGATCGAATTTTTTACTAAGTAATAATATTCAACTGGACTATCTCGTTAATCGCTCGCTGACAACGAAGCACCTGGGAATATTTACTTTGATTAGCTTAGTTTGGCACAAGGCCGCACGATTTGGGGCACCCAGTGAGGATCGAACTCTTTACAGAGTAGTAACATGCAAGCGAACTAACACGTAAACCGTTCCCGGACAGCGAAGCACCCGGGAATATTTACTTTGCTTATCATTGTTTGACACAAGGCCGCTTGTTTTTGGGCATCCATTGAGTATCAAACTTACTGCTCAATAATGATATCCAACCGGTCTGGTTCGCTCATGATTCTCAGACAATGAAACACTCCGGAATATTTACTTGGCTCAGCTTAGACATAAGGCCACGTGTTGTGGGGCACCCTGTGAGGATCGAACTCTTTACTGGGTAATAATATCCAACCGAACTAGCCCGTTAACCATTTGCGGACAATTAAGCACCCGGGAATATTTACTTTGGTTAGCTTAGTTTGGTATAAGGCCGCATGTCTTGGGGCACCCAATGAGGATCGAACTCTTTAATGAGTAATAATATTCAACTGGACTAGCTTGTTAACCAATTTGCGGACAACAAAGCACCCGGAAATATTTACTTTGGTTAGCTTAGTTTGGTACAAGGCCGCATGTCTTGGGGCATCCAGTGAGGATCGTAATCATGACAGTAGTTAGCCTCCCGGGTCATCCAATGGTTGCATATAGTTACTTCATTTTTTTATTGAAAACCAAGCTGGACTTTGTAAATAAAATGCATATTACGGACTTTGACAAAAAAATGAATTACGCTACTTTACATGCGGAAGCTCAAAGGTAGAGTCTTGCTGTCACTTGATCTGCAATGGTCATCGTCATTCACCGTGGCGGTGATGGTGTTGACGGGTTGGAGACGAGCCTTGTGGAAACGCGAATTGCTTGTAGGAGACGATAACAAGAAGGCATGGACAGGATGAGTCGATGAGAAGCACAGGAGACTTTCTGTCGGTGCTTCTTCTTCATCTTCTTCTGGTTTGGGGTGTGGACAGCGGGGGTGAGTCGATGGTGCCACCAAAGTCTGTCGGTGCCGGGCGGTGGAGAATGATGCAGTGAGACCCCAATTCAGACATGCTGGCGTCCTGACACTAGCGAGCATTATTTACAGAAAATCATCGATTTCCATTGAACGTCGGCCGTCCTCTCGTCTCCAAACCTCTGACGGTCAGGGAACAGAAACAATGGTGTTACTTCCTAGGGCGAGAAAAAAGACTTTGCAGTTTATAAGTGTCAGCTCATATCCCCAGGTAGAAAAAGAAAGTTACGGTTTGGGTTAGAGTTACAATATATATATATATATATATATATATATATATATATATATATGTATATTAGGGTGTTGCAAAAATAATGTCGTTTTCTCACATATGTTACTATGTGAGAAAACGACATTATTTTTGCGCCAATCTAATATATATATATATATATATATATATATATATATATATATATATATATATAGATAGATAGATAGATAGATAGATATTGATGAGCAATTGAATAAAAGAATGAGAAAAAATTCTAAGGTAAGCATTTCGTCCTTCGAAAAGACTTAATGACATCATAGAACTTCAAAAAAAAATAAAAATAAAAAAATGAAAACAGTTTTAAAGTTCCCTTATACAATACTATATGTAAGGGTCTCGTGTCCCGTCCCAATGTATAATAGACCCTGAATCTATCATACCGGACCCCGACACTTCTACACTTCGATTTCCATAAGGTAGCATTCATATAAAATACAAATTTTATTGTAACTTAATTCAGTACAATAATCGTTCATCTTACTTATTATAAAACGCAGAGTGTGTGTGTGTGTGTGTGTGTGTGTGTGTGTGTGTGTGTGTGTGTGTGTGTGTGTGTGTGTGTGTTCGTTCGTTTATATATTGGATCGGATTTCTTACATTTTTCAACAAAACTTCACAGGACTACGTAAAATTACCTTGCGGTGCTTCTAACAGCACCAAAAATTGGAAAAACACAATTGTGCACAAAATCAATTTGAAAACACGATTAAGAGGCATTAATGAAAGGGGGACAACTCGCATCGAGTTATACTTATTATAAAACCCAGGTTGGTTGTTTGTGTGTGTGTGTGTGTTTGTTTATATATTGGATCGGATTTCTTACATTTTTCAACCGATTTCAACAAAACTTCACTTTTTTTTGGCAGGTAGTGTTTCTTATTGTCTTGCACACTTTTTTCTTTATTCTTACATTCAGAATGCTTTAAAAATTCCATTTATAAAACAATTGTTTATAATAAAATTCTATTCAATCGGTAGACTCATAACGATTGAAAACAATGTTTTTGTTTGAGTTTAGGTTTGACCAATTCGTAAAAAAAAAAAAAAAAAAAAAAATTAAGACATGCGTAACCGTCAACCTTAAACAAATAATCTTTGTCAATTTTATTTTTCAGTCTTTATGATGGTCGATACTTGATCTATCTGTTACATCGCCGGGCCGGGCTCTACTACTAGTATATAATATATCTGAATAGTTCGACTAGAAAAATTGAAAATAAATACAATTTATCTAAATACAAATTAGTGATATGTCACAACAGATCATTCCGCTTTAAATAAATCAACCATGTTTTGCGACAATTTTTAACGTCAACTTTAAAAATTATAGACAAAAATACTAATACTACCGAAAGCCTAGGACATCCAATGACGGTCGAACTCAATACTGAGTCGTAATTGTTCTAGCGAAACTAGCTTCCTAACTATTTCACCACATCGTAGTACCCAGTATGATTATGGGGATTTTACCAAGCGTAGCTCAGATGTGTCACAAGGCTGCAAATATGGAGCACCCGAGTGGGCGAGTATATTCATACATAACATTGGTCTTATATGGGGCGGAGGGTGAAAGTTTGGGATATATATTATTTTTAATGGCTAGGTTGCTAGTTTTGAATTTTTTGGAGTAAATAATGGAACTGATGCATTTGTTTTGATCGAATGGTTTTATATATATATATATATATATATATATATATATATATATATATATATATATATATATATATATATATAAAAGAAAAGCAGACCACTTTAAGGTACCATTATAATAATTTATTTCACCAGATCCCTTTTAAAGGACGCCGGATCATCAGATAGCACTTACAAAAATGAAATGAAACGAAAAATGAAATTAAAATTGATGGGTAGGGTAAGTTTTTGTAATTTAACAGAGAGTGTAAAAGGGGTAGTTAAAGAGACATGGTAGAGTTTAGGGAGGGATTAATTTCTTATCTCTCTCAAGTATACTTTGTATTGGGGGAGGAGGAGTGACCAGACCATGACCTATTTAGATGGCTAACTTAACGGAAGTGATATATTGAAATGGGAGGAGAGAAAAGAAAAAGGAAGAAGAGGGAGAGGGAAGTAAAGAGAAAGAGGCTGTAACTAGGTTTTAACAATTTATGTAAAGAATAGATTTTAATGCTTGATAGTAATTTAGATGTCTAAAAAAAAATCAAAGAAATTAAATTGATGTTTGCTATCAATTTAAATATTTAATTTTTTTTTAAACAAATAGTTTAGGGATTTAATATAAGTTAAATACTATATTTATTAACACATTTATAGAGAACATATTAAAAAAATATTTTAAATTATAACATTTTGTTTACCCGACCGATCGTACTTTTTTAATATTGTAAAAAAAATAGTTACGGTAACATCTTTAAATCTAATTTATGAATGCAATTTGTAATTATTTTTATATGGATAATCTTTCTTACTTAAAGTTTAGGTTTAACATAAATTATATATATATATATATATATATATATATATATATATATATATATATATATATATATATGATGCTTTTTATTATTGTTTCACCTTTTTTTTTGTAATGGTGGTTTGACTTTGGCAATACAGTAGAATCCATCATATCTGGAATCCCTCATATACGTAATCGCCTCATATCCGGAATCCCTCATACCAGGAATCCCTCATATCCGGAATCCCGCATATCTGTCTTATCAACATTTGATAATACAACGTTACAAATTTATATGACGTTATAAATTATAAATATATATGACATCCTGTGTATGACGATAAACTACATCCTACATCCTGCAGCAAGGCCTTCCCTGATCGGGAGGTTTTGAGAAGCGTGGAACCACCTGTTAATTGCTGTTTCCCCAGCTCCACCCTGACCCAGATTGGTAGCGTCTGTTAGGGTCCCAGCTATGGGCAAATAGTTAATCCCCAAACTGGGGTCAACACATTATGAAAGTATATACATTTTTATAGTAAAAATAAAACAATGTCACAAGCAATATATTTTTCAAATAAAAAAAATATTACCAGCAAAACCTTTGTGAAAAAAATTATTACCAGCAATGCATTATACTCTCGGCAAAAACCCTCTTTACAAAAATACATCAATGAAAGCTGATCTACAAACTGATTTCTTACAAAGAATATATATTCTATTCATACGAACCTATCCTAAAAATCTTGTCGGCATTAAATAACATATTGAGGTTGATATGCCGTAAAAACAAAATAAACCAAATCTGTTCTACAAACTGATTTCTTACAAAGAATATATATTCTATTCATACGAACCTATCCTAAAAATCTTGTCGGCATTAACTAACCTATTGAGGTTGATATGCCGTAAAAACAAAATAAACCAAATCTGATCTAAAACTGATTTCTTACAAAGAATACATATTCTATTCATACGAACCTATCCTAAAAATCTTGCCGGCATTAAATAACATACTGAGGTTGATATGCCGTAAAAAACAAAATAAACCAAATGTTCTACAAACTGATTTCTTACAAAGAATATATATTCTATTCATACGAACCTGTCCTAAAAATCTTGTCGGCATTAAATAACCTATTGAGGTTGATATGCCGTAAAAACAAAATAAACCAAATCTGATCTACAAACTGATTTCTTACAAAGAATACATATTCTATTCATACGAATCTATCCTAAAAATCTTGTCGGCATTAACTAACCTATTGAGGTTGATATGCCGTAAAAACAAAATAAACCAAATCTGATCTACAAACTGATTTCTTACAAAGAATACATATTCTATTCATACGAATCTATCCTAAAAATCTTGTCGGCATTAAATAACCCATTGAGGTTGGTATGACGCCGTAAAACAAAATAAACCAAACCGAACCAAACCTATTTAAACCTAGAATCTATGAATGTATTTGACAAATGTGTTTTAATTCAGAAATTCGGCGTTTTTCTTTTGCATTTAAATGAAGACACTAAAAGTACAAAGTACAGAAAGATCAATTTCACTGTAGCTGCCCATTTCAATCAAACGGGCCATTGTATTGTTAACGTTGGATAGGGTCTTTAATACGATTTCTCGATCTAGGCCGGTTGATATTAATTTCGCTGTTTAAGAAAATAAAAAAGGGATGTCAACTCGAACACTTTTACCTGCAAAAAATAACTTTTATATTAATAAGAGATAATCTCGGATTAAAAAATCCATATATAATATAATGTATCAGTTGGGATCAAATATGGATCGGAATTCGACAGAATGACCAGATAAACAACAAAAAAGTGGGGTTATCAATCTAACACGTTTCACTTTTATTTAAGCTTCATCTATCTATCTATCTATTTATGAGTTGGGATCAAATACTGATCCAGTATGGATCGGAATCTGACAGAATGATAAGATAAAGAACAAATAGGAGGCGTCTATCAATCTAACACTTTTCACTTTTATTTAAGCTTCATCTATCTATCTATCTATCTATCTATCTATCTATCTATTCATATCTATCTATCTATTTATCTATCTATCTATCTATCTATCTATCTATCTATCTATCTATCTTAGCTGTTCATATCTATCTATCTATCTATCTATCTTAGCTGTTCATATCTATCTATCTATCTATCTATCTATCTATCTATCTTAGCTGTTCATATCTATCTATCTATCTATCTATCTATCTATCTTAGCTGTTCATATCTATCTATCTATCTATCTATCTTAGCTGTTCATATCTATCTTAGCTGTTCATATCTATCTATCTATCTATCTATCTATCTATCTTAGCTGTTCATATCTATCTATCTATCTATCTATCTTAGCTGTTCATATCTATCTATCTATCTATCTATCTATCTATCTATCTATCTATCTTAGCTGTTCATATCTATCTATCTATCTATCTATCTATCTATCTATCTATCTATCTATCTATCTATGAGTTGGGATCAAATACAGATCAAATATGGATCGTAATCCAACAGAATGATGAGATAAAGAACAAAAAAGAAAGGTTTATCGATATAACATGCTTAAACTTCTATTAAAACTTCATCAGAGAATGAGATATGGAGAGAGAAAAAGAAAGAAATTCTAGTCGATTTATTTTTGTATTGTTTGATTTTTCACTGGTCAGTCGTGTTAGTATATGCATTCGCCTCCTTACAACACGGTTCCGAATTCAAAGAGAGATGACGCGCTCATCCGAAGTTTCAAGAAATTAACGGACTCCAAGCGTACCTGAAAGTGTATAAAAATTCTAGTTTGTCTATGTGGGAATCGGCTGATAATACATATTCGTAAATGAATGACACACTCCAACGCTTACAAATATACATTATCATCTGATATCACGCACACACACACGAATATACATTATCATCTGATATGACACACACACACACACACACGAATATACATTATCATCTGATATGACACACACACTCACACACACACACATGAATATACATTATCATCCGATATGACACGCACACAAACATACATTATCATCTGATATGACACACACACACACACATACACACACACGAATATACATTATCATCCGATATGACACACACACAAATATACATTATCATCTGATATGACGCACACACACACGAATATACATTATCATCTGATATGAGACACGCACACACACGAATATACATTATCATCTGATATGACACACACACACACACGAATATATATTATCATCTGATATCACACATACACACGAATATACATTATCATCTGATATGACTCACACACACACGAATATACATTATCATCTGATATCACACATACACACACACACACACGAATATGCATTATTATCTGATATCACACATACACACACACACACACGAATATGCATTATTATCTAATTCACATGTAGACAAACTAGAATTTCTGTTTACTTGCATGCAATATTTATGGTTTTTCAGGTAGGCTTAGAATCTGTCTTGAAACATGACAATGGAAGAATAATCAGGAAGATATTAGACACCGATTGATAAAAGTGTGAGAAAGGAAACTGTTACCATAGAACTTATGGTTACCGTAGCCAATTCAACAGTAAAATGATGACACTTTGATGCCAATCTAGACATGTAAAAATCCATAAAGTTTAGGTACCATAGCGAAGAGTTCATCTGAATAATTTGCATGAAAATATTTCTAGAAAAGGTACAGGAAGGCAACCTTACGGTGGTGGGAAAGTGACTGAAGCTAAGATGCCAGGTCAGGACCAATAAATATTGCTGATTCACCTTTGGATTTCATCAAGAATCTCTAAATAAATAGCAGGATCATCGCATGTGACAGCAATCACAATATATATTTTTTTTAAACGTAGGGTTGAAATCTGCTAATTTCTTGAAATTTTGGATGGAGACGTTATCTCTCCTTGAATTCGAAACACTACAAATTATACTAACATTGGTTTAAAAGAGTCTAATTTGCGAGATACACGACTGACCGATGGAAATCAAACAACACAAAAGTAAAATTACCTGTAGTCGGATTCGTCGCGCTTGAACTAAAATTTCAGTTCAAAAATTGACGTCTCAGACAACTTGCACAAAGAAGAAAACAAATAGCAAGTTCACACTCGAACATCGGAGGCAGAAAGAAAATGTCGAAATCTTGATTCGCAGGTTCTATATCCCAAATCACAATACACTTAATCAGTCAGAAAAGCAACACACTCGCCGATGAACGCGGTAACCAAATCTATCCATTTTCCCCCAAGACGAGAACACTAACTGCTTTTATCGACGGGGCATTTTTTTTTTCATTCGTCAACAGCTGGGAGAGGCCACAGAATCTTAGCATATCCGAAATACTTTTATCCGAAATAATTTCATGGCGACTCTCTTGTGACTGACTTGTTTCAAATTTGAATATTTCATCTTCGGCATATCATTTTCGCCACATTTTCCGTCGTAGAACACACGCGACACGCTGTCGCTTGTTCTTTTTTTTGTTTTTGTTTTTTTTTAAGCATTTCACCCCTAGCAAGGTGGGAAGACACTAGCACGCAAGGTGTTACAGAGGATTTGGAGCGAGAGCAGATAGGAGTGATAGAGGAAAGGATGACGAGAAGGATAGTGGATAGATCAAGGCAACTGGAGATGTTGATTGACATTACATTTGAATAGTTGGAGATTATAGTTATCAGAGAAACAGGAGTAGGGAAGGGAGAGAGGTCCAAGATATGAAGCTATTGGAGTAGAAGAGACGGCTACATTTAACAGTTTCAATAGTGAAAGGGTGAGAGCGGGATGCCAGCCTCGTAGGGCGCTTGAATTCGTGAAGTCGGGGAACCAGCGAAAGCAGTTCATCGGAGCAATTTCCATGAAAGTATTTGTAAAAAAGACAGAGAGAGGCGACGGCACGTCTGTGAGAGAGCGACTGCAGACGAGATGCCAGATCAGGGCCAATTATATTGCATATCTGTCTCTGGATCTTATCAAGAACCCCGAGGCAAACAGAAGGGGCTCCAGATCATATATGGCAGCAATACTCCATGCAAAGGCGAATGGTTGATTTGTCGATTTGAAGGATCGAAAAATTTCCTGGCGAGGTACAGGGGGCCAATTCTTCTTCCGATGGCTGAAGCAATTGACTCAATGTATTTGTTGCTTCTCAGGTCAGTAGACAAGTTTGGCGAGGTAATTCGAGGTAAGTCCCTGATGGAGCTTTAATAAATGTGAAAGATTAATAAACGTTTACTATTTGTTCTTTATCTCATCATTCTGTCAGATTCCGATCCATATTTGATCTGTATTTGATCCCAACTCATAGATAGATAGATAGATAGATAATGAATAGACTGAGATAGATAGATAGATAGATAGATAGATAGATGTTAGATGTTAGATTGATAAACGTTTCCTACTTGTTCTTTATCTTATATCAATATAAGGTACAGAAATTACCATCAGTTCACCATTTTAACCAAAAATTGATGACAGAAAATGCAAAACACTTTTAGAATCAAATATGTCCTATATATTTGTTTCAGAGAAAATGAGTAAACTTAACCCTAGAACACTAACCATTAATTAAAGTTACACTACTACTAACCATGGGTATATCATACACGATTTTGAAAATATCAAAAAAAAAAAAAAGAAAAGATATTTAATATAAATCTTTATTTGAAATATTTTACATGCAGGCACTTCAAACTTTGTACTTTGAGTTAACATTAATAGGAACTGAAAAACATTATTTAGGTAAGAAAATCAGGTACTGAAAATTGTAATTAAAAATAGGAAAATTTGCGCTGGGTACTATATACCCAAGGTTAGTGTTCTAGGGTTAGGAACAAATTAGCAGAACTTTGGTAAAATATTCCTTAGTTCACGCTTAAAACATCGCGAAAAACGCGTTTGATCGCGAGAAGGTCAGTGTTTCACTCGACTTAGGGTGGAAAGATAAATTATATGAGACTGGAGTTGAAAAGACGACACGAGACGAGGTAAACTTAGATATTTTATTTAAACTGCCTCTGGATCCATTTTGCTCTCAGCATTCTCTGTCGGAACCGGAAATGCTTACAATCATCATAATCATAATGAACACAATTGATTTTGTTAAAAACAGTAACGTAGTGGAGGAAAGCGAGAAGAAAGGACTCAACATCAATTGCAAGAATTCTGAATCATGGTTATTAGTAAAAGGATCATCCCAACATGCAAATTACAGTTTGGAGATAGAGAAATCAAATGGGTGTAAGAGTTTAGATATTTGGGGAGCGTGTTAATGGAGGACGGAATGTGCGGCCCCGAAATCCGAAGGTGCATTGGGATAGGGAAAGATGCCTTCCAAAAGCTAAGAAAATGTATTAAGAAACAGGAAAATGCTTTTTGAAAAAAAGAAAACAGTACTGAAATGTAATCCGGTATCAGTTCTCCTATGTGAGCGGACAACTTCTTCGCAGATGAAGAAGAAACTTGAAGTAGCAGAACTGTAGTTCTGTCTATATCTCTGAGATGAGGTATTATGATTACATATATCATTTACATTATTTGGACCTCTGCATCGATGTATTAGGTGGGTGCAAAAATAATGTCGTTTTCTCACATAGTAACATATGTGAGAAAACGACATTATTTTTGCAACAACCCAATAGGAATATCAAATGGTTTGAAATTCGTGCCAGCTTCTGGTGAGACTTTTCTAGTTGTCTCCATATTTTTGGTATATATCGGGTCCCTACTGATTCTTCAATATCTGTCTATATCTCTGAGATGGGGTATTTTGATTACTTAAATTATTTAAATTATTCGGCACGTGGAACTAAAACAATATACCCCGGTGGACGAAATAAAGGCTTCTGTTCGAAATTCTAATCACCCGATGAAGGCCTGAGTTTGCAACGACCGAAACGTTGTGAATATGGCAATGTGGATAACTGGGCGAATAATCTAAGTAATCTAAGAAATGTGGTTGTACAGAAGGATGATGGGAATACCATGGACAGAACCTGTGAGCAACGATGAAGTTCTACAGACACTGCACAGAAGATGAAGAATGAACTGGTGTAAATGTTTGGCAGAAAAGTGTTTAGGAGAGATAGGAATATGGTAAAAGTCATTAACCGCTACAAAGGAAAGGAAATTGTGGAGAGCCATGACCGCCAGCATCCTGAACAGACACGGCACATAGAAGATGAAGAATGAATTTGAGTAAATGGTTCGTAGAAGAAGGATTAGGAGAGGTAGTAAAAAGACAAAAGTCATTAAAAGCTACAAAGGAAAGGAAATTGTGGAGAGCCATGACCGCCAGTGTCCTGAACAGATACGGCACATAGAAGGAGATGAAGAACGAACTTATGTAAATAGTTGGCAGAAGAGGGATTAGGAGAGATAGAAAAAAGGTAATAGTTATTAAGAACTACAAAAGGAGGGAAATTGTGGAGAGCCATGATCGTCAATATCCTGAAGGGACACGATATTTAGAAGAAGATGAAGAACGAACTTATGTAAATGGTTACCAGAAGAGAGATTAGGAGAGGTAGCAAAAAGGCAATAGTCATTAAGAGCTACAAAGGAAAGGAAATTGTGGAGAGCCATGACCGCCAGCGTTCTGAACAGATACGGCACATGGAAGATGAAGAATGAACTTGAGTAAATGGTTGGCAGAAGAAGTATTAGGAGAGGTAGCAAAAAGGCAATAGTCATTAAGAGCTACAAAAGAAAGGAAATTGTGGAGAGCCATGAGCTCCAGCGTCCTGAACAGATACGGTACATAGAAGATGAAGAACGAACTTATGTAAATGGTTGGCAGAAGAGAGATTAGGAGAGGTAGCAAAAAGGCAATAGTCATTAAGAGCTACAAAGGAAAGGAAATTGTGGAGAGCCATGACCACAAGCGTCCTGAACAGATACGGCACATGGAAGATGAAGAATGAACTTGAGTAAATGGTTGTCAGAAGAATGATTAGGAGAGGTAGCAAAAAGGCAATAGTCATTAAGAGCTACAAAGGAAAGGAAATTGTGGAGAGCCATGAGCTCCAGCGTCCTGAACAGATACGGCACATAGAAGATGAAGTACGAACTTATGTAAATGGTTGGCAGAAGAGAGATTAGGAGAGGTAGCAAAAAGGCAATAGTCATTAAGAGCTACAAAAGAAAGGAAATTGTGGAGAGCCATGACCGCCAGCGTCCTGAACAGATACGGCACATGGGAGATGAAGAATGAACTTGAGTAAATGGTTGGCAGAAGAAGGATTAGGAGAGGTAGCAAAAAGGCAATAGTCATTAAGAGCTACAAAGGAAAGGAAATTGTGGAGAGCCATGACCACAAGCGTCCTGAACAGATACGGCACATGGAAGATGAAGAATGAACTTGAGTAAATGGTTGTCAGAAGAATGATTAGGAGAGGTAGCAAAAAGGCAATAGTCATTAAGAGCTACAAAGGAAAGGAAATTGTGGAGAGCCATGACCGCCAGCGTCCTGAACAGATACGGCACATGGAAGATGATGAATGAACTTGAGTAAATGATTGGCAGAAGAAGAATTAAGAGAGGTAGCAAAAAGGCAATAGTCATTAAGAGCTACAAAAGAAAGGAAATTGTGGAGAGCCATGAGCTCCAGCGTCCTGAACAGATACGGCACATAGAAGATGAAGTACGAACTTATGTAAATGGTTGGCAGAAGAGAGATTAGGAGAGGTAGCAAAAAGGCAATAGTCATTAAGAGCTACAAAAGAAAGGAAATTGTGGAGAGCCATGACCGCCAGCGTCCTGAACAGATACGGCACATGGGAGATGAAGAATGAACTTGAGTAAATGGTTGTCAGAAGAATGATTAGGAGAGGTAGCAAAAAGGCAATAGTCATTAAGAGCTACAAAGAAAAGGAAATTGTGGAGAGCCATGATCGTCATCGTTCTGAACGGACACGATATTTAGCAGAAGAGGAACAATGAACTTGTGTAAATTGTTGACAGAAGAGATATCAGGAGAAATAGCAAAACAACAAAATTTATTAAGAGCTACAGAGGATAAGAAATTGTGGAGAGCCATAATCACCAATGCCCTGAAGGAACGTGGCACATAGAAGGAAAAAAAAAAACGTTATATTCCACCTGTCGATAGAAATTATTCCCAGCTGAAATATATTGAATAACCTTAGATAATTTAGGTACATTATTTATTCTTTTTTTATATCGCCTCAGATCTTTGTTTAGTTACCTTCCTATATAAACATGAAAAAATCATAAAACCAAGAATGGACTGTATTTAAGACTCTTACTCTCCCTACTTGCTTTCCCAGTAACTTGGCGGCCATCTTTCGTTTACACTACTCTCCACAAAGCAGACGATCTGATACAATCGAAAAGATGGTTTCCCCACTGATAACGTCTCTTGCGTTGACCTTTCTGATGACCCTAGCATCGTCAAGCGACACCGAGCGACACTTCCAGGCTAAACTCACGGCATACCCGTCGGACAAGATCCCAAGACGCGAAATGCTCGCCACCTACAATCATGTGCCATCAGGTATCCAATGCAGTTGTTATTGCCTGGAGATCGATGGTTGCCTTTCGTTTTTCCATAGCCCGGACAGTGAGTTATGTGTTCTTTGCAAGTTAAATATTTTGCCGCAAACGGATCGCTTCTTGCGAACTGTGAAAGGGACACAGTTCTACACAGCTGTAACAAGTAAGTAGTTTTCATTTGCTTAAAGCTTTGCTAAATCCTCCCCTTTTTTTTTCGGATTTGTCGCTTGCGACACAGCTTTGCTAGCTAAAAAGCAAATTACGATCAGACTGTCATGTAATATACTTCGTCTCAGCGAGCTTAAAAAAAACTAGAGATATAGTTACACCTCTTTCTGTTACAGGCCATTACGTTTCAACAATCATAGCTCTCCACAACTTCCACCCTTTTGTTGCTCTAACATTTGACACTTTAATATCCCTATTTCACCTCCATTCACGCAAACTCGTTTAGCGGATTACTCTCTGTTTAACCAGTTTCTCTTGTTATAAAATTTCTAGGCCGTCTTTCCTCATTATGTTTATCAGAAATTTCAGCTATCTCTTTCGATTGCGAGCTGCAGTTGCTTTTGTATTTCGTATATTTTTCTAAAACCTGTTCGTTACTTAAATGTTCTGTCCAGAGTATTTCCGGTAATCGTCGGCAGAGCCCCATCTCTGTCGTTATAAATCCATTCATCCGTGAGATTTTCCCCCAACATTCACAGCCATAACAAAGGTTAGATATTACATAGCAGTTCAGGCCTCTTTTCTTCGTTTAACCACGTTATCCTATCTGTTAATCCTTTGCTTAGTTTATGAGAGGCACGATATATATATATATATATATATATATATATATATATATATGTGTGTGTGTGTGTGTGTGTGTGTCTATTGATGTAATAGGAAAAAATGGTTAGATTAATGATCCAAAGTTCTTTCGTATTCACGTTTTTATTTGTAAAAAACAGCGCCCGATACAGAAGTACAGCTTCATTTTTTTTTTTTTTAAATATGATAGAAATTACTATGTTTAGAAACTTGACTCAAGTTCTAAAGTTTAATTTCACTATTAAACTTAAAATATAGAGTACAGTTTCATTCTCAAGCGATGTTTAGAATAACTCGGTTTGAGCAAGTTTTAGAATAACCCAGTTAAATTTTAAGTTTATTATTGAAATTAAACTTTAGGATTTGAATCAAATTTCTAAACATAGTAATTTATGTGTCGCGATGGAATTCTATTTTTAAATATACATATATATATATATATATATATATATATATATATATATGTGTGTGTGTGTGTGTGTGTGTGTGTAATTTCAATATATATTATTTATATATTATATAGGCGTGGCACTTATTGGAAAGCGCTCAATATCATTGATAGAGTTAACAAACTTAATTTTATGGATGTGAGTTTGTAACTCTGGGTTTCATACGTCTACGATCATCAGACAAACCCAGAGTTACAGACTCTCACATCTATACAATTAACTAAATAACTAACTATATATATATATATATATATATATATATATATATATATATATATATATATATGTATATATATATATATATATATATATATGTATATATATATATATATATATATATATATATATATATATGTATATATATATATATATATATATATGTATATATATATATATATATATATATATATATATATATATATATATATAGTTAATGATATATTTATATCATTAACTTTACTAATCTACATTTTGTATGAATGATTCATTGTAATATAAATTGAACTGCACCACATATTTGATATATATATATATATATATATATATATATATATATATATATATATATATATATATATATATTATGAAATGGACTAAGTCCGACAATATTTTAATATACTTTCTCTTCATGCGTTATTTTTATAGATATAAATATTGAAGTAAATGCTCTGTTCATAATAAACATTATTAGCTACATTCACCGGAGGACACATTTTCTACGAGATTTCTCGGTCAATCAGGCTGGTAAATGTAGTTAATGCTGTTTACTATAAACAGAGCATTTGTATCTATAAAAATAACGTATAAACAGAATATATATATATATATATATATATATATATATATATATATATATATATATATATATATATATAGTTAAATTCCCAGATCAATTTGGATTTTTTAATGTAACTATAACAACAAGAACATTTCGATTTCATTTTTGCCTTGAAAAAGTCGGAAGACGAAACGCGTCGGCAAAATCTAAGATCTTTTTTCTAATTGTCATTTTATTTATACCATATATATATATATATATATATATATATATATATATATATATATATATATATATATATAAGCAAATGCATAAATATAGGTAAATGTACAATATATTAAGAAAAATACATAATATCTTGCGTGGATTGCTACACTTGAAATTTCATACGTTCTGTATTGGTCAGGTAAAGTTTTTTGGGGCTATCACCGCTTCTTTAAAATTTATGTTCATCGCGAGATATTTTATTGTAGGGG
This sequence comes from Acanthosepion lycidas, assembly GCA_963932145.1. Taxonomy (NCBI): domain Eukaryota; kingdom Metazoa; phylum Mollusca; class Cephalopoda; order Sepiida; family Sepiidae; genus Acanthosepion; species Acanthosepion lycidas. The sequence continues at coordinate 36,543,604 of OZ010615.1, read as the reverse complement.
TGGATTATTATCATTGTTAAAATATTTAAATGAATTATAGTTTAATTTGGGATTTGAATTTAAGCCCAGATTTAAAACTGAAAACGAGGTTGGAAATAAGAATTATAAATTCTAATTTGAAGACTGGCTTTTGTTAGCAAAAGGAATGAAAAAAAACAAAAAACGTTAGGAAATCAAGGGGAGCAACTCAGTATTTTTCCATGAAATTCAATAAAGTAATTAAGAATATTATTAATATTAAAAACTAAATAACAGTAGTGATATCAATGCTAATAAAACATGCTATGATAAAATAAAATTAAAATGAAAGTACTAATAAAAATGATACATACCAATAAAAATAAAATAATATAGAATAAGGTACAATAAAATAGAAACATATAAATAGAGCAAATAAATAGATAAATAAATAAAACTAATAAATGTAAATAAAATAAATAAGTATATAAACACGTTACTAATAGTAAGACTAAAGGTAAAGAATAAGGCAAAAAGATAAAACAATAATAATAAAAGATGGTATAGATGAAGGGAAAATGGATTAGCGAAAACGTTGTATAGTAAATCCCACAAAAGAATAAAAATATTGATAAAATAAATATCAATACTAGTATACGTGGTCCCCGGGTCTGGCTAGACTATAATAATATGGGTCAACGTGTTTGAATAGAAATTTGGATCTATGTAGGCAGGTGCTCATTAACTCACTTCTTTTGTTTAAGAGATTAGGCCTGTTTAAATTTTTCAGGATTATTAATTTCTCTGAAAGACATAGGTTAAATCTGTTGCCTTTCTTGCTGATGGATTTAGCCTTCGTTACTGGTTCCCTGGTGATAATTAGGTTTTTATTCCCGCTTTTCAGTTTCCCCACAAATTTAGAGAGGACAGTGCTGTTACTATATTTGATATTGTCTAATGTCATTGGTGGTGGTAGAAGCGTGATTTCCAATAGAGCGCACATAAAAATTGTCCTCGTCGTCATATTTGATTTCATCTATCTATCTATCTATCTATCTATCTATCTATCTATATATATATATATATATATATATATATATATATATATATATATATACATCTAGGTGTACGACTTAAGTTGAGCTGGTTTTCCAGCTCATTTTCTAACTTCATCTAGCAATGTTATGTTTACACCTCATGAATAAATTTGATAATTTTTATTTGGTTGCTCGCGTATGCACGCCAACACACGTGTATACGGTTGCTTATATTTGATCGTTTGATTTATCCACATCTATCTATCTATCTATCTATCTATCTATATATATATATATATATATATATATATATATATATATATATATATATATGTTACATGAATCATTCATACAAAAAAAAAGGTTAGTGAAGTTATTGATATAAATATAAATGGCGAGAATACATCCTCGCAAACAAATTTATTAAAATTACATTAACACACGGACCTCTGGATGAATGTGGTGATCCCTGTTTTTAATAAATTCAACTTGTATAAGGTCTTTTTTTGCAAGTAGTTTCATCTGTTCACACAGACATCATCAGGCATGGAAATTGATTTGTTTTTTAAATCCATCCAGGATAATAACGGGACACGAAAGATTAGATGTGAGTCGAAATATGTTTTTTAGAAATGTATTCATTATTTATATTATTCAGACTATTGTCCTCCTCTTTGTCGCCATAATTATTACAACGTTTCGGCCGTTGTACGCTCCGGCTTTCTTCAGGTGGTTGGAATTATTATTTCGATCACTGGAGTAGACTGTTCTAGTTCCACGTGCCATGTTTGATGGATGTCAGTTATCAGTTATCTCCCGTGCCACTCTGACATGTGTCCTCAAGGGCACATGGCACAGTGGATAAAGGCGTTGGTTAGATCCAGTGACAAGACCCAAAGAGTGTGAGTTCAATATCCGGTTAAGGCAGTGGAGAACTTTCAGAGGGAAAATTAACAGGAGATAACTGATAGCTGACATCCATCAAACATGGCACGTGGAACTAGAACAGTCTATAAATGGTTCAGATCGACATTCCAACCGCCTAAAGAAGGCCGGAGCGTACTACGGCCGAAACGTTGTGATAAAAATGGCGACAAAGATGAGGACAATAGTCCGAATAATGTAAATATTGTACATAATACCTCATCTCAGTAATATAGACAGACTCTAGAAATGTGTTATTGTTCACTTTAAGAAATTTTGGAGCGTGCGGTCGCAACGCTAAGGTTGAATTTTTTGAAAATTTAAAAGAGAGTGCTTTTTTTTAATAATATTGGAGAATTCTTTTGTTGTAGTAGTTTTTTTCAGTCGATGTGGCATGAACTAAATTGTTCAATGAATAGAGCAATGTCGCAGCTATTATCCCGAAAGTTGCACGTCGGATCAGTTCTTTTTAAATCAAATATGTGGTGCAGTTCAATTTTTATTACATGAATCATTCATACATATATATATATATATATATATATACATATATATATATATATATATATATATACTTTCATGAACGTTTTCCAAATGTCAACAATTTAAAACTCTGTTGGTATCATATACCCAAATTGTCAACTGTCAGCACAGAAAACGCATGGATAAAAAAAACTATATCTTTTATTTATTTTCTACCCATTCTAAAGGATTATATCTTTTTACTCGGAATTTTCAAGCAGAGAATATAACGACATTTTTTTAAAAGTCACTCATTTTCTTTTTTTTAGACATGAGCAATGCCAGCTAGGGGAAAAAACAATAAGAGTTCATTATTTATTTTTAAGGTGTACAGGTAAACACAGGTATGCAGATAGATATACAGGCGTATCCAGAGTATTAAAAACAAAAAAAACGTTTGAAGAATTTGGCAATCAGAAATTAATTATCATCACTCTTAGTTTTTACCGTCTCTTTCAATGCAATCTCTTAGCGTATTTTTGATCCAAGATTTGATGAGACGCCTTCATGGAATGCAAAATCCCTGGCTACATGTGGTTTGAATGTATTGTTAAAGTTCAGTGACCAATGTTATAAGAATATGCAAGAAAATAAAATAGATCTACTGATCATAAAAAAGAACTGAAGATGTGTCAGAAACGACGCTTTTCCTACCAACATGGTGGAAAATGAAGGCGACCGTTGGACATTGACTGAATACTAAATAAAACTGTGTTGGCATTTCTTGTTTATACTTAATTATGTTTACCCAATACAACACGAAGAGACATTCAGGGTAGGAGGTTACGGAATGAGATTGTCGTATGGATGTAAGAGAAGGGGGAAGTAAGAGGAACAGATCAGAAGGATATGTGGGATAGATAATTGTTGCCACAAAAGTTATTATATTAATCAGGGAAGCATCCTCTTGAGAGTCTGTTCTACAAAGTAGCGGTTCTCGGGAAGAAGGTGCCTGAATGGAACTTCCTCCTTACCAATGAAATACAAAGGCCATTTGGGATTATAGTAATCGAGAAAGCATCTTCTAGGGAGTCTGTTTTACAAAGTAGCGGGAAGAACCAGTCTGAGTGGAACTTCCTCCTTACAAATGGAATAGAAAGGGAATGGGAATGATAGTAATCGAAGAAGCATCCTCTCAGGAGTCTGTTCTACAAAGTAGAGGTTGTCGGGAAGAAGATGTCTGAGTGGAACTTCTTCCTTACCAATGGAATATGAAGGGAATGGCGATTATAGTAATCTAGGAAGCATCCTCTCAGGAGTCTGTTCTACAAAGTAGCGGTTCTTTGAAAGAAGCTGTCTGAGTGGAACTTCCTCCTTACCAATGGAATACGAGGGGAATGGCGATTATAGTAATCGTGGAAGCATCGTCTCAGGAGTCTGTTCTACAAAGTAGAGGTTGTCGGGAAGAAGCTGTCTGAGTGGAAATTCCTCCTTACCAGTGAAATACGAAGGGAATGGCGATTATATTAATCGAGGAAGCATCGTCTCAGGAGTCTGTTCTACAAAGTAGAGGTTGTCGGGAAGAAGCTGAGTGGAACTTCTTTCTTACCAATGGAATACGAAGGGAATGGCGATTATAGTAATCGAGGAAGCATCCTCTAGGGAGTTTGTTCTACAAAGTAGAGGTTGTCGGGAAGAAGCTGTCTGAGTGGAACTTCCTTCTTACCAGTGGAATACAAAGGCAATGCGGATGATAGTAATGGAGAAAGCATCCTCTTGGGAGTCTGTTCTACAAAGTAGCGATTCTCTGTTGATACAGATTCTCCGACTAGCTGCCCGTTAAATGTCTCCCAAGTTTTCCAAGTTTCATTTGATTTTCCATGTTAAATAAATTCCTGTTCCATTCGATAGATGGCGCCACTGTCGTCTGCTAAAAGAAAGTTAACAAAATTTCGTGAAAACTTGTTGAGCCTTTGTAAAACATGAAATGGTAAAATAAATGTGTAATTATGAAACAAAAACAATACTTGAAATAAGACTTTGAACCACTTTAAATATCAAAATATTAAAATTGAAGACAGGAGGAGTGACGCTGCTATTTGAGAGCAACAAGTCAGCCGACATTTGAATGTATTAGTAGTAGTAGTAGTAAATAATAATAATAATAACAATAATAATAATAACAATAATAATAACAACAATAATAATAATAATAATAACAATAATAATAATAACATATACGCAACGGCTCTAGCAGCGACTCGGAAGCTTGGGGTCAAGACAATAAATAAAATTAACACATAGAACCAGCTTGGAAAACCAAACTGATACGAGAAATAAAATGTGAAAAAAAGATCAAGCGGAAATATAGTATTAAATCCCTAATTGATATTCCTTCAATCAAGGAAATGCTGAAGCAGAAACTTCAGCTAAAGGCACAGAAAACAAGACTATACGAAAAACGTTGTAGGTTCTATAAAATATTTCGAAGAGATCTTAAGAAATTTTACAGGGAAATTGGAAAAACACCTATACATGTCGAAAGGCCACCATCGATTGATAATGTAAAGACATTTTGGGAAAATATTTGGAGCAGCCCAAAGGAATATAACCCAAATGCAGAATGGATACGGCGTGAAGAAGAACGACTGCTGGATACACCTCTGCAAGAATGGGAAAATATATTCACAGATGATGTTAGGCAAGCTCTAACGAAATCCCCAAAATGGAAATCCCCAGGAAATGACAAGTTGCCCAATTTCTGGCTGTATCATCTCTCATCTACCCATGAAATTCTTGCAAAAACATTATCAACGCTTGTAAATAATCCCAATAAAATCCAGGAATGGATTACTGAAGGTATTACATACCTCATACCAAAAACAACTGAAACAGACGACCCGAAAAATTATAGACCGATAACATGTCTCTCCACAAAGTATAAGTTGATCACGTCTGTACTGACGAACCGTACTTATTCCTTTTTCGAAACAATCAGCATTCTCCCGCTGGAACAGAAGGGATGCAGAAGAGGTTCATATGGCTGCAAAGATCAACTTCTGATAAATAAAATGATCCTGGAAAATTGCAGGAGACGACGCAGAAATCTCAGTGAAGCGTGGATTGATTATCGTAAAGCCTTTGATAGTGTTCCACATTCTTGGATCCTTAAGACTTTGGAAATGTACAAAGTCTCCCCTGTGGTATTAAATTTCCTTAAACACAGCATGGGAATGTGGAACACCAAACTATACCTTAATCACTCCGGGGGCACTGCCATATCCAACCGTCTGAATATCCGACGTGGAATCTTTCAAGGAGACTCTCTGTCACACCTTCTGTTTTGTTTATCCTTAATCCCTCTTACACATGAACTGAACAACAGTAGCTATGGTTACAAAATAAATAAGAAAATATTCAATCACCTACTCTACATGGATGATCTCAAACTCTTTGCCAAAGACGACAATGAGTTGAAAGGCCTCCTCAATATTGTAAAATACTTCAGTGACGACATAGGTATGGACTTCGGATTAGATAAATGTGCAAAAGTAAAATTCAAGAAAGGTAGAATTACAGAAACACCCTTAATAGATTTAGATTTTGTCACAAAGATTAGGGAACTGGAGCATGATGAAGCATATAAGTACCTAGGAATTAGCGAAGGAGATGGCATACAACACCCCCAAATGAAGGAAAAAATAAGAAAAGAGTACTACAGGCGTGTACGTCTGATACTAAATACTGAGCTAAACTCAAAAAAACAGAATATCAGCTATAAAAACATTGGCTCTCCCTGTGGTGCAATACAGCTTTAATGTTCTTAACTGGACCATAGCTGAAATTAAGCGAATGGACACCAAAACGAGAAAGCTTCTCACTTGCTATCGCATGCATCATCCCAAAGCTGACGTTGATCGTCTGTATGTGCCCAGATCCGAAGGAGGCAGAGGTTTAGTTCAACTAGAACTGTCCTACAAAACTACAACAATTGGCCTCCAAAGATACTTGGAAACTACAGAAGACTGGATGATGGTATGCGTCAAGGAACATGAAAGTAGTAAGCGTCTTTACTCCGTAATGAAAGAAGCCAACAAATTCAAAATGGAGCTTCAAATGGGCGTAGAGATGCAACTACAGCACAATACACCCGCTGAAACTGCAAAATACTTTAAAAAAGACAGCAAAGACGAATGCAACCGACCAGATACAGAAGCGATGGCAAGATAAACCGCTTCATGGCCAATACTCTGCCCGTACCAAACAAGCTGATGTAGACAAAACCCGTACCCATCAGTGGCTACGCAGTGCAGGGTTGAAAGCGGAAACCCGAGGTTTTATCCTTGCTGCGCAGGACCAATGCTTGCTAACTAGGAATTATCAAGCACATATACTAAAATATTGTGTCAGCCCAAAATGCAGATTCTGTGATAAATATCCAGAAACAATTGATCATCTTGTATCAGGTTGCACGATGTTGGCACCCACTTAATATAAAACCCGACATGACAGAGTGGGCCAATATCTGCACTGGAAAATCTGCAACTTCTACGGGAAGGAAACTGAAAGAAACTGGTATGAACACCACCCAGACCCGGTTACGGAGATAGGACCTGTTACAATTCTATGGGACTACACAATTCACACTGACAGAACAATCAAGGCCAACCGCCCAGATATTGTTATTAAAGACCACAAACAAAAACGTTGCCTCCTTATTGATATGGCAGTCCCTGCTGACTGCAATGTATCTTTGAAGATATTCAAAAAGCTGTCAAAATACAAGGACCTTGAAATAGAAATCTCGAAAATGTGGCATATTGGAACATCAACAATCCCTGTTGTAGTTGGAGCGCTAGGACTGGTTGGAAAAGATTGCAGTAGACTAATTGCAGGGATTCCTGGAAGCCCATGCCTCAAGGAGATACAAAAAATTGTTCTGACAAGTACAGCCCACACTTTAAGAAGGGCTTTATCTATGTAATTTTTATTTTATTTTATTTTATTTTTTATTTTTTATTTATTTTTTTTTGTCAGTGAAAAGTGTCATGATGCCATTTCTAACCTTAGGTCTCTGGGTGGGACCCGGAAAGAAATGTGTAAACGCCAGAAAGCAAAGAAAATAATAATAATAATAATAATAATAATAATAATAATAATAATAAACATATTGATTAGCGTAACTCTTCCAATATTTTTCAACAGTTAAGACAAGAAGGCGATTTAAGAAAAGTTAAAAAATTGAAAAAAAAAAACAAAAAAAAAACACTGACAATGTTGAACAATATTTCAGCAGAATGTCTGTCTTCTTAAAGTTATATTTAAACAGTTTTTTCAAGTCTAAAAATATACAAATCTACAAAAAATGATTGCAAGTCTTTGTACAAACGTTGCTTGTCTACGATTTAATACTGATTGAATACAGTAATTGTGGCACAAGGCCGAAAAAAGGGGGAGATCGGTCAAGGCTGGTCGACACTATCTTATACTTAGCTAATCAGATTCATGACCTATTCATTCGTTACAATTTATTCATTCACCATAAAAATCTAACCATCACCATTCGCTCCTACATATAACAAAATACCTCACACACACACACACACACACACACACACAGAGGACCCATACTGAAAACGACCCCATAACTTAAAATTTCAGTATGTACAATTGTATAAAAATTCTATCAACGTTATGAAATGAAGGGAGGGGGTGATAACCCCCGAAAACAAACTTAAAAAAGAAAGACCCGTCCACCCTTCAAAAATAATAATGTTGCTTGTATTATAATGAAAAAAAAAACGGCTGTACTCCTAATAAACGCGTCAAAACGAATGAAACGCCGCCATTCTGAAGGCATGCCACTGAGACGTGCTCAA
>OZ010615.1:36462844-36532844 GCA_963932145.1 Acanthosepion lycidas | reverse complement strand
GAGAGAAAGAAAGAAAGAGAGATAGAGAGAAAGAGCGACGGAGAAAAAGAGAAAGAGAGAAATGGAGGGATATTTAAGAAAAGTAAAAAAAAAAACCCAAAAAACAAAAATAAAAAAGAGAAACAAAACATATATAACAGAGAAGTGAGTTTAGCGTAGCGTTAAGAGAGAGAGAGAGAGAGAGAGAGTAAGAGAGGGAAAGAGAGAAAGAGAAAGAAAAAGAAAGAGGAAGAGAGAGAGTAAGAGAGGGAAAGAGAGAAAGAGAAAGAAAAAGAAAGAGGAAGAGAGAGAGAGAATAAGAGAGGGAAAGAGAGAAAGAGAAAGAAAAAGAAAGAGGAAGAGAGAGCGTAAGAGAGGGAAAGAGAGAAAGAGGAAGAAAAAGAAAGAGGAAGAGAGAGAAAGAGTAAGAGAGGGAAAGAGAGAAAGAGAAAGAAAAAGAAAGAGGAAGAGAGAGAGAAAGCAAGAAAGGGAAAGAGAGAAAGAGAAAAACAAAGAAAGAGGAAGAGAGAGAGAAAGATAGAGGGGAGAGAGAAAGAGAGAGAAAGGGGGAGATAAAGGGAGAGACAGAAAGCGAGAAAGAGAGTGCGTGCTACTGTTTGTGACGTCATCAGCGCCCTAGGATCGCATCATAGTTCTCGCTTTGTAGCGTCCTCTTTGCATCCAACCTCCCCCTCCCCCCACACACGCCGCCCATCAACCCGACCTCACCGACTATGTATGACCCTTACGTTCAGCGAGCAGCCCAATGTGAGCACTTGTCGTCAGACGTAGTTCTGTGAAGCTGACACAGTTCGGATCAAGTTGACCTGATCTAAAATCGATTTTTCTGTGCGTCCTCCTTTGCTTCTCGGTTGACTCTCACCGAAATATCCGCAGGTGTCGTCAAGACCTGGCGAGCAGAAGAAACACACCATCAGACACCGCTACTATTTCATCTAGCAACCTCTCTCTTTCCCTCTCTCTCTTTCTCTCTCTCTCTCTCACACACACAGGCAAACACACACATACACATATATATATATTAAAGAGATAAACTTTTTGCTTATAAAGTGGATTTTTTTTTTATATATTCTACATTATTTTCTATATGTTTTGCTACACTGGTTTCGGGTCTTATGACCTTCATCAGACGAAGAATGCTTATTTCCATATTATTTAAATGAAATAATTTTTCTTATATCGAGTTTTCTGACATACACACACACACACACACACAGACACACACACACACACACACATATATATATATATATATATATATATATATATATATATATATATATATATATAAGTGAACATTGATGTCAACACTCAGAGGCGACAGGCTGTTTCATGCTAGTCGCAATCTAATAGTGTTATAAAACCCTCGGAGAATTCCAGTAAGATACACTTAATCACTTCTAAGATACAATGGTTTAAAGTTTAATCTAACAATTGGATAAATTTTCTGTTATACGATTCGGACAATATTGCTGTTACACCAAATGTATATATATATATATATATATATATATATATATATATATATATATATATTTGTGGGGGGACAAGGATGAGCAGTTCGAATCTCACCATGGTTGATTTGTCATAGAGGTGATCTTGATAATATCGACACGAGGAGGTAATCCCAAGGTGCTGCCCTTTTGGAAAGTATGGTTTAAACTAGGCCTTATAAGTCAAATTGTGATTGGTTGGCGAATTATTGTCCATCCTACAAACCCTTTCTCCACAGACGAAACGTTGCAAGCCTTTCACTGCTCTATCGCGATTTCTATGGAAAGTGATCAGACAAATTACAATTCCTTACTTCCACTAGTTCTGACCTTCTCGGCGAAGACCCGACGCACATTGTAGCGAACCAAACTTATTTCTTTCGTATTCCAAAGGTGAGATGTAACTTCCACTCGAGTAGCTTTTTCCCACCAACAGCTGCGTTGTGGGACCGACTTCCAAGAGGGTCCTTCCTCGATCACTACAATGTTAATCCGTTCGAGTTTACAGTTAATCTTTCCCCATAAACTGTGTCACTTACTCTGTAACACTCTACCTCGGGCCTTGTTCGCGGCGAACAATAATATATATATATATATATATATATATATATATATATATATATATATATATATATAAACCGCCATAACAGAATACCCACAATGCACCACTAACCCGTATATATATAAATAGCCGAGAAAAATAACAGCATATGTGGCCTGACGATTGCATATAGCATGAAACAGACTGTCGCCTCTAAGTGTTGACTTCTATGTTCACTTTTATATTTACACACGCTCTATCTCTGATATTGAGCACTTTATTCCATAAATATAGCACACCTTAAGACTATATTTCCTTATATATATATATATATATATATATATATATATATATATATATATATATATATATATATAGATCACTTGATAAGACACCGAGGGTGTTGAAACAAAAATGGCTATTTTTGTAGTGATTTTATAACATATTTATGTTATAAATTTTTTTTCTTTAAAAATAAATAATTATATATATATATATATATATTAATTTAATTTAATTAAAATTAGAAAACAGCCAACCTTAAGAGTCCATTGATTATATTTTATTTCCCCAGGAAGATGTTTTTTTCCTGGTTCTTCAGATCACATTTACAAGCATAAAAAATTGTTTTAAATTTATGTATTATTTTTATACATTTTGAGGGGTAGTTTTAAGGTGATGGGGGAGGAGGAGTATGACAGATATGTTCGAAATTAGAGAGAGAAGGTAGAGATAAGAATCATTTTAAATCTAATTTTATTAAAATACTTAAGATTAAGGGAGGGTGATAAATACCTATTTATTAGTTTGGTGCAAAAACAATGACTTAATAATGTCGTTTTTGACGTTAAAAATACGTCAAAAAACGACATTATTACGTCATTATTTTTGCACCAACCTAATAATAAGTCATCCCACAGGAAAGAAGACAAAGAAAAGTAAAAGAGAAGAAAAGATATAAGAAAGCAAATGTGGAAGGAGGGGTGGGAGGAAAAAACTGCGGAAAGAAGAAAAGGAAGAATAAATTAATTTATATTGCATATTGCAGTTAATTAAAAAAAAACAGATTGATATATTTTGTAGCTAACGTTGGACATCAATTCAAATATACATTTTAAGACATTTGGGGCACCTCGAAGTGGTGTAATGGTTAGAAAGATTGTCTTGCCAAATCAGTTAGCACTGAATAGTGAGTTCGATCCTCATTGGGTGTCCCATACTTCCGGCCACTATATTTTATGTTTATAGATACAAATATTTAATTAAAAGCTCTGTTTATATTAAACAACATTTACCGGACTGAATATCCGAGAAATTTTTACAGATATTCGCCCTCCGACAGGAATCGAACCTGTATCCTATACGGAACCATCATATAGCATGACGTGCCTTTTAACCGATTCGGCCACAGAGGATCATTCAATTAGCAAAGTAGGATTTACTGCTTTTAAACGTCAAGCTTCCATGAATCTCTCACGGACATTCATATCTGCGTATCAAATGTAAACAAATGATGTCACACCTTATGAAATGGAAAAAGTCTAACGATTATTTTAAGGCATTTTTTTGATGTTTATACGTTCTTTTTATACATACAAATATTTAAGTAAATGCTCTGTTTATATATATAGCTAAAAAGTGAAATTGTTAGAAAAGTCTGTACAAAAATTTGTTGTATAGAGAAAATAACATTTGGAAAAAAGACCTAATAATTATATGTATTTATATGTGACATTTATAAAACATGTATTTTGCAGAGAATTATTAAAATTCAAATTGTTTCAGAAAATCTTTTTTACTTCAACTGGTTTCGCTTTTAGCGTTTCAAAAAGTAAGTAAATGTTTCTTATGCCCACGTGTTGACACTTGTGCCGTGAACAAATGGAAAATGCAAGGGGGGTAACTGCCTTGATATTTCGCTTATGGTAAGGAAAATATGATAGAATCTATTTTGAGGGTCTTGCCTCTGCTTTATGCGATGAGTATTGGTTTAAACTTGCTGATAAAAAATGTTTCTTTATTAATACGCTTTTGTTCGGCGATTTTGTAGTCGCATTGGCAGAATGAGAAGATATTAAAATTTGGCGGATTTCACTCTCTGCATTACCGTACAATATTTCTCTGAAAAAGGAACCATCAGATATTGGATCTAGATATCTTGAAGACATTCGATATGGTTTGGAATGCTGGTCTGCTACATACGCTTGAGGTCTACGGTATCACGAGACGTATATTTGGTTTAATTCAATCGTTCTTAAACACACACACACACACACATTTATATATATATAAATGAATATATTTTTTTAAAGAGAGAAACGTTTTTGCTTATAATGTGGATTTTTTTAGGTTGGTGCAAAAATAATGACGTAATAATGTCGTTTTTTGACGTATTTTTTAACGTCAAAAAACGACATTATTTTTGCACCAACCTAATATATATTATACGTTATTTTCTATATGTTTTGCTCCACGGGTTTCGGGTCTTATGAGATTCATCAGGCGAAGAATGGTCGACTTGAACGGACACGTTTCCGAATCATTTCCTACTAACCCGGGGTAGGGCTCAATGCTCTACATCGCTATTTTTTTTTTTATCTTCATCAATGATCTTGATGTCATCAGCTCCCAACTTATTTATATAGAAGACACTATCATTTTTTCCTGTCTTAGCAAATCCGACAGATTCGACAAAGCAAACTCGTCAACTACTCTTGAAAAGGATCTCCAATCAGTGGTTAATGGCTTGTAAATTTCAACGGCTCGAAAATAAAACTGCTTTCATTTAGTCACCACAGAGAGTCTTTTCCGTTTACCATGGCCGATGTTGAACTCCAGGAAAGCAACAGCAACACTCTACACCACTCATGGACAAACTGCGGCCCGCGGGTCACATGCGGACCGACAGGCATTCTGAATTGCACGTCTAATTTCTTTGAGGAAAATAGCGTTTATTAAAATGTTTGTTTCCTTTGGTTCTCACTTGTCAACTCACACACTCTCTCATCCCTAGTGACATCCATAAACAGTGATTAAGTACACTGTTTCTTGGGTTTTGTGACATTTCGTTGAAGGTAACATTGTAAGTATTTTAAACCATTGGCGATTTTCACTAAGGAAGATCATAAAGGTAAACAACTTTTGCTTCAGAAATCGGACACGTTAATGATACTTATTTCTATAGAGAATGAATATATTTTTTTAAAAATGAATAAATTCGAAACAAATCACATAGCGTGTGTTTATCAGCCTGTTATCAGTGGTAATATTATACCAAGACTTAATTATAGAAGGAATCTATTCTCCAAAGAAAAGAAAATAATCTACTTTTCCCCATGTCTAAGGTAGATGCTTCTGCGCATGCTCTTTTGCTGTGAGAACGTCCGTGGCATCTTTATAAAAAAAAACTTACCTTGTGTAACGACAAAAGTACGCAGGTGTAGGCTTCAAGAAAGCTTTATTCAACTGAGAATACAAGGTTCGCGTATAGTGTCCTTTTATAGTCCCAGTAAACAGAAATAGCTCCCTCAAAGAGGAGAGTAACAAAACAAGAGGAGACCACTCTTGATCGTTCATAACACCTTGATTATTAGCTTTTTAGTTGTAAGATTACCTGAGAATGAACTGTTCCGCGTGCGGCCTACTGTTCGAAAATGTTTGCCCATGCCTGATCTACGCTTTCTTTGCCTCACGTTTTCCACTGACATGAAGTGGAGCGACTATAGATTCAATTGCTACGTTAGCTGCAGGGAAAGTTCGTTCACTGTGTCGTGCCAAAATAAAAAAAAAATTCTCGTCAGAATCCATCGTGCACACCTATACATCTACCATTCATTCATGTATTGAATACTGTTGCCATATCTGATCTCGAGATTCCTGACAAATTCCAGAGAAGGATCTGCAATACAATCTATTCTAACCAGGCATTTCGCCTCCAGTTACTTTCTCACCGGCGTGACGTGGTTTCCCTCTGCCAGGTGTACGAATATTTTCACGGTTTCGAATACATGAAATTAAGACTGCTACTAGATTAGCAACCAAGTCTCACTGTTTTACTGTCGAACAGGCTAGATGCAACCACCAATTCTACAATTTCTTTTCGCACTTCCCACCTATGGAACTCCCAATTTCTTGCTTCCCTGATAAGTAAAATCTTCAAAAATGTAAATGCCATTTTGGTATCGTCTTGAATCCTGTTCCATTATTTTTGTCTTTTCTTCAATCCTTTCCATTTTAAAATTTCTCGTTCTCTTTCACTTTCACCCCCTGTTGCCCCCTGCTTTTCAGTGGCATTGTCTTCTTGGTCTGGGGGTGAAACGATTATATATTTAGATTTCATTGTTAATATAAAATGACTGCAACTTCACACTGGCGTTTCTTTTAGGGCAGATTTCCGGTCATGGATTGAAATCAATCAATCAATCAATCTTTATTTCTTTCTTTCTTTCTTTCTTTCTTTCTTTCTTTCTTTCTTGTCCAAGCCTTCTTTTCGTTCTGTTCTGTCTTTCTTTCTTTCATGTTCAGACCTTCCTTTTGTTATGTTCTTTCTTTCTTTCTTTCTTTCTTTCTTTCTTTCTTTCTTTCTTGTCCAGGCCTTCCTTCTGTTCTGTTCTGCTTTTTCTTTTTTCTTTCTTTCTTTCTTTCTTTCTTTCTTTCTTTCTTTCTTTTCTAGGCCTTCCTTTTGTTCTGTTCTGTTCTGTTCTGTTCTGTTCTGTTCTTTCTTTCTTTCTTTCTTTTCTAGGCCTTCCTTTTGTTCTGTTCTTTCTTTCTATTTCTTTCTTTCTTTCTTTCTTTCTTTCTTTCTTTCTTTCTTTCTTTCTTTCTACTCAATCTCATCCTTTCTTTCTTTCTTTCTTTCTTTCTTTCTTTCTTTCTTTCTTTCTTAGGCCTTCCTTTTGTTCTGTTCTGTTCTGTTCTTTCTTTCTTTCTTTCTTTCTACTCCATCTCATCATTTCTTTCTTTCTTTCTTTCTTTCTTTCTTTCTTTCTTTCTTTCTTTCTTTCTTTCTTGTCCAGGCCTTCCTTTTGTCCTGTTCTGCTTTTTCTTTCTTTCTTTCTTTCTTTCTTTCTTTCTTTCTTTCTTTCTTTCCCAGACTTATTTTTTCTAATCTCTTTCCTTACTTTATTTTTTAGCAATCTTTCTAATAATTATTTTAAGCATGATTCTCTCTAACTTTTCTTTCTTAGCCTGTTTTCTATATATATATATATATATATATATATATATATATATATATATATATATATATATATATATATATACAGATGTAATGAGAATGAAACGAATAAATAAATTCAAACGTTCATAACATTAATTTAAAAGAGGGCTCAATACCAAAAGTAGAGCAATAGTTATTTATTATAAGTTGTTACATACGAACAAACAAGTAATCACTACAAAGATACATATTTGTTTCAGTGTTTAAACCTAAACATCTCATTAGGTGGTGAACAAAGTTTGAGATGTTTAGGTTTCTATTTATCAGATCATTGCAAATGTCCATGCCTGATTTCCATTGTCTAAAATGACCGCAACTTCACACTGGCATTTGTTTTCATGCCTTCTTCCAATGCGTTCTAGATTCGATATCTTGCATTGTTCAATTGCGAGTCTGACGTTGTTGAATGTTGATATTTTGCCCACTAATTATTTTTTTTTTTTTTAAGCATTGCGCCCCGAGCAAGGCATGAAGCCACTAGGAAGCAGGGGGGTTGCAGAAGATTTGGAGCAAGAGCAGATAGGAGTGATAGAAGAAAGGATAAAGGGAAGGATAGTGTGTAGATCAAGGTAACTGGAGATGTCGATTGACATTACATTTGAATAGTTGGAGATCATAGCTATCAGGGAAACAGTAATTGGGAAGGGTGTTCCACAGGCGAGACGTGCGAGGTATGAAGCTATTGGAGTAGAAGAGACGGCTACATTTAAAAGTTTCTACAGTGTAAGGGTGAGAGCAGGATGCCAGCCTCGTAGGGCGCTTGAATTCATGGAGACTAGGAACCAGTGAAAGCAGCTCATCGGAGCAATTACCATGAAAGTATTTGTTGAAGAGACAGAGAGAGGCGACAGCGCGTCTGTGAGATAGTGGCTGCAGGCGAGACGCCAGATCAGGGCCAATCACATTACATATCCGTCTCTGGATCTTGTCAAGAACTCCGAGGTAAACAGAAGGTGCCCCATACCATATATGGCAGCAATACTCCATGCAAGGGCGAATGGTCGTTTTGTATATTTGAAGTATCGATTCAGGGGAGAAAAATTTCCTGGCGCGGCACAGAGAGCCAACTTTCCTCGCGGTGGACGATGCAATTGACTCAATGTATATGTTCCATCTCAGGTCAGCAGTCAACGTGAGACCGAGCAGACGCAGGGAGTTGCTCTCAAGAAGTTGACTATCAGACATTCTAATAGGAGGCAGGTAAGGATCTCTATGGTGGTTAATGGAGAGTAGTTTAGTTTTTGAGGCGTTAAATTTGACCATCCAATTGTTGCCCCAGTTAACCGATTGGAGGTCCATTTCAAGACGCACGGCCAGGTTAGTTTTGACAGCGACACTAGATTTGTTTTTGAGGCAGGAGTAAATTGTAGTGTCGTCCGCGTAGATGCCAACTTGGGAACCTATGGCGTCAGGAAGGTCGTTGATGAAAATAAGGAAAAGTGTTGGGCCAAGGATGGAGCCTTGGGGAACACCTGCGTTCGTGGGATAGGAACTGGAGGAGAATCCGTTGAGAACTACCTTCCATTCTCGGTTTGACAGGAATGATTTTATTAGATCAAACAGCCGACCAGTAATACCATAACCATGGAGCTTACGAAGAAGGCCGGCATGCCAAACCTTATCAAACGCTTTGGAGATGTCTAGGGCCACGGCACGAGCCTCACCGTTATTTTGAAGTGCTTGGTGGACGGTTTCAGTGATGGCCGTAAGTACGTCAGCTGTAGAACGGGCGTAGCGGAAACCATATTGCTTGTCTGAGAGAAGGTCGTGTGCGGGAAGGTGGTTAACCACTTCTGCGTTGATTAGGGCTTCGAAGACTTTGCCGAAGAGGGGTAGCAGACGAATAAAGCGGTAATTAGAGGAGTCAAAGGGGTCTCCAGAGTTCTTAAAGGCAGGAACAATGGATGAGGTCTTCCAACAGTCAGGAAAGCAGGATTCCTTCAGGCAGTAATTATACAGTTTAGAGAGGGAGGGTGCTAGCTCAGGCGCACATTTCTTCAAGACAATGGCTGGTATGCCATCTCCACAACTAGCCTTGTGGGGGTCTAATTTGGAGATAATACCCAGTACTGATGACGGGGTTATGCTTTAAAGATGGAGGATGAAAAGTTGCCGTTTTTCCAGATTATCAACCCGATTAATTTCGGAATGACGTAAGCGATGGAAAAAAACAAAAACATTTGGGAGGTTTCTTTGGATCCTGTTCCAGTTCTCCAGACGGTCAAAAAATTGTTTGGCAGATTACGCCAGGCTGATTTTTAACTAAAACGATCAAAGACGCTAGGGGCGAACTCCCAACGTCAATGAAGAGGCTCTGCTTGCTATCGTGGAGAATAACCCGAAGATTTCAAGGGAAGAGATTGCTAAGAGTTTGAAAATCGATATCTCAACTCCCTTTCGCCATTCGAAGAGACATAGATACATTTAAAAAAAGAAATCTACAGGTGGGTATCACATTCTCTGTCGTATCCGAACAAGCTCGATCGGGTTTTCTACGGCGATTTCTTTGCTGCTATGCCCTCGAAAAGGAGCCGTTCTTGGACAGAATTATCAGAGAGGGTGAACAATTGATCGTTTATGATGACGTTCGACGCAGATGGAGATAGAAACAAATTTATGAATGCGTACAACTTGTGGCTAAAGTATTGTGGCGTGTTTGGTGGGATTGTATCTCGTCTATGATGTAACCAACTTAAAAGTTGCTTCAAAATTAGGTCATCAAAAGTCGTATGAAGCACTAATAGATACGGTAGATAGTTATAGACTTACCCCGCCCAAAAAAACATATCGAAATTAAATAACTCAAAATGGTTTGTTAAGGTGATTTTGTAAGCGTTAGATTATATGCGGCAAAAAGGCTCGACATAGTTATACAATAAAATCAGCCAATCCAACCCATCCCAGTTCAACTCAATGTGGCTTCTTAAAACAAATGTGTTGCTTTTCCTCAGAATTAAAAAATAAATAAAACAAAACAAAACAGAAATGCCGGTAACCTGCTGCCATATCTATTCTTGGACCCATGCTGTTTTTAATTTTCATCAATGACCTTCTTGAGGTCATCAGTTCTCAATTCGGTGTCTATATCGATGACACAACTACTGACTTAATAGTAAGTCTGATTGGTTTGATAAGGTCAAATTGACAGCTGATCACTAAACTGACCTACAATCTGTTGTTAACTGGAGCGGGGGTGGCATGTTAAGTTTAACGCCCCCCAAAATGAAACTACTCTCTTTTAGACGTCTCGTATAATCCTTTTTACCGTCTATCAACATGACTGATACTAATCTCCAGAAGAGTGACTCATTTCGCTTTCTCGGACTAGCATTTACCGCTGATATGAGGTGGAAAGGGTATATTGAATCAAGTGCTAAATCTTAGGCTAGGAAAGCTGATTCACTGTGTCTAACTACACAATTTTTCGCGACAGAATCTATCTTACATATTGTCTTGAACGGCCACTATTCTAGATCTTTTTTGTATAAATGCAGGCATGCCCCAGGACTCTATCATTGGACCTACGTTTTTCCTAAGTTTCATCAATGACCTTCCTGATGGCTTCATCTCTCAACTCGGTATCTGATCTCAGAACTGACCTACAATCTGTTGTTAACTGGAACAGGAAGTGGCATGTTAATTTTAACGCTCCCAAAACGAAGCTACTCTCTTTTAAACGTCTCGTATAATCCTTTTTACCGTCTATCAACATGGGTGATGCTAATCTCCAGGAGAGTGACTCATTTTCGCTTTCTCGGACTAGAGTTTACCGCTGATATGAGGTGGAAAGGGTATATTGAATCAAGTGCTAAATCTTAAGCTAGGAAAGTTGATTCACTGTGTCTACACAATTTTTTCAGAAATGTTTATACGTCCTTGTGGGTGATGAATTATATGTCACGCTACAACCCCCTTTCCCCACAGACGAAACGATACTAGCCTCTCTCTACTCCTTCGCTATTTTTGTAGCAGATGAACAAACAAGCTACATTCTTTCGATCCGCCATTTCAAACTTTCACAGCTAAGATCCGCAATGGCGCGTACACAGAGGTGATTCATCCACATTCTCCCCGTATTCCATTAGTAAGGAGGAAGTTTCACTCAGACAGACTCCCTTCCCAAGAACTATTTGTGGAGTGGATACTTTTATTTATGCCACATACCTACATTTCTTACCTCCTTCTTCTAATAACAATCTCATCCTGAGTTGAGGATCCCTTGGCCGTGTATTTGGTGAACATTACTATAAAAATAGTCAAACAAAGGAAGCTGTGGGGAGCCATGTACATGGCATTTAATATAATTATTAATGTATATTGTCTTTGAACGAATTAGGGGCTGGAAGTTCAAGTCTATGCAGGCAAGAGGAATAAAAAGCTAAATAAACTTGAGTGACACTTCTAAGATTTAGCTGACATTGTACAAATATGGCTGTGCAACGTCTTCGAAACTGATGGACTGTTATCTATCTATCTATTAATATGAATCGAAGGCCAGATCAGCTAAATTTTGTTAAATAGTTACATTTAATAAGAAGACATCGAATGAGATCATTACTCAATCATGATAGGCAGTCATATTGAATTGATCTTCTGCCGCTTTGAAAAGGCAAGAGAAGTTACTTCTAACTCGTCTTTTTTTGATTTTAATACATAAGGTTCTTAATTATCTTAATGGGATATTTAATGTCGATCTGAAAGGGCTGGTGGCGGGAAAAGATGTAAAAAGAAAGGATAGAAAAATATGAGGTAGACATTTATGGTAATTCTGTAAACTAGTTTGAGCCTGGCAATGTAGTGAAGGCTTGCTTGTCAATATTAAATCTTTTATTTCTTCTTTTTTTTTTTATATAATATTTTCTATTTTCCAGTAAGTTCTTTTTGATCGAAAGATCGACAAGATTTGAGACGATCTCATTGGCCACCGATCAAACAGAATCATTAATATTTATTTTCTTGTTATTTATTTATTGATTTCTTCTTCTTCTTCTTCTTCTTCTTCTTCTTCTTCTTCTTCTTCTTCTTCTTATTATTATTATTATTATTATTACTATGATTATGATTATTATTATTATTATTAAGTTACTTGTCAGCCCGGACCAGTTCAGTGATAGTTTCTCTTTGATCTCTCTCGGCAGACGCGGATCAATTTTGATTCTTTTGTCGTCCACTGATTGATCTGGATTTGCCGTTCGAGACACGCAGGCCGGCCTAAAAAAAAATCGGAGATCGAGCCGTGTGACATATCAGATGTTCTTCGGAGCAGAGATCAGCAATGTTTCTCTCTTAGTCTTATGAGATAGTAAAATTGACGTTTTAGGCCGTTTTTATGCTTACAGAATCTGAACGCTTTCTCACTAAGTTCATGTCATATCTATCTATCTATCTATCTATCTATCTATCTATCTATCTATCTATCTATCTATGGCTGTCAGTGTGTTCATTATCTATCTATCTATCTATCTATCTATCTATCTATCTATCTATCGTTGTCAGTGTGGTTATCTATCTATCTATCTATCTATCTATGGTTGTCAGTGTTTTCGTTATCTATCTATCTATCTATCTATCTATCTATCTATCTATCTATCTATGGCTGTCTGTGTGTACATTATCTATATATCTATCTATCTATGGCTGTCAGTGTGTTCATTATCTATCTATCTATCTATCTATCTATCGTTGTCAGTGTGATTATCTATCTATCTATCTATCTATCTATCTATCTATCTATCTATGGCTGTCAGTGTGTTCATTATCTATCTATCTATCTATGGTTGTCAGTGTGGCTATCTCTCTCTCGCTCTCTCTCTCTCTCTCTATCTATCTATCTATGGCTGTCAGTGTGTTCATTATCTATCTATCTATCTATCTATCTATCTATCTATCTATCTATTTATCTATCTATGGCTGTCAGTGTGTTCATTATCTATCTATCTATGGTTGTCACTGTGGCTATCTCTCTCTCTCTCTCTCTCTCTCTCTCTCTCTCTCTATCTATATATCTATTGTTATCAGTGTGGTCATCTATCTATCTATCTATCCCTTAATATGAATCGAAGGCAAGATCAGCTAAATTTTGCTAAATAGTTACATTTAATAAGAAGATACTGAATGACATCATTACTCAATCATGATAGGCAGCCATATTGAATTGATCTTATCACTATATAGTTAACGTGGGGGGATTTCTAAAACATACACATATCCATACATGATCATTTTTAAAAGAACGTGAAATACATGCTACCCCGACACTGGGATAGCCATAATTTGTAAGAGTTTTCTATTTTCTGCTTAAAACAATTTCTTTTAGCAAACTCAAGCACTCTTACGTACTCTACATCAGAATAAAGATCACTTTTTGCAACAACAATAAAAAAGAAAATCCTTTTTAACTGAAGAAAAGTGCTGAAAGTTGAATTTTTCACTGTTGGCGCAGTATTTTTTAGCTGGCCTATTTACAGCATCACCATCTCTATCATCTGTCGTAGTCATACGGCCATATAGCTGTTCCCGTACGATCACCGAAGTTAATCAACTGCTATCTAGATGGGTAACCGCCTGGGAATAATATGTGCTATAAACTTGTATGTACGGATGGGATAATCTTCTGCTAGACTATGACGATGAAGCTGGAGAACTTTTTCAGCATGACGGTTGCTCCTTAGTATACATCACGTTCAACGAAAACGTTTCTTGTGGATGTTCAACTTTCGAAAGACTGGACAGCACAAAGTACTGGTTTCAATATAACTGAACCATTGTGGTGGGAACTGAAGAAATAAGTGCTCCAACGAAAACTACACAATCTCCAAGAGCTTTGGGATTACTAGCAAGAAGGAGGGGGGAATTCCCAATGAGAAAATCTGTAACTTGCTTCATTCAATGCCACATTGAATTGAGGCAGTTATTCGAGTCGAAGGTAGTAACGCTAGTTACTAACACTATACTAGTGTAGCAACACTAGTTACTAACTCCATACTTTGAAGTTTCGTACTTTCAATAATAATAAAGATCACTTTTTGCAGCAACAACAACAAAAAGTCCTTTTGTGCTGAAAGTTGAATTTTTCACTGGTGGCGTAGTCTTTTTGCCTGGCCTTTTTACAGCATCACCATGCTGAAGATGCTCTATCATCCGCCATGGGCTTACGGACACATAACGTTGAAATATCGGTTCCCGTACGATCACCAGAGTTAAGCACCGTCCACCCTGGTCAGTACCTAGATGGGTGACCGCCTGGGAATACTACGTGCTATAAGCTTGGATATCCGGATGGTATAATAGATAATAACTAAGAATTTTTAATCGGAGAACCGAGTTCCAATTCCAGATCAATCGCGACTGAGTAGTGAGTTCGATTGTCAATGGTTGCTCCATGATTTTGACCGAATAGTAAATTAATTTATTATTAAGGTAGTGTTGTAACATAAGGAAGGTTGGTAATGAATAATAATACTTAGGACAAGAACAACACATATAAGATTCGCCAGCGGCGCGTAGAAGAAATAGTCAGCTGCTAGAAGTGAGTCAAGTGAATTCCACGATGAATCTCCAACTGCAGGATATCTATCAACCGCTCACGCAGTCAGATGTGGCACAACGCTGAATTTAATGTGGGGGCATCCGAGCCCGTAGGCTCGGCCAAAAGTTTCTCGTAGACCCAGTACAAAACGGGGTCAGGTAGCTGTTTCCCAAGACGAGATTCAGCCCTTCGACATATCCTCGTCTGGGGATCCTCACTACCCAGAGGCAGAGAGTTTGACCAGCACAGCAGGAGACGTATATCCAACTGCAGGATATCTACCAACCGTCCCACATAGTCAGATGTGGCACAAGGTTGAATTTAATGTGGGGGTATCCATGCCCGTAGACTCGGCCAAAAGTTCCTTGTAGGCCCCGTATAAAACGGGGTCAGGTAGCTGTTTCCCGAGACGAGGCTCTGCTCTTCGGCACAGCCTCTTCTATGGATCCTCTCTGACAGAGAGTTTGACCAGCACAGCTGGAGACGAATCTCCAATTGCAGACCAACATACAGTATTTACTATTGCATTTATGCAAACCGGGACATACCCATTATCGTCCGTAGGCATGCTACAACACAAAGAGAGAAAAAAGGGGATAAGTTCTACGTGTGAAATAATCCGTAATCATACGTTGTATAATTTAAGTTTTGGTCTACGGATGTCTAGGGGCAATATCTCGTGAATTATACACACTTGGCCATTTAGAATTTGTAAAAGTAATTTTACCTGAATTTAACATTTTTTCCACTCTGTGTATATCGACACCAAATAAGAATTCATATCTAGCACTATTTTTTGACATATATTAGGTTGTTGCAAAAATAATGTCGTTTTCTCACATAGTAACATATGTGAGAAAACGACATTATTTTTGCACCGACCTAATAAAATTCGCGCTAAGTCCGCAGACACATATTGTCTGTAACCACTTTTTTTTCCTTATTACTTATTCATTTTTATATTAAATGTATTTAAATAGTACAGGTTGTTGTGTTTCTCTCTCTGCAAAAGCTGTCTACCAATTCATTTGGACGTACGTGGACTTAGTATTTACCTGCATAAACTTGGGATTCTGTCTCGACGCAATATCGTGGATAAAATGAACACACACACAAAAAAAAAAAAAAAAAATACAAGAAGCTTGTGGCGAAATATTCTCGCACTGGGAGATAAACACCGGAAGCCTGGCAAAGCATCTTGAAAGCATCGTATCAAAGCCATCCCAGGTACACCGAAGAGCTTGATTGATTGATTAGGTTGCTTTTTGTACGGCTCATCAACCATTTGTGGGTTATTTAAATCCGGGACATTTTTTCATTTATTTGTTTTTTTTTTTTTTGTTTTTTTTTTGCGAGTGAATTACTTTAACGATTTGTTGGAGTCAATATCTTTTTTTCAGATACAAGTCGTACTATAAACTACATCCAACAGCAAGGCCTCTGATCAGGAGGTTTTGAGGAGTGTGGAACAACCTCTTAATTGCTAGTGTTCCAAGGTCCACCCTGACCCGGGGTGGTAGCACCTGTCAGGGTCCCAGCTTTGGGCAAATTGTTCACAACCTAAACTCGGCTGAAAACTCTATGAAAGTGTAAAAATAGGTTTTAATACCAGAAATACTTTTTTGAAAAAAAAATATTACCAGCAACAGTTTTTTGGGAAAAAATATTATCAGCAATAAAAAATTTTGTCGGCATTAAATAACACATAGAGGTTGATATGCTGTATAACAAAACAAACCAAACCAAACAAGCTGTAGCCGATAGCTATTAGAGAGGAGATGGACTCTTATATTTTTCCCCAAGTGTATTTGTACATAAGTGTGAAGAATTCGACTGCAATTCGAATTCGGTTTTCTAATTTCTCATTTCAAGGCGTTAACCATTACACCCCACGTACATCTAACTGGTTAGCAGTGAAGATAACACCTTTTTGAAGAATGAGAAATGATTGTGTGAACGATGGCTAAAACAGCGAATATCACGAAGAGTTCTACAATGCTGGCAACATAGATGAAGCTGACATGATGCCGATCTTTGACATGGGCAAGCAGTGAAGCAGACCCCAAAATGGTTTATGTGAATATTTTCTTCATAGCATCGCGAACATGGCGACACGTGTGGTTGGAAATAAAGTTAACATTTACCTCACGGTTATGATATGTACTCCAAAGGTTTCGGCTCAAAACTCTGGGGAAAATGCTTCACGAATATTTACGCTAGGTCTTAAACATTAAAGTTGTCCTGGGAGACAGATAGAGAGTGAGATGAAAAGGCTTAGATAGATAAAGAACAGACTGCAATCTATCTATCTATCTATCTATCTATCTATCTATCTATCTATCTATCTATCTATCTATCTATCTATGTCAGGGTGATCCTATCTATCTATCTATCTATCTATCTATCTATCTATCTAAGTCTTCACATACATCTATCTATCTATCTATCTATCTATCTATCTATCTATCTATGTCAGGGTGATCCTATCTATCTATCTATCTATCTATCTATCTATCTATCTAAGCATTTCACCTCTCTCTATACCGCTGTCTCAGTCTGTTTTATATCTATCTATCTATCTATCTATCTATCTATCTATCTATCTATGTCAGAGTGATCTATCTATCTATCTATCTATCTATCTATCTCAGTCGATCTGTTTCTATCTATCTAAGTCGATCTATTTCTCTCTCTCTCTCTCTCTCTCTCTATATATATATATATATATATATATATATATATAGCATTCTATCTATTTCTTTCTATCTCAGTATATCTCGATATATTTCTATGTATAAATATATGTATGTATGTAGCTATCTCAATCGATCTATTTCTATCTATGTACTATCTCAGTCGATCTATTTGTTTCTATCTATCTCAGTAGATCTGCTTCTATATCTCTCTATGCATACGCATACACACATACATACAAACATATATATATATATATATATATATATATATATATATATATATATATATATATATAGAAATATATATATATACTCACACATATATATGTATGTATCTATGTATCTAGCTATCTATCTCAGACGTTCTGTTTATATCTATCATCTTCTCAATCACTTTTCTTTCGGAGGGTCACTTTGCACTTACAACCTCGTCTTGCAGTCAGATTTTTACTAAACAAGCGAGTGAGATACTCACTGGATGCCCCATCATTCTGCAAGACTGAACCTAACTCTGCAAATTCATAAAAGCCTTTTTAATTTACCTGTTCGCTTTTTCTTTTTTTCTTTTCTTTTTTTTTTAAATTTCGATAGATATTTGCCCGGGTAACGAAGGATACATATATGAACCAACATTGGCTATTTGCTTCAAACTCTCAGTCGATACCAAAACATGGCATCACGCGGCAGACAGTTGTGCCCAAGAAAGAGCCGGACTGTTCCGTCCGAATACCTGGGCTAAAATTCAATACCTAGGAAATTTGTTGAAAAAATCAGGTGAGTAACTAATTCTTTCATTCATTCCATAGAATCTGGCGATGTAATGACGTTCTTGTGAAAGTTTGAATATTAATCGTGATAATTTGATTGGCTGATTTCTTATGAGAAAATATTCGGCATTCATTGAATGAACAGCTTCTGTTACTCTCCGTTGAAATTTATAAAATCTTCCTCTTAAAAGAATTTTTCAGGAAAACAGTTTTCTCAAGTCCAGTAGCTGTTGTCGCTCTTTCTAGTATTGTTGGAAGTTTCCTTAATAACTTTTTGTTTAAGATCGTGTAAAAAGTTAACATTTTTTTAATCATTCGATAGTGTCACCAGGACGTGGGGTGGGGTACATTGACGTGTAAGTAACGAGCTACACATCACTCGGGGTATAATTAAGAGTTTGTAATTCTAGCAAATGGAGGCACTGAGGAGTAATCAATAGCGGCTCAGATATAGGAATCAGAGAGACAATTTCAAATTTCAAATTGCATTCACTTACATGCTAATACTCTTGGGAAAGGTATGAATCCATCTTTTCCGCCAACTATGGGTAAAATAGCAGAACAGACTGGACCCTATAGCCTTCGTTGGCAACTAGTCTAAGATTAGGAAGAATGAATTCAAACCGCCTTCTCTCTAGTAGGTCAGCCCCTCTAACTTACGCTAGGTCTTAAACATTAAAGTTGTCCTGGGAGAGAGATAGAGAGTGAGATGAAAAGGCTTAGATAGATAAAGAACAGACTGAGATCTATCTATCTATCTATCTATCTATCTATCTATCTATCTATCTAAGTCTTCACATACATCTATCTATCTATCTATCTATCTATCTATCTATCTATGTCAGGGTGATCCTATCTATCTATCTATCTATCTATCTATCTATCTATCTATCTAAGTCTTCACATACATCTATCTATCTAGCTATCTATCTATCTATCTATCTATCTATCTATCTATCTATGTCAGGGTGATCCTATCTATCTATCTATCTATCTATCTATCTATCTATCTATCTAAGCATTTCACCTCTCTCTATACCGCTGTCTCAGTCTGTTTTATATCTATCTATCTATCTATCTATCTATCTATCTAAGTCGATTTGTTTCTATCTATCTATCTATCTATCTATCTATCTATCTATATATATATATGTGGCACCATTTAACAAGGCAGAAAAGGAAAAGAAAGAAAAGAAGAAAAAGGAGAGGCTAAGAACCGAATCGTGAGTGTTAAGCAAGAAGACACACACAGCTGAGAGACAATGGATAAAGTGATATTTTGATAAGGAACAAATGGCGAAAGAGTGTCATTACAATGACAGGGAAATTCCGAGTAAAAAGAAAAGGAGAGAAAGAAGGAATCAGATATGTTTTGGCATCGGCTGTATTATCTAAAGATATGAAAACAAACTATTGGTGCGGGAAGACATCTTATTATCAACTACAGACCGACTGGCCAGAGAGAGAAAGAAAAATTCAAATGAAAATGTTGTTTCGTTAAGTGACGAAAAACAGCAACTAAAAAGACTCGGACAGATATGAAAAATTAAAAAAAAAACACCCACGAGCATCCTGGGCCTGCGATAATAAAATTTTGTTATCAGGAATTGTGCCGAAAGAAAATAAATGTTTTTTTTTTCTTTCTTCGAGGAGACAGACCGACTGGGGCTTTGGAGATGTTCCTTTTTTTTTTGAGACCGTGTCGGGAGGACCACACATTCTGATAATTAGCGATAAAATACTTGAAGTAAACCACGTGTAGAACAAGAGTTATGACCGCCATTGTCATATTGTCCCGTTCGCGGCTGGAGAAATGATAAACCATTAAGGGGAAGAAAAAGGAAAGAAAAAAGAGATAACTTTTTTTTTAAGCAAGATATTTTTTTTCTGAAACAAGCCGCAGATTCGTCCAGCCCGACTGGGACATCATTGGTCGAGTGGTGATCACGTGATGCACGAGGGAGGCTGTTGCCGCCCATCTGGAGGATGAGTAAGAGAGGTTGCCACGAAGATGTGGGGAGGGCAGTTCACGCCTCTCTGAAGTATGATGAGAAGGTGGGAGTGAGGAAAGGTTCCCAAAAATGGAAAAAGGTGGAAATTCCTAACCAGAGAGGTGGATATGTATTTAGAATTATCGAGGAACCCCCCGGCGCCGACAAACCCACCCCGGTTTTGGTCGGCGCCCATATAAACGAAGCCACAACGAGCAATTCAGAGAGTCGAGTTCCAGCAGTCTTCGGTTAAGGCAAGCCTCGCAAATAGCTGACCAAGATTCCCGCACATTTTCCGTACCCATCTCTTCAAACCAAGAACAATTATTTTGATGAGCGACTTAGATCCAGATCACCGAAATAAGTTTTTCTTTTGACTTTCGTCCAAAGACCCACCGAAACACCAATTTCTTAGAGAGCAGACGACTTGAAGTGTTAAAACTTGCCTAGCGGAAAACGACGTGCCACAATCCATAGAACGGGTCGGGAGATAGATGCAGTCCTATGTATCGAACAACTAGACATAAAGTTTGTTACCTTTTTCTTTGATACTTCGAACTTTTGAGTTTTCATTTTGTTGCCTTTTATGCGTATTTTTGTGGTATCACCCCCGTTGGACTCGGTTTGCAGTACGGCCCCGATGACTGATTGATTTCCTCTGCCTAGATCAAATCACAACGTGGGTAGGCAGACTGGGAATCAAAGTAGGACGTCACCGTTGGTGCCGTGGTAGACTGGGATACAACGACACGGTTGGCGCTACGACCAGAGGACGACGTCACAATATATATATATATATAGAGAGAGAGAGAGCGTTCTATCTATTTCTTTCTATCTCAGTATATCTCGAAAGGGAGAGGTAACCTCAACATTCCCGGCGCAAAAGAAACTGATAAACCATTACACTATTCTGTCTTAAGTGTCACCATGAACCCCAACTGCGAGTTGAAGAGGCATGGTGACCACGGTGGCACATTATGCATTAGCTGAAAAAATAATTATGATGAATACTAACAC
The DNA here is from genome assembly GCA_963932145.1 of Acanthosepion lycidas. Classification (NCBI taxonomy): domain Eukaryota; kingdom Metazoa; phylum Mollusca; class Cephalopoda; order Sepiida; family Sepiidae; genus Acanthosepion; species Acanthosepion lycidas. Next base: position 36,511,593 of record OZ010615.1, on the reverse strand, counting down.
TCACTCTTATAGCAGGCGATCTTATAGTTTCAATCAGCTTACCTTAGGCTGACAAAAGGTCATGCTAATGGAACAATCCAGTGACAGTTGACCCTACTAGAAATGACATTATTTACATTATTCGGACTATTGTCCTCATCTTTGTCGCTATATTTATCATAACGTTTATCGGCCGTTGTACGCCCTGCCCTTCTTCAGGTGGTTGGAATGTCGAACTGAACCCTTTATTAAGTTCACTGGGATAGACTGTTCTAGTTCCACGTGCCATATTTTAATGGATGTCAGTTATCAGTTATCTCCTGTTAATTTCCCTCTGCAAGTTCTCCACTGCCTTAACCGGGTATTGAACTCATGACTCTTTGGGTCCTGTTTCTGCATCTAACTAACGCCTTCATCCACAGTGCCATATGTCCTTGAGGACATCTGTGTATGAGTTTCTGGGTATTATAAACCTGATGTCTTCAGCAACCATTTTTTTACCAGTGCAGTGGAACTAGAACAGTCTACCCAAGTGAGTGAAATAAAGGGTTCAGTTCGACATTCCAACCACCTGAAGAAGGCCGAAACTTTGTAATAAATATGGCGACAAAGACGAGGACAATAGTCCGAATAATGTAAATAGTGTACATAATACCTCATCTCAGAAATATAGATAGATAGCAATGACATGTAAGTAACCAGCTACACATCACTCTGTCTCATATTAATAAAAATAGATAACTTACATGACTCATTCTTTTACGGTTTTTAAGCTTTTCTTCGCAGGAGTCTGTTGATGACAATAAATTATTTCCTTCTATGTTCATTTTTATGATTATGTCTTGTCTATTTAACAATTAATCTTTTCGTTATTTTTTCTCACACACTAGAAGATTATAACACTTGTTGCTTTATGCTAAAAATACAATATTTTCCTTTGTGAGGTGAAGGAATTTTCAGATTACATTTTTCTTCCTTTTTTTTACTCATAAGGAAGAGTGTTGGATAAAGTAATAAGCCTATGTTTATTTCTGTTAGTATGGTTTCAGAGAAATAAATAAATACAAATAAATAATAAAAAGACTAAAATTTCTCCATCTCTAAAAATAGATGGATAATAAAAATAACCTAGCAAACAAATCCATAGTTCAACTAAAAATCGGGAAACTTTTCCAACCTGGATGTCTGAAAAGAAATAAACAAATAAAAACAAAGAGATCAAAATTTCATTATCACTAAAATTAGATAGTTTTACCAACCAATCAAAAAGCTTTCACAACTAAGATATAACACTACAGATCAATAAATAACAAAAAGACTAAAATTTCTCCCTCTCTAAAAATAGATGGATAATAAAAATCGCCAAGCAAACAAAGCCATAGTTCAACTAAAGAATCAAAAAGCTTCCCCAAACAGGATGTATGAAACGAAATAAAGAAATAAAAACAAAGAGACCAAAATTTCGCCATCACTAAAATTAGATAGTTTTACCAACCAATCAAAAAGCTTTCAAAACTAAGATATAAGACTGCAAACCAATAAATAAGAAAAAGACTAAAATTTCTCCATCTCTAAAAATAGATGAAAAAAAAAAAAAAAAAAATAGATGAAGCACAATTGCGAGATGGGTGGGAGTGGTGACCCCCAGCGGCGGGGGGTAAGATGCGCTAATTGAATAAATGGCTTTGATGATCTACTTTGTTCGATAGATTGTTGTTTCTTACTTATTTCTTCTTGCAGATGCACTAAAATCTCGCTGGTTTCATTTGGGTGCTTCAGATGCCATCCTCGAAGGGACTTGGGTTTGGTGGACCGGGGAACTGATGGATAGGACCATTACAAATTGGATCCCTGGCTCCCCTGATAACTACAAAGGTAACCAGAATTGCATGGCTATGGACCCACGTTCCAGTCACATGTGGAACGATATTTCCTGCGAGTCGAACATCTTTTATTATATCTGTGAAAAAATAATGCGTTAAGGGCGATCGTTTTCATGGAAATGGCGTGGCTTTATTTCGCTGAGATCACCCGTTTCCTTATCGGAATTTTTTTTAGAAAAAGGCGCCCCAAGCATTTTAGACGATAGACTCTTTAATGGAATTCTTGATTCTTAATCGACTAGGTTGTCCCCAAAATGTATTGGTTTGGTTTGGTTTGGTTTGTTTTACGGTATATCAACCTAAATGAGTTATTTAATGCCGACAAATTTTTTTTTGCTGGTACTATATTTCCTTCAAAAATGTATTACTGGTAATTTTTTCTTTTCAAAAACGTATTGCTGGTAATATTTTTTTTTTCTTCAAAAATTTATTGATGGTAATAATTTTTTACAAAGTATGTCTGGTATTAAAACCTATTTTTACACTTTCATAGTGTTTTTACCCCAGTTTCATGGTTAACTATTTGCCCATAGCTGGGACCCTAACAGGTGCTACCACCCCGGATCAAGGTGGACCTGGGAACACCAGCAATTAAGAGGTGGTTCCACGCTCCTCAAAACGTCCTAACCAGAGGCTTTGCTGTTGGACGTAGTTTATCGTCATACCCAGGACGCGGACGTAGTTTATCGTCATACCCAGGACGCGAACGTAGTTTATCGTCATACCCAGGACGCGGACGTAGTTTATCGTCTTACCCGGGACGCGGAAGTAGTTTATCGTCTTACCCAATAATGTATAAAAATATCAATAATAATACTTTTTTTTATTTAAGGGTAGATGCTCCTGCTATTTATCTAGAGCTCTTTGATAAAATCTCGCCCCCCGCCCAAAAGAATCAGTAATATTATTAGCCCCGATCTGGCCTCTCGGTTTTAGTCAATTTCTCACCATCGCATGGTTACCGCCCTTTGCCTTTTCTATAAATACTTTCAGGGTAATTGTTCGGATCAGCTCTCCCTAGTTTAACGTTAAGACAGAAGAAGACCGCCCTCTTCCCCCATTCCCCATTTTGGCCTTGTGCCACATTTCTGTACATAGCAGAATAAATGTCGCACCCCCTAGACTTTTTGAATTTAAACGCAGTACTAGACTAGCGTCGAGATTTCATCAATTTATAGTTGAGCTGACTAGATGTAACCGTAGACTCTATGCTAACAGTTTCTTTTCTCGCACTTCTCGCTTGAGTAAATCCCATCCAGCTCCATGCTTGCCAGACAGCTTTAATCTGCAAAAATTTAAATGAAATGTCACTCGCTATATGCTGTCCTCCTGGTTAATCTTCTGTTCTCGTTCCCAAACAATTGTTCTTGTTTCTGACTTTTCCGCACCCAGTAACCCATTGTGTCTTGGTGGCTTTATTGCCTTGCTTAGGGTGAACTCAATTAAAAAGAAAAAAAAGAAAGATATTCTTTGCCTGTTTCCTTCCTTATTATTTCTCGATGAGATTCATTTTAGTTTTATTAGGTTGGTGGAAAAATAATGACGTAATAATGTCGTTTTTTGACGTTAAAAAATACGTCAAAAAACGACATTATTACGTCATTATTTTTGCACCAGACTAATACATTGTCATTTTGTTTTCAAATTGTATTTCTCTTTCCTATACGAGACGTGACGTGTTTGTTGTTTTTATTGTTGTTACCATTATTATTATTATTATTATATTGATGATGATAATGATTATTATGTTGATAAAACAATTATAATATATGTAATGATAAACACTTTAAAAATAAATTATTATTATTATTACTTCCTTTGATTTCTGTTGTGTACAATTCGACTATTGATCATTTTTGTAAAAAATATCCCCCTCCTCCTCAAAAAAAAAAAATAAATAAATAATAAAAATAAAAAAATAAATAAAAAATAAAAAAATAAAAAATAGAAAAAAAACCCCCAAAGATCACACACACTTTACATCGATAAAGCTCTTCGTGATGTGTGAGCTATACTAGTGTATAGAATTTTTTGTATTTCTTTAAGGTATGGGCTACCAGGAACCCCTTTAATGAGTTTATCGGAACCATTTCCAATCAATCCGAGTGCTCCAACTACAACTGGAATTATTGATGTCCTCATGTCCCACATTTTTTAGATTCCACTTCCTTGTATTTTGATAATTTTTGAAGATCTTCAAAGATACATTATAATCTTCAGGGACTTCCATGTCAATAAGAAAGCACATTCTATTCTTGTGGTCTTTGATTACGATGTCTGGCCGATTAGCTTTCATTGTTCTGTCCGTGTGTATCGTAAATTGAAGGTAAAAACAAATGCTGTGTCATAAGAAAAACCGTCTTTTTGACAATCTGTTTTTTTGGCGGGTTCATGTTTAGCAGTTTTTTACTAAATTTTAATAACAATTCATTGAATTTAATAATTTTTCATTAAATTTAATAATTTTTCATTTTTCATAAATTTGTTATTCAAAGTTTCATTTATTTTCTTTGCTTTTCATTCATCGTTATATTTCTAACAAATTTCAATTTTCATCAATTTTTAACAATATTGCATTTTCTAAATATTTTTCTCGTTGCTTTTTCATTTACTTGCATTTATTTATTTCTCTTCGATTTTTAATCATTTTCATCAGTTTTATTTATTTTTTAATGTTTTATAAATAATTATTAACTTTTCATTCATTTTTAATAATATTAAGTTATTCTCAATATTTTTTAGTATTATTATTTATATTGCATTAGATAAAATATTTCTTGTAAGCGGGAACGTGGCTACTCAAGGGAAATAACTTTTTTTAACTCCTTTATAAATTATGTAAGGGGGATAAATCCGCTTATTTTCGTTTTTTGAGTTATGAGAGTGTAGAAAAAAATAATACATTGTCCAATATTCATTAATGTAAATACAATAAAAAATGGTAAAATAAAGCTTCAGAAGCTTCTACTTAAGGTTAATATATTACAAATACACAGTAGTCGATAGACATTCGAAAAGTGCTTTGGAAGCACGCCATTTTGTTTTAAATAACAACGCTTTTAATGTCATTGCCTAGTGGATTAAAGTTTTGGTTTGTGAATTTGGTGATATAATAATTAGGAGTCCAGTCTTTTGGTTACGTAGTGCAGGTTAAATCTCACTGAAAACAGGTCAGGTAATAACTGAGTAGCAAAAAAAATAAGCAAACAAAAAATAACAGTGAAAATATTTTAAAGTTGTATTTAAAATTGTAGTTAAAACGAATTCTAACCTAAACATCTTTTAAAATTGCAGTTAAATAAACACACATACACTGTGATTTATATATATATATATATATATATATATATATATATATATATATATATATATATATATATATATATATATATATATATATTATGTTTTAAAATTCGGTGACATTTCAGAACATAAGTGATCACGACTCTTTATTTTCTGTGAATTGCCATGACGTCTTTAGAAAGATAGTGGAATGATTTCACATTGCTACAACCAATGCTAGAGAGCTTTATCTACTCTGCTATTTGACCCATAGTTGGGAGAAGAGAAAAGACTTGTTCATGCCTTACCTAAGGATATTTGTACTTTTGTGGCAGTTATGGGTTATAAATTAGACTAGTTCGATTGGTCATTACCAGTGACTGGTGATTTCGATCCACACTAAATCTTCATTATAATGTTCGAGATTAAATAACCCTGCAAGAGTTGACCTGTTTTAAAATTCACCAACCAAATTTAATCAGTCCTCAGCAACCGGTGCCAAAAGGTTGTCAGTGCAATGGGGAGGTACCTCCACAGAATTGTGATCTCCACGGAATATGTGCATCTGCACACACGCTGTCCTGTCTAATCCACTGGTATATTTTAGTATCAGGCAATTTTAACTGAATTTGGTCATGCTTAGCAAATACTAAAGTTTGAGGTTTTGTTTCAAGCTCCTTTCAGATTTGAAATATAACCCTATTGAGAGGAATTTCATTTTCCATAAGTTGACATGGAGTAGCAGCATGAATGTTCGAGAAATTTCATAGAAAATATGCGTCCTCCGGAAGTCCTTTGTGGCTGAACGCTCAATTCGGATAACGGCTTCCGTATAGGAATTCAGGTTCGATTTCTGTCGAAGGACGCATATTTTCTACGAAATTTCTCGACCATTCAGGCCGGTAAATGTAATTAATTCTGTTTAATTAAAAGAAAGAAAAAACAGAGCATTTACTCAAATAAGTGTATCCATTAAAATAAAACAAAAAAAACAAAAAAAACAAAACAAAAAAAATCAACAACAACGTGTAAACAGAAAATATATAAAATATTTGCCGTGTTTAATCCTCTTCATATAATATATCCTCTGACTGACAGCAAATCGGTTGGGTTTCAATCTTGGTTTGAGGCATTCAGATGTCTAGTCGCACTGAAGAGCTGTGATACAGCGAAATAGTACTGTCTGCGAATGACACACACACACACACACACACACATATATATATATAGTCTGAAGATTCAGAGAAAAGTAAAATACTCTGGTGAAATAAATTATTAAAATAGAGCCTTAAAGTGGTCTGTTTTTCTTTAAATTAATATATATATATATATATATATATATATATATATATATATATATATATATATATATATATATATAAGTGAACATTGAAGTCAACACTTAGAGGCAACAATCTGTTTCATGCTGGCCTGACGATTGCGTCTAGCATGAAACAGCCTGACGCCTCTCAATGTTGACTTCAGTGTTCACTTTTATATTTACACACGCTCTATCTCTGATATTGAGCACTTTATCCCATAAATATAGCACACCTTAAGACTGTATTTCTTCATATATATATATATATATATATATATATATATATATATATATATATATATATACTATAAGAGATTGGGAAAAAAACCATGTTGAAATCGCTACACAATAGCTTTCGTGTTTCGGCACTACGTTGTGCCTCTTCAGGCGATGGTAAGTGGCTGGTGATTAAATGATTTTTGAAAAAATTTCAAAAGCAAAATGTCACCTCTTTTTCGAAAGATAAGGAGGGGGAGAAAACACAAAGTCCGAATTAAAAATATACTTGTCGGTTTGTCTTGATTAGCCAATTAAGTGTCAGGTCTACGCTAAATAGAAAATTAAGCTCACAAGATGGAGGCGTCGGAGTTATATTTTCATGACATAATAAGCTGGAACTCAGAAAGGTCATCACTGATATTTGCGGAAAACATCACAGTCACGATACATCTGTTGCTTACATGTTTTCCGCAAATGTCAATGATCACCTGTCTTTTCAACTGAGCAATGGCGAGCGGATGAAGATCATTCAGACCTTCGGTAATGGCATCAATATTCATACACTGGCTTCCATCTTCAAAGTCTATTCAAGAACCGTCAAAAGAACGGCGAATAAGTTTTAAAAAAGAGGGGACAAATAGTAGAGAGGAAAACAGGGTCAGGAGGTCATAACAGGAAGAGGGGGGGGTCATCATTTCAACTTAAAGCCAAATGTATTCTTATTCTTTATTCAATAACCATCAAGAGAATGGTGAATAAGTTTTTAAAAAGAGGGAACAGTAGAGAGGAAAATTGGACCAGGAGGTCACAATAGGTAGAAGGGTCATTATTTCAACTCAGCGCTAAATACATTCTTATTATTCAAAGTAGAGTCCAACAGTGTTATAAAAACTTCGGAGAATTCCAGTAAGGTATATTTAATCATTTTCAAGATCCAAAAGTTCAAAACTTAATCTAACAATTAGACAATTTTGCTGTTACGCCCGGTATATAGTTAAAAGACAGTGGTTAAATCTACCTTCGAAAATTAAGCGAACATCATTATCATTCGACTTGAAGGTACATTGTAAATCAGGGTGATTGCACATCTTCAATATGGCTACTTTCATCTAAATATTCCTATCTGCTGAGGCCAATTTGTGTCTCTTCACCGCCCAAGGATCCAACCCGTGATTTATACGGCAACCTTGCTGAGCGGAACTGAATTACAGTTCAGTTACATGCCACAATCGAGACACATGGCGGTTTTGACTTCAGAAATATCCTTCTCCTCTACTGGTTGTCAACCACAGCTAAATATAGTTCAGTCGGCCCTACCATTTAATTCATAGCAGTAACGATCACGACCGGTATTCGAACTCGGCTAGCCTGTTTCTCCTTATGTGAGGAACGATGAAGTTCACTAGAAAATGTAAACAAGAAGGTAACTAATACTTAACGACAGGAAGAGACAGTTGAGGTTTCTGGTGCATATAATGAGGAAGGAGGGCTTGGAAAATCTGATACTCACGGGGCAGGGAGGGCAAGAGGGACAGAGGAAAACAACGCTCAACATAATGAGCATGGGTAAATAAATGGCGGGACAGGGTTTAGGGGAGATAACAGAAAGAAAAAGTTTATTAAGAGCTACAAGAGAAAGGAAGTTGTGGAGAGCCATTATCGCCTACGTCTGAAGGGACACGGCACATAAAGAACTATTACAACGTCTGAATATCCGAATAAACGAACATGATGCAATCAGAATTACTCCCCTTGAATTATAAAAAAAAGAAATATTGTCCAGGGGAAGTAACTCTGAAAATAATTTTAGAGTTATTTCCCTTGTTTGTAATTTATTTAAATCTTTCTACATAATTTGATTTCTTCATTTCTGGTATGTTTTTCTTTTTTTTTAAATCATTTTTACTTCTTTAAAATAATTCATTAATTTTATTTTCATTTATTCTTTTGGTAGTATAACGATTATGAACCTGATAAAATCTCGATTATTTATTGATTGATAGGTTTGTTTTTATGGTTTATCAACCCTTTGCAAGTCAACAATAAACCACATCCAGCAGCAAGAGCAGTAAACGGGAGATTGGAAGTTTTGAGGAGCATGAAACCACTTCTAATTTTCTGTTATTTCCAGGTTTATTCTGACTCGGGGTGGTAGCACCTGTTAGGGTCCCAACTATGGGTAAATAGCGAACACCCAAACAAAAACAAAACACTATGAAAGTATAAAATATATATGTTTATGCTAAAACTACCAACAATATATACTTATATTAAAATGAGTGGTTGAAGCCATAAAATTGTGTTGGCATTAAATAACCCATAGAGGTGTTGATATGCCGCTAAACAAGATCAACCAATCAAACAACCAACATAAAAGAACTCTTTCACGACATTAATCTATATAATACCCTACAGTTTCTTAAAGAAATTAAACTGTATTCCAAAATATAACTTCAACAAAAGTACAACATAAAATACATACATCACTGTCTCTAGTAATCATATCCACACAAACATATACATGCACAAAAGCTGATTATCATCTACCATGTACTCAATTGTGAAAGTAGAGTAACATACATCATATTTTTATTACGTCAAAGAAAGTTAAATTTCAGCATTAAATGACCCATAAGGTATTAACGTGCCATTAAATAAACAAATCAAATCAAAATCAAATCAACTCTTTGCAGGTTACTTAAAGTCAGAAAATGCAAGTCTTACTAATTAGCACATAGCTGGAAGAAGAAGAGTTGGGTTCGCGCCTTTCCTAAAGTTATTTGTGCCTAATTGAATGTAAGCAACGCAATTGGGTCAGTTTTCTGATTTATTATTGTTGGGATTTTACATTTGAGCTATGCGGTCAGTTCACCTATATACAAACAATATAGACATAGGAATCAACACAATATCGTGACTGTCAGTTTCATGCCTCACCCGAACGTTACAAGTTGTTTTGATTGATTGATCCTTATTAAGCAATTTCAGCCAGAAAAAAAATTAGAATGTAAGAATTATGTTTTTCGATAATAATGATACAGTAATACAAGTTCTACTAATTAACCCATATCTAGGGGGAGAAGAGGTGGATTTGTACCTTTTCTAACGGTATTTGCATGTAAGTGAACACAACAAGGATTGGAATTGGTCTCTTTGAGCCATCATCAACTTCACCACCCACAATTCCATGTTTACTGCACCCGGTATTCCCAACTGGTCACTCCTCTAGGTACTGACTAGGCTCGACATTGCTTAACTGCGGTGATTAGACGGGAACTGTTGTGTCAATGTGATGTGGCCGCAAGTATCTATTATAGATTAGATAAGTTATCAGACTCCAAATAATGAATATCAATTTTTTAAAGATATTATAGTTTGTGAGATAAGTTTACTGTAAATTGATCCCATAATGGAAGCCAAAACAAACTGTGTTTATACAGCATGGTTTCTTGAAATTAATAAAATTTTCATATGCCTTATTGTAGTAAGCCCACCACCTCACCGCACGGATTATAATATTTAGAAATTTACATTGTATCTGCGTTTTATGTTTTGGCTTTGGAACAAATTGATAAGGAATTTACAATTTGCAAACTGGACCCCACCTCTATTAGCTTTTATGAAAAGTTTAAAAATAAATAATTGTATTTTTAATCTGCTGTGATTAATCTATAGTAATATGAAAAAAAAATGAAGTAAAATAAAATAATAATAAAAATAAATTAAATTTTAAAAAAGAATAATATGAGTAAAATAAAATAATTTATTCAAAAAATATTAATTTGTTTTTATTAGATACCGTATTTTCCTGTTTACAAGAGACTGCGGCTTGGAAGACGTACTGTTTGTGATGTCAACGAACACTCGTTGCCACTTTCGTAATGCTCGTTGTAATAGAGACTTTGTAATCGCAGATACAACTATAGTAACGCCATTGAACAATACTGATGTCAGACGCCTTCGAATATCACTCGCACTAATAGTACTTACTTGATAATACTCTCTCGAATCGTAATCCCGTATAGTGATCCGAATAGAAAAATAGTATAGTGAATAGAGCGGTCTGTAAAGTAATAGAGGATAGAGTAGAAATGCAGATCTGTATAGTAATAGAGGATAGACTAGAAATGCAGATCCATTAAAAATCACGCGACTTCCTATTTATGCGTTTCCTCTATGATCAAATGGTCTACTTGATTCAATAATGGGATCGCCTTGCTCTCCGTTGATCTGTGTTCAAACTCAAGAGTCGACAGCGACACTTTATTCCTATATAAAAGTATCCTAATATTGGAAAGAAAGTTCTAAGAAACAAAAAAGTCATTTTCATACAACAAAACATTCACCATGGCGTCCCTCACATACTGGCGCCACTTATTGCTTGCATTATTCACGCGTCCGATTTCGTTTGTATGGCAATGACATACTAGTCAAGAGCAGAAAGGCTTTCGCCACTGCTAGTAAACAGATCATGTTTAAGCTTGTGTCTCGGCTCCAGGAAGGTTTATATTCTTGGAAATACTTGTAACAACTAAGTACTGAGATTTATAAAAGGCTGAATTAGATAGATAGCTAATATTATAGTATAAACACACAAATCTACGTCCCTATTACGTGACCGTCCAAGATTACTTGAACTCGGGCGTTGCTTTACATTCATCTTGCATGATATACACGTATTTTTCAGAGTATTTTTTAGGAAAAAAAGTGCGTCTTGTAAGCCAGAAATTATAGTGTTTATTTATATTTTAGTAAATATATATATTTATCAATTTACATATATATTATCAATTTGCATATATATGCATTTATGTCTATTTAAAAAATATTAATTTATTTTTTATTAAACATTTATTTATTTTTAGTAAATATATAAGTTCTGTCCGAATTTTGAATAAAGAAAACAAGTGACCAAATGTTACATTTAATTACAGATTCAAGCAACAATGGATTTTCCCTGATTATCTATGACTTCCTTCCATCTATCAGGTCGTCCCATAAGTTCTGTCCGAATTTAGAATAAAGAAAACAAGTGACCAAATGTTACATTTAATTACAGATTCAAGCAACAATGGATTTTCCCTGATTATCTATGACTTCCTTCCATCTATCAGTTCGTCCCATAAGTTCTGTCCGAATTTTGAATAAAGAAAACAAGTGACCAAATGTTACATTTAATTACAGATTCAAGCAACAATGGATTTTCCCTGATTATCTATGACTTCCTTCCATCTATTAACAAGCTTACTATCAGGTCATCCCATAAGTTCTGTCGGAATTTTGAATAAAGAAAACAAGTGACCAAATGTTACATTTAATTACAGATTTAATCAACAATGTATTTTCCCTGATTATCTATGACTTCCTTCCATCTATCAGGTCGTCCCATAAGTTCTGTCCGAATTTAGAATAAAGAAAACAAGTGACCAAATGTTACATTTAATTACAGATTTAATCAACAATGTATTTTCCCTGATTATCTATGACTTCCTTCCATCTATCAGGTCGTCCCATAAGTTCTGTCCGAATTTTGAATAAAGAAAACAAGTGACCAAATGTTACATTTAATTACAGATTCAAGCAACAATGGATTTTCCCTGATTATCTATGACTTCCTTCCATCTATCAGGTCGTCCCATAAGTTCTGTCCGAATTTAGAATAAAGAAAACAAGTGACCAAATGTTACATTTAATTACAGATTTAATCAACAATGTATTTTCCCTGATTATCTATGACTTCTTTCCATCTATCAGGTCGTCCCATAAGTTCTGTCCGAATTTTGAATAAAGAAAACAAGTGACCAAATGTTACATTTAATTACAGATTCAAGCAACAATGGATTTTCCCTGATTATCTATGACTTCCTTCCATCTATCAGGTCGTCCCATAAGTTCTGTCCGAATTTAGAATAAAGAAAACAAGTGACCAAATGTTACCTTTAATTACAGATTCAAGCAACAATGGATTTTCCCTGATTATCTATGACTTCCTTCCATCTATCAGGTCGTCCCATAAGTTCTGTCCGAATTTTGAATAAAGAAAACAAGTGACCAAATGTTACATTTAATTACAGATTCAAGCAACAATGGATTTTCCCTGATTATCTATGACTTCCTTCCATCTATCAGGTCGTCCCATAAGTTCTGTCCGAATTTTGAATAAAGAAAACAAGTGACCAAATGTTACATTTAATTACAGATTCAAGCAACAATGGATTTTCCCTGATTATCTATGACTTCCTTCCATCTATCAGGTCGTCCCATAAGTTCTGTCCGAATTTTGAATAAAGAAAACAAGTGACCAAATGTTACATTTAATTACAGATTCAAGCAACAATGGATTTTCCCTGATTATCTATGACTTCCTTCCATCTATCAGGTCGTCCCATAAGTTCTGTCCGAATTTTGAATAAAGAAAACAAGTGACCAAATGTTACATTTAATTACAGATTCAAGCAACAATGGATTTTCCCTGATTATCTATGACTTCCTTCCATCTATTAACAAGCTTACTATCAGGTCATCCCATAAGTTCTGTCGGAATTTTGAATAAAGAAAACAAGTGACCAAATGTTACATTTAATTACAGATTTAATCAACAATGTATTTTCCCTGATTATCTATGACTTCCTTCCATCTATCAGGTCGTCCCATAAGTTCTGTCCGAATTTAGAATAAAGAAAACAAGTGACCAAATGTTACATTTAATTACAGATTTAATCAACAATGTATTTTCCCTGATTATCTATGACTTCCTTCCATCTATCAGGTCGTCCCATAAGTTCTGTCCGAATTTTGAATAAAGAAAACAAGTGACCAAATGTTACATTTAATTACAGATTCAAGCAACAATGGATTTTCCCTGATTATCTATGACTTCCTTCCATCTATCAGGTCGTCCCATAAGTTCTGTCCGAATTTAGAATAAAGAAAACAAGTGACCAAATGTTACATTTAATTACAGATTTAATCAACAATGTATTTTCCCTGATTATCTATGACTTCCTTCCATCTATCAGGTCGTCCCATAAGTTCTGTCCGAATTTTGAATAAAGAAAACAAGTGACCAAATGTTACATTTAATTACAGATTCAAGCAACAATGGATTTTCCCTGATTATCTATGACTTCCTTCCATCTATCAGGTCGTCCCATAAGTTCTGTCCGAATTTAGAATAAAGAAAACAAGTGACCAAATGTTACATTTAATTACAGATTCAAGCAACAATGGATTTTCCCTGATTATCTATGACTTCCTTCCATCTATCAGGTCGTCCCATAAGTTCTGTCCGAATTTTGAATAAAGAAAACAAGTGACCAAATGTTACATTTAATTACAGATTCAAGCAACAATGGATTTTCCCTGATTATCTATGACTTCCTTCCATCTATCAGGTCGTCCCATAAGTTCTGTCCGAATTTTGAATAAAGAAAACAAGTGACCAAATGTTACATTTAATTACAGATTCAAGCAACAATGGATTTTCCCTGATTATCTATGACTTCCTTCCATCTATCAGGTCGTCCCATAAGTTCTGTCCGAATTTTGAATAAAGAAAACAAGTGACCAAATGTTACATTTAATTACAGATTCAAGCAACAATGGATTTTCCCTGATTATCTATGACTTCCTTCCATCTATCAGGTCGTCCCATAAGTTCTGTCCGAATTTTGAATAAAGAAAACAAGTGACCAAATGTTACATTTAATTACAGATTCAAGCAACAATGGATTTTCCCTGATTATCTATGACTTCCTTCCATCTATCAGGTCGTCCCATAAGTTCTGTCCGAATTTTGAATAAAGAAAACAAGTGACCAAATGTTACATTTAATTACAGATTCAAGCAACAATGGATTTTCCCTGATTATCTATGACTTCCTTCCATCTATCAGGTCGTCCCATAAGTTCTGTCCGAATTTTGAATAAAGAAAACAAGTGACCAAATGTTACATTTAATTACAGATTTAATCAACAATGTATTTTCCCTGATTATCTATGACTTCCTTCCATCTATCAGGTCGTCCCATAAGTTCTGTCCGAATTTAGAATAAAGAAAACAAGTGACCAAATGTTACATTTAATTACAGATTCAAGCAACAATGGATTTTCCCTGATTATCTATGACTTCCTTCCATCTATCAGGTCGTCCCATAAGTTCTGTCCGAATTTTGAATAAAGAAAACAAGTGACCAAATGTTACATTTAATTACAGATTCAAGCAACAATGGATTTTCCCTGATTATCTATGACTTCCTTCCATCTATCAGGTCGTCCCATAAGTTCTGTCCGAATTTTGAATAAAGAAAACAAGTGACCAAATGTTACATTTAATTACAGATTCAAGCAACAATGGATTTTCCCTGATTATCTATGACTTCCTTCCATCTATCAGGTCGTCCCATAAGTTCTGTCCGAATTTTGAATAAAGAAAACAAGTGACCAAATGTTACATTTAATTACAGATTCAAGCAACAATGGATTTTCCCTGATTATCTATGACTTCCTTCCATCTATCAGGTCGTCCCATAAGTTCTGTCCGAATTTTGAATAAAGAAAACAAGTGACCAAATGTTACATTTAATTACAGATTCAAGCAACAATGGATTTTCCCTGATTATCTATGACTTCCTTCCATCTATTAACAAGCTTACTATCAGGTCATCCCATAAGTTCTGTCGGAATTTTGAATAAAGAAAACAAGTGACCAAATGTTACATTTAATTACAGATTTAATCAACAATGTATTTTCCCTGATTATCTATGACTTCCTTCCATCTATCAGGTCGTCCCATAAGTTCTGTCCGAATTTAGAATAAAGAAAACAAGTGACCAAATGTTACATTTAATTACAGATTTAATCAACAATGTATTTTCCCTGATTATCTATGACTTCCTTCCATCTATCAGGTCGTCCCATAAGTTCTGTCCGAATTTTGAATAAAGAAAACAAGTGACCAAATGTTACATTTAATTACAGATTCAAGCAACAATGGATTTTCCCTGATTATCTATGACTTCCTTCCATCTATCAGGTCGTCCCATAAGTTCTGTCCGAATTTAGAATAAAGAAAACAAGTGACCAAATGTTACATTTAATTACAGATTTAATCAACAATGTATTTTCCCTGATTATCTATGACTTCCTTCCATCTATCAGGTCGTCCCATAAGTTCTGTCCGAATTTTGAATAAAGAAAACAAGTGACCAAATGTTACATTTAATTACAGATTCAAGCAACAATGGATTTTCCCTGATTATCTATGACTTCCTTCCATCTATCAGGTCGTCCCATAAGTTCTGTCCGAATTTAGAATAAAGAAAACAAGTGACCAAATGTTACATTTAATTACAGATTCAAGCAACAATGGATTTTCCCTGATTATCTATGACTTCCTTCCATCTATCAGGTCGTCCCATAAGTTCTGTCCGAATTTTGAATAAAGAAAACAAGTGACCAAATGTTACATTTAATTACAGATTCAAGCAACAATGGATTTTCCCTGATTATCTATGACTTCCTTCCATCTATCAGGTCGTCCCATAAGTTGTGTCCGAATTTTGAATAAAGAAAACAAGTGACCAAATGTTACATTTAATTACAGATTCAAGCAACAATGGATTTTCCCTGATTATCTATGACTTCCTTCCATCTATCAGGTCGTCCCATAAGTTCTGTCCGAATTTTGAATAAAGAAAACAAGTGACCAAATGTTACATTTAATTACAGATTCAAGCAACAATGGATTTTCCCTGATTATCTATGACTTCCTTCCATCTATCAGGTCGTCCCATAAGTTCTGTCCGAATTTTGAATAAAGAAAACAAGTGACCAAATGTTACATTTAATTACAGATTCAAGCAACAATGGATTTTCCCTGATTATCTATGACTTCCTTCCATCTATCAGGTCGTCCCATAAGTTCTGTCCGAATTTTGAATAAAGAAAACAAGTGACCAAATGTTACATTTAATTACAGATTCAAGCAACAATGGATTTTCCCTGATTATCTATGACTTCCTTCCATCTATCAGGTCGTCCCATAAGTTCTGTCCGAATTTTGAATAAAGAAAACAAGTGACCAAATGTTACATTTAATTACAGATTTAATCAACAATGTATTTTCCCTGATTATCTATGACTTCCTTCCATCTATCAGGTCGTCCCATAAGTTCTGTCCGAATTTAGAATAAAGAAAACAAGTGACCAAATGTTACATTTAATTACAGATTCAAGCAACAATGGATTTTCCCTGATTATCTATGACTTCCTTCCATCTATCAGGTCGTCCCATAAGTTCTGTCCGAATTTTGAATAAAGAAAACAAGTGACCAAATGTTACATTTAATTACAGATTCAAGCAACAATGGATTTTCCCTGATTATCTATGACTTCCTTCCATCTATCAGGTCGTCCCATAAGTTCTGTCCGAATTTAGAATAAAGAAAACAAGTGACCAAATGTTACATTTAATTACAGATTCAAGCAACAATGGATTTTCCCTGATTATCTATGACTTCCTTCCATCTATCAGGTCGTCCCATAAGTTCTGTCCGAATTTTGAATAAAGAAAACAAGTGACCAAATGTTACATTTAATTACAGATTCAAGCAACAATGGATTTTCCCTGATTATCTATGACTTCCTTCCATCTATCAGGTCGTCCCATAAGTTCTGTCCGAATTTAGAATAAAGAAAACAAGTGACCAAATGTTACATTTAATTACAGATTTAATCAACAATGTATTTTCCCTGATTATCTATGACTTCCTTCCATCTATCAGGTCGTCCCATAAGTTCTGTCCGAATTTAGAATAAAGAAAACAAGTGACCAAATGTTACATTTAATTACAGATTCAAGCAACAATGGATTTTCCCTGATTATCTATGACTTCCTTCCATCTATCAGGTCGTCCCATAAGTTCTGTCCGAATTTAGAATAAAGAAAACAAGTGACCAAATGTTACATTTAATTACAGATTCAAGCAACAATGGATTTTCCCTGATTATCTATGACTTCCTTCCATCTATCAGGTCGTCCCATAAGTTCTGTCCGAATTTAGAATAAAGAAAACAAGTGACCAAATGTTACATTTAATTACAGATTCAAGCAACAATGGATTTTCCCTGATTATCTATGACTTCCTTCCATCTATCAGGTCGTCCCATAAGTTCTGTCCGAATTTTGAATAAAGAAAACAAGTGACCAAATGTTACATTTAATTACAGATTTAATCAACAATGTATTTTCCCTGATTATCTATGACTTCCTTCCATCTATCAGGTCGTCCCATAAGTTCTGTCCGAATTTAGAATAAAGAAAACAAGTGACCAAATGTTACATTTAATTACAGATTTAATCAACAATGTATTTTCCCTGATTATCTATGACTTCCTTCCATCTATCAGGTCGTCCCATATGTTCTGTCCGAATTTTGAATAAAGAAAACAAGTGACCAAATGTTACATTTAATTACAGATTTAATCAACAATGTATTTTCCCTGATTATCTATGACTTCCTTCCATCTATCAGGTCGTCCCATAAGTTCTGTCCGAATTTAGAATAAAGAAAACAAGTGACCAAATGTTACATTTAATTACAGATTTAATCAACAATGTATTTTCCCTGATTATCTATGACTTCCTTCCATCTATCAGGTCGTCCCATAAGTTCTGTCCGAATTTTGAATAAAGAAAACAAGTGACCAAATGTTACATTTAATTACAGATTCAAGCAACAATGGATTTTCCCTGATTATCTATGACTTCCTTCCATCTATCAGGTCGTCCCATAAGTTCTGTCCGAATTTAGAATAAAGAAAACAAGTGACCAAATGTTACATTTAATTACAGATTCTAGCAACAATGGATTTTCCCTGATTATCTATGACTTCCTTCCATCTATCAGGTCGTCCCATAAGTTCTGTCCGAATTTAGAATAAAGAAAACAAGTGACCAAATGTTACATTTAATTACAGATTCAAGCAACAATGGATTTTCCCTGATTATCTATGACTTCCTTCCATCTATCAGGTCGTCCCATAAGTTCTGTCCGAATTTAGAATAAAGAAAACAAGTGACCAAATGTTACATTTAATTACAGATTCAAGCAACAATGGATTTTCCCTGATTATCTATGACTTCCTTCCATCTATCAGTTCGTCCCATAAGTTCTGTCCGAATTTAGAATAAAGAAAACAAGTGACCAAATGTTACATTTAATTACAGATTCAAGCAACAATGGATTTTCCCTGATTATCTATGACTTCCTTCCATCTATCAGGTCGTCCCATAAGTTCTGTCCGAATTTAGAATAAAGAAAACAAGTGACCAAATGTTACATTTAATTACAGATTCAAGCAACAATGGATTTTCCCTGATTATCTATGACTTCCTTCCATCTATCAGGTCGTCCCATAAATTCTGTCCGAATTTAGAATAAAGAAAACAAGTGACCAAATGTTACATTTAATTACAGATTTAATCAACAATGTATTTTCCCTGATTATCTATGACTTCCTTCCATCTATCAGGTCGTCCCATAAGTTCTGTCCGAATTTTGAATAAAGAAAACAAGTGACCAAATGTTACATTTAATTACAGATTCAAGCAACAATGGATTTTCCCTGATTATCTATGACTTCCTTCCATCTATCAGGTCGTCCCATAAGTTCTGTCCGAATTTAGAATAAAGAAAACAAGTGACCAAATGTTACATTTAATTACAGATTTAATCAACAATGTATTTTCCCTGATTATCTATGACTTCCTTCCATCTATCAGGTCGTCCCATAAGTTCTGTCCGAATTTTGAATAAAGAAAACAAGTGACCAAATGTTACATTTAATTACAGATTCAAGCAACAATGGATTTTCCCTGATTATCTATGACTTCCTTCCATCTATCAGGTCGTCCCATAAGTTCTGTCCGAATTTAGAATAAAGAAAACAAGTGACCAAATGTTACATTTAATTACAGATTCAAGCAACAATGGATTTTCCCTGATTATCTATGACTTCCTTCCATCTATCAGGTCGTCCCATAAGTTCTGTCCGAATTTAGAATAAAGAAAACAAGTGACCAAATGTTACATTTAATTACAGATTCAAGCAACAATGGATTTTCCCTGATTATCTATGACTTCCTTCCATCTATCAGGTCGTCCCATAAGTTCTGTCCGAATTTAGAATAAAGAAAACAAGTGACCAAATGTTACATTTAATTACAGATTTAATCAACAATGTATTTTCCCTGATTATCTATGACTTCCTTCCATCTATCAGGTCGTCCCATAAGTTCTGTCCGAATTTTGAATAAAGAAAACAAGTGACCAAATGTTACATTTAATTACGGGATTCAAGCAACAATGGATTTTCCCTGATTATCTATGACTTCCTTCCATCTATCAGGTCGTCCCATAAGTTCTGTCCGAATTTAGAATAAAGAAAACAAGTGACCAAATGTTACATTTAATTACAGATTTAATCAACAATGTATTTTCCCTGATTATCTATGACTTCCTTCCATCTATCAGGTCGTCCCATAAGTTCTGTCCGAATTTTGAATAAAGAAAACAAGTGACCAAATGTTACATTTAATTACAGATTCAAGCAACAATGGATTTTCCCTGATTATCTATGACTTCCTTCCATCTATCAGGTCGTCCCATAAGTTCTGTCCGAATTTTGAATAAAGAAAACAAGTGACCAAATGTTACATTTAATTACAGATTTAATCAACAATGTATTTTCTCTGATTATCTATGACTTCCTTCCATCTATCAGGTCGTCCCATAAGTTCTGTCCGAATTTAGAATAAAGAAAACAAGTGACCAAATGTTACATTTAATTACAGATTTAATCAACAATGTATTTTCCCTGATTATCTATGACTTCCTTCCATCTATCAGGTCGTCCCATAAGTTCTGTCCGAATTTTGAATAAAGAAAACAAGTGACCAAATGTTACATTTAATTACAGATTTAATCAACAATGTATTTTCCCTGATTATCTATGACTTCCTTCCATCTATCAGGTCGTCCCATAAGTTCTGTCCGAATTTAGAATAAAGAAAACAAGTGACCAAATGTTACATTTAATTACAGATTTAATCAACAATGTATTTTCCCTGATTATCTATGACTTCCTTCCATCTATCAGGTCGTCCCATAAGTTCTGTCCGAATTTTGAATAAAGAAAACAAGTGACCAAATGTTACATTTAATTACAGATTCAAGCAACAATGGATTTTCCCTGATTATCTATGACTTCCTTCCATCTATCAGGTCGTCCCATAAGTTCTGTCCGAATTTAGAATAAAGAAAACAAGTGACCAAATGTTACATTTAATTACAGATTCAAGCAACAATGGATTTTCCCTGATTATCTATGACTTCCTTCCATCTATCAGGTCGTCCCATAAGTTCTGTCCGAATTTTGAATAAAGAAAACAAGTGACCAAATGTTACATTTAATTACAGATTCAAGCAACAATGGATTTTCCCTGATTATCTATGACTTCCTTCCATCTATCAGGTCGTCCCATAAGTTCTGTCCGAATTTAGAATAAAGAAAACAAGTGACCAAATGTTACGTTTAATTACAGATTCAAGCAACAATGGATTTTCCCTGATTATCTATGACTTCCTTCCATCTATCAGGTCGTCCCATAAGTTTTGTCCGAATTTAGAATAAAGAAAACAAGTGACCAAATGTTACATTTAATTACAGATTTAATCAACAATGTATTTTCCCTGATTATCTATGACTTCCTTCCATCTATCAGGTCGTCCCATAAGTTCTGTCCGAATTTTGAATAAAGAAAACAAGTGACCAAATGTTACATTTAATTACAGATTCAAGCAACAATGGATTTTCCCTGATTATCTATGACTTCCTTCCATCTATCAGGTCGTCCCATAAGTTCTGTCCGAATTTAGAATAAAGAAAACAAGTGACCAAATGTTACATTTAATTACAGATTTAATCAACAATGTATTTTCCCTGATTATCTATGACTTCCTTCCATCTAAGCAGGTCGTCCCATAAGTTCTGTCCGAATTTTGAATAAAGAAAACAAGTGACCAAATGTTACATTTAATTACAGATTCAAGCAACAATGGATTTTCCCTGATTATCTATGACTTCCTTCCATCTATCAGGTCGTCCCATAAGTTCTGTCCGAATTTAGAATAAAGAAAACAAGTGACCAAATGTTACATTTAATTACAGATTCAAGCAACAATGGATTTTCCCTGATTATCTATGACTTCCTTCCATCTATCAGGTCGTCCCATAAGTTCTGTCCGAATTTTGAATAAAGAAAACAAGTGACCAAATGTTACATTTAATTACAGATTCAAGCAACAATGGATTTTCCCTGATTATCTATGACTTCCTTCCATCTATCAGGTCGTCCCATAAGTTCTGTCCGAATTTAGAATAAAGAAAACAAGTGACCAAATGTTACATTTAATTACAGATTCAAGCAACAATGGATTTTCCCTGATTATCTATGACTTCCTTCCATCTATCAGGTCGTCCCATAAGTTCTGTCCGAATTTTGAATAAAGAAAACAAGTGACCAAATGTTACATTTAATTACAGATTCAAGCAACAATGGATTTTCCCTGATTATCTATGACTTCCTTCCATCTATCAGGTCGTCCCATAAGTTCTGTCCGAATTTTGAATAAAGAAAACAAGTGACCAAATGTTACATTTAATTACAGATTTAATCAACAATGTATTTTCCCTGATTATCTATGACTTCCTTCCATCTATCAGGTCGTCCCATAAGTTCTGTCCGAATTTAGAATAAAGAAAACAAGTGACCAAATGTTACATTTAATTACAGATTCAAGCAACAATGGATTTTCCCTGATTATCTATGACTTCCTTCCATCTATCAGGTCGTCCCATAAGTTCTGTCCGAATTTAGAATAAAGAAAACAAGTGACCAAATGTTACATTTAATTACAGATTCAAGCAACAATGGATTTTCCCTGATTATCTATGACTTCCTTCCATCTATCAGGTCGTCCCATAAGTTCTGTCCGAATTTAGAATAAAGAAAACAAGTGACCAAATGTTACATTTAATTACAGATTCAAGCAACAATGGATTTTCCCTGATTATCTATGACTTCCTTCCATCTATCAGGTCATCCCATAAGTTCTGTCCGAATTTTGAATAAAGAAAACAAGTGACCAAATGTTACATTTAATTACAGATTCAAGCAACAATGTATTTTCCCTGATTATCTATGACTTCCTTCCATCTATCAGGTCGTCCCATAAGTTCTGTCCGAATTTAGAATAAAGAAAACAAGTGACCAAATGTTACATTTAATTACAGATTCAAGCAACAATGTATTTTCCCTGATTATCTATGACTTCCTTCCATCTATCAGGTCGTCCCATAAGTTCTGTCCGAATTTAGAATAAAGAAAACAAGTGACCAAATGTTACATTTAATTACAGATTCAAGCAACAATGGATTTTCCCTGATTATCTATGACTTCCTTCCATCTATCAGGTCATCCCATAAGTTCTGTCCGAATTTTGAATAAAGAAAACAAGTGACCAAATGTTACATTTAATTACAGATTCAAGCAACAATGTATTTTCCCTGATTATCTATGACTTCCTTCCATCTATCAGGTCGTCCCATAAGTTCTGTCCGAATTTTAAATAAAGAAAACATGTGACCAAATGTTACATTTAATTACAGATTCAACCAACAATGGATTTTCCCTGATTATCTATGACTTCCTTCCATCTATTAACAAGTTTACTAATTCCATTTCTGTAAAATTCTTGTGGCTTTGATCCGAAGAACTCACAAATGTCAGTTTTAACCTCTTCCTGTGTTACAAAAGCTGTTTCTTCCCAATGATTCTGTAAGCTACAAAACAAATGGTAGTCTGAAGGAGCAAGATCAGGAGAATAAGGTGGATGAGGAATTTTCTCCCAACCAAGTTCTTCGATCTTTTATGACGTGACTCTTGCTGTGTGGGGTCGCGCATTGTCCTGATGAAACATCACCCCTTTTCGATTCACTAGAGCAGATCTTTTTTTCTCAAAGCTTGGTTCAAACGCTCTAATTGCTGACAGTATATTTGAGTATTAATTGTCGCATTATGTGGTAAGAATTCAAAGTGGATTATTCCTTGGCGATCCCACCAGATTGAGAGAAGAATCTTTTGCCCATGAAGTTCCATTCTCGGTTCTGGCTGGGGTCCTTCTCCTTTACCAAACCAGTGTCTACGACGCTTAACATTTCGATAAAAGATCCATTTTTCGTCGCCAGTCGCCAGTCGCCAGTCACAAGTCTATCCAAATAAGATGAAATAAGTTGGCGAGAATGGAGAGAAGAGCAGATGTCAATTCGGGATTTGAGGTTGTTTTCATACAATTCATGAAGCACCCATTTTCCAAGTTTAGAAACTATTCCAAGTTGTTGAAGATGACGATGAACAGTTGTATGGTTTGAACTGAGAACCACTGCCAATTCCTCAACTGATAAAGCAGAATTTTCTTCAAGGGCTCCTTCAAGAAGTTTTTTCATCAAACTCAACTGGACGTCCGGTTCGATTTTCATCTTCAAGGGTGAAATCTCCACCTCTGCAAACCATCTTCTGCAAGTTCTTTCATTCACACATTCCTCTCCATAAACTGAGTGAATGTTTCTAGCTGCTGAGTTTCCTTTCTTGAACTTATAAAGCATTATGTGCCTCAAATGATTCTTGGGTACTTCCATGTTAGCAGGGTTTTAATCAAACAAAATTTTATTTTATTTTTCTCTTAAATAAAATTTGATTAGTTTAAATGCATCTAAACATAAAAATAATGTTCAGCTCCATTAGACATTATAAAATACTCTTTAAATTTTGTTCATTTTAACAAAAAGGTAAAATTCGGACAGAACTTATGGGATGACCTGATACATGTAGGAAGAGAGGGAAAAAGAAATCTTATATTCTGAAAGAACAATCAATTTAGAAAGAAAAAATGAAAAAGAAAATGCAAAAAAAAATTAAAGACGGTTAAGAAAAAAGAAAATAGATATAGAAAGAAGACTAAGAAAGAAGACTAAGATTTAAAGGAAAGAAAAATAATATATTTATCAGAAAGAAAGAAAGAAAGAAAGAAAGAAAGAAAGAAAGAAAGAAAGAAGACTAAGATTTAAAGGAAAGAAAAATAATATATTTATCAGAAAGAAAGACAGAAAGAAAGAAAGAAAGAAAGAAAGAAAGAAGACTAAGATTTAAAGGAAAGAAAAATAATATATTTATCAGAAAGAAAGAAAGAAAGAAAGAAAGAAAGAAAGAAAGAAAGAAGACTAAGATTTAAAGGAAAGAAAAATAATATATTTATCAGAAAGAAAGAAAGAAAGAAAGAAAGAAAGAAAGAAAGAAAGAAAGAAAGAAAGAAAGAAAGAAGACTAAGATTTAAAGGAAAGAAAAATAATATATTTATCAGAAAGAAAGAAAGAAAGAAAGAAAGAAAGAAGACTAAGATTTAAAGGAAAGAAAAATAATATATTTATCAGAAAGAAAGAAAGAAAGAAAGAAAGAAGACTAAGATTTAAAGGAAAGAAAAATAATATATTTATCAGAAAGAAAGAAAGAAAGAAAGAAAGAAAGAAAGAAAGAAAGAAAGAAAGAAAGAAAGAAAGAAAGAAGACTAAGATTTAAAGGAAAGAAAAATAATATATTTATCAGAAAGAAAGAAAGAAAGAAAGAAAGAAAGAAAGAAGACTAAGATTTAAAGGAAAGAAAAATAATATATTTATCAGAAAGAAAGAAAGAAAGAAAGAAAGAAAGAAAGAAGACTAAGATTTAAAGGAAAGAAAAATAATATATTTATCAGAAAGAAAGAAAGAAAGAAAGAAAGAAAGAAGACTAAGATTTAAAGGAAAGAAAAATAATATATTTATCAGAAAGAAAGAAAGAAAGAAAGAAAGAAAGAAAGAAAGAAAGAAAGAAAGAAGACTAAGATTTAAAGGAAAGAAAAATAATATATTTATCAGAAAGAAAGAAAGAAAGAAAGAAAGAAAGAAAGAAGACTAAGATTTAAAGGAAAGAAAAATAATATATTTATCAGAAAGAAAGAAAGAAAGAAAGAAAGAAAGAAAGAAGACTAAGATTTAAAGGAAAGAAAAATAATATATTTATCAGAAAGAAAGAAAGAAAGAAAGAAAGAAAGAAAGAAAGAAAGAAGACTAAGATTTAAAGGAAAGAAAAATAATATATTTATCAGAAAGAAAGAAAGAAAGAAAGAAAGAAAGAAAGAAAGAAGACTAAGATTTAAAGGAAAGAAAAATAATATATTTATCAGAAAGAAAGAAAGAAAGAAAGAAAGAAAGAAGACTAAGATTTAAAGGAAAGAAAAATAATATATTTATCAGAAAGAAAGAAAGAAAGAAAGAAAGAAGACTAAGATTTAAAGGAAAGAAAAATAATATATTTATCAGAAAGAAAGAAAGAAAGAAAGAAAGAAGACTAAGATTTAAAGGAAAGAAAAATAATATATTTATCAGAAAGAAAGAAAGAAAGAAAGAAAGAAAGAAAGAAAGAAAGAAAGAAGACTAAGATTTAAAGGAAAGAAAAATAATATATTTATCAGAAAGAAAGAAAGAAAGAAAGAAAGAAGACTAAGATTTAAAGGAAAGAAAAATAATATATTTATCAGAAAGAAAGAAAGAAAGAAAGAAAGAAAGAAAGAAAGAAGACTAAGATTTAAAGGAAAGAAAAATAATATATTTATCAGAAAGAAAGA
The DNA here is from genome assembly GCA_963932145.1 of Acanthosepion lycidas. Classification (NCBI taxonomy): domain Eukaryota; kingdom Metazoa; phylum Mollusca; class Cephalopoda; order Sepiida; family Sepiidae; genus Acanthosepion; species Acanthosepion lycidas. The sequence continues at coordinate 36,485,128 of OZ010615.1, read as the reverse complement.
AAGAAAGAAAGAAAGAAAGAAAGAAAGAAAGAAGACTAAGATTTAAAGGAAAGAAAAATAATATATTTATCAGAAAGAAAGAAAGAAAGAAAGAAAGAAAGAAAGAAAGAAAGAAAGAAGACTAAGATTTAAAGGAAAGAAAAATAATATATTTATCAGAAAGAAAGAAAGAAAGAAAGAAAGAAAGAAAGAAAGAAGACTAAGATTTAAAGGAAAGAAAAATAATATATTTATCAGAAAGAAAGAAAGAAAGAAAGAAAGAAAGAAAGAAGACTAAGATTTAAAGGAAAGAAAAATAATATATTTATCAGAAAGAAAGAAAGAAAGAAAGAAAGAAAGAAAGAAAGAAAGAAAGAAAGAAGACTAAGATTTAAAGGAAAGAAAAATAATATATTTATCAGAAAGAAAGAAAGAAAGAAAGAAAGAAAGAAGACTAAGATTTAATGGAAAGAAAAATAATATATTTATCAGAAAGAAAGAAAGAAAGAAAGAAAGAAAGAAAGAAAGAAAGAAAGAAAGAAAGAAGACTAAGATTTAAAGGAAAGAAAAATAATATATTTATCAGAAAGAAAGAAAGAAAGAAAGAAAGAAAGAAAGAAAGAAGACTAAGATTTAAAGGAAAGAAAAATAATATATTTATCAGAAAGAAAGAAAGAAAGAAAGAAAGAAGACTAAGATTTAAAGGAAAGAAAAATAATATATTTTCAGAAAGAAAGAAAGAAAGAAAGAAAGAAAGAAAGAAAGAAGACTAAGATTTAAAGGAAAGAAAAATAATATATTTATCAGAAAGAAAGAAAGAAAGAAAGAAAGAAAGAAGACTAAGATTTAAAGGAAAGAAAAATAATATATTTATCAGAAAGAAAGAAAGAAAGAAAGAAAGAAAGAAGACTAAGATTTAAAGGAAAGAAAAATAATATATTTATCAGAAAGAAAGAAAGAAAGAAAGAAAGAAAGAAAGAAAGAAGACTAAGATTTAAAGGAAAGAAAAATAATATATTTATCAGAAAGAAAGAAAGAAAGAAAGAAAGAAGACTAAGATTTAAAGGAAAGAAAAATAATATATTTATCAGAAAGAAAGAAAGAAAGAAAGAAAGAAAGAAAGAAAGAAGACTAAGATTTAAAGGAAAGAAAAATAATATATTTATCAGAAAGAAAGAAAGAAAGAAAGAAGACTAAGATTTAAAGGAAAGAAAAATAATATATTTATCAGAAAGAAAGAAAGAAAGAAAGAAAGAAAGAAAGAAAGAAGACTAAGATTTAAAGGAAAGAAAAATAATATATTTATCAGAAAGAAAGAAAGAAAGAAAGAAAGAAAGAAAGAAGACTAAGATTTAAAGGAAAGAAAAATAATATATTTATCAGAAAGAAAGAAAGAAAGAAAGAAAGAAAGAAGACTAAGATTTAAAGGAAAGAAAAATAATATATTTATCAGAAAGAAAGAAAGAAAGAAAGAAAGAAAGAAAGAAAGAAAGAAGACTAAGATTTAAAGGAAAGAAAAATAATATATTTATCAGAAAGAAAGAAAGAAAGAAAGAAAGAAGACTAAGATTTAAAGGAAAGAAAAATAATATATTTATCAGAAAGAAAGAAAGAAAGAAAGAAAGAAAGAAAAAAAGAAAGAAGACTAAGATTTAAAGGAAAGAAAAATAATATATTTATCAGAAAGAAAGAAAGAAAGAAAGAAAGAAAGAAAGAAAAAAAGAAAGAAGACTAAGATTTAAAGGAAAGAAAAATAATATATTTATCAGAAAGAAAGAAAGAAAGAAAGAAGACTAAGATTTAAAGGAAAGAAAAATAATATATTTATCAGAAAGAAAGAAAGAAAGAAAGAAAGAAAGAAAGAAAGAAAGAAAGAAGACTAAGATTTAAAGGAAAGAAAAATAATATATTTATCAGAAAGAAAGAAAGAAAGAAAGAAAGAAAGAAAGAAAGAAAGAAAGAAAGAAAGAATGGACAGAACAGAAGGAAGGTCTGCGCATGAAAGCAAGAAAGAAAGAAAGCAAGAAAGAAAGAAAGAAATAAGAAAGAAAGAAAGAAAGAAAAAGCTTACATTGTTGAAAGAAAGAATTAATAAAAAAATAGAAATAATTAGTTTCAAAGAAAAAAATAAACGATTTAGCAAGAAAGAAATATGAAGATTTGACGAAAGCAAATACTACTACTACTACTAATAATAAATTAAAGACGGTTAAGAAAAAAGAAAATAGATATAGAAAAAAGAAAGAAAGAAAGAAAGAAAGAATGAAAGAGAAAAAGAAGGCGCAGATTTAAAGGAAAGGAAAGAAAAATAATATATTTAGCAGAAAGAAAGAAAGAAAGAAAGAAAGAAAGAAAGAAAGAATGAAAGAGAAAGAGAGAAAAAAGGCGAAGATTTAAAGGAAAGAAAAATAATAAATTTAGCAGAAAGAAAGAAAGAAAGAAAGAAAGAAAGAAAGAAAGAAAGAAAGAAAGAGAAAGAGAGAAACAAGATGCAGATTTAAAGGAAAGAAAAATAATATATTTAGCAGAAAGAAAGAACGAAGGCGCAGATTCAAAGGAAAGGAAAGAAAAATAATATATTTAGCAGAAAGAAAGAAAGAAAGAAAGAAAGAAAGAAAGAAATAATGAAAGAGAAAGAGAGAAAGAAGGGGCATATTTAAAGGAAAGAAAAATAATATATTTAGCAGAAAGAAAGAAAGAATGGAAAAGCTTACACTGCTGAAAGAAAGAATAAATAAATAAAAAAATAGAAAGAATTAGTTTCAAAGAAAAAACGAAGAAAAAAGAAAGAAAGAAATCGCAAATATTAAAGTAAAATATATTTGGCAGAAAGGAAGAATGAAGGAATGAAAAAAAAGCGTACATTCCCGAAAGAAAGAATAAATAAAAAAAGAGAATAAAAGAAAAATTAATTTCATAGAAAGAAAGGAATGAAGAAAGGAGTTGATTTTAAAGAAATAAAAATAATATTTCTCGCAGAAAGAAAGAAAGAAAATTTATATATGAAAAAAGTGTATATAGAAAGAAGGAAGAAATAAAAAAGATTTCGAAATAAAGTTGGAGTTCGTAAATTTTAAAGAAAAATATATTTAGCAGAAATGAAGAATGAAGGAATGAAAAAAGCATACATTCTAGAAAGAAAGAAAAAATAAACGATTTAGCAAGAAAGAAATATGAATGAAAGCAAATAATAGAATAAAAAAATGTAACGATAAAGAATGAAAATGAATAAAAAAAGGAACAAAAGGAAAAAAAGAAAAATAAAAAAATAAAAAGACGAAAAAGAAATAAAAAGAATGAATTACAAAAAAGAAAACAAAGAATAAGGTGTATAAAATAGAAAAAAAATTAAAAGAGAAAGAAAGAATGAATGAATAAATGAAAAGAACCAATGAATGAAGGAATGAATGAAAGAAAGAATGAATGATGAAAGAATTAATTAATTAATGAAAGAAAGAATGCATAAATGAATGAATTAATTGATAAAAGAAAGAAAGAATGAATTAATGAAAGAAAGAAAAAATGTATAAATGAATGAAAGAAAAAATGAATGAATTAATAAAAGAAAGAATGAATGAATTAATGAAAGAATTAATTAATGAAAGAAAGAATGCATGAATGAACGAAAGAAAAATGAATGAATTACTGAAAAAAAAATGAATGAATTAATGAAATAAAAAATGAATGAATTAATAAAAGAATTAATTAATGAAAGAAAGAATGCATAAATGAAAGAAAGAAAAAATGAATGAATTAATGAAATAAATAATGAATGAATTAATAAAAGAAAGAATTAATAAATAAATGAAAGAAATAATGAATGAATTAATGAAAGAAAGTAAGAATGAATGAAAGAAAGAATGAATATATGACATAATGAATAATTGAAAGAATGAGTCAATTAATGAAAGAAAAAAGAATGGATGAATGAAAGAAAGAAAGAATGAATTAATGATTTAATAAATGAATGATTAAATGAATGATTGAATTAATGAAAGAAAGAATTAATGAAAGATTCAATAAATGAAATTACAGATGAATAAATGGATGAAAGAAAGATGAGTGAATGAATGAAATAATGAAGGAATTAATAAAAGAAACATTGTATGAATGGATGAATTAATGAACGAATGAATATATGAAAGGAAAAAAGGAAAGAAAGATCGAATGAATGAATGAATTAATGAAAGAATGAATGATTAAATGAATGAATGAAAGAAACAAAGAATGATTGAACTGATGAAAGTAGGAATGAATTAATGAAAAAATGAATGAAATTAAGAATGAATGGATGAAAGAAAGAATGAATGAATTAATGAAAGAAAGAAACATTGAACGAATGAAAGAATGAGTAGTAGAAAGAATGAACGAATGAATTAATTAATGAAAGAAGGAATGAATAAATGAATGAAAGAAGGAATAAATGCATGAATAAACGAAAGAATGAATGAATGAAATCATATGAATGAATGAATTGATGAATGAATTGGTGAAATAAAAAAAAGAATAAAAAAAAAACGTAGATTTGACTGAAGGTAAAAAGGAAGAAAAATCTGATCACGATTCTTTCTGTGACATTTCTCTCGATCTTCCCGAATCTTTCACGAAGCGGTAATTCGTATGATTCGTGACCTGAAGCCTTGCAGGCACCTTAGAATCTCCTGTAGATAATCCCAGAATCGAGCGAATAATCCTTCCGTCCGTCGCAAATATCGTTATGGCTGGATCTGGGAAATCGTTTGGATTTGGCGATGAAATTTATGAGCTCTTTCTTGAGAAAGGTCACTCGTTATTGTCTGCGAGTTTGAAGACCTTTATTAAATTTCATTCGTTAATATTTTGAGCGGGAAAATGGCTGCCTGGTTGCTGTAGCACGTGATTTGCGTCAAGAAATACGAGATGATGTGAATCGAAAGACAACGGAGAAACTTTGTTCTCGGAAAGCTAGACCCGTAATAAGGGCAATATTGACCCCAGACGCTGCCTCTCCAGGATATTCATTTCGAAAGTCTCCACCGCCACCTGTTGAATGTAAATGGGTCGGAGGGATCAGACGACGTTTCGACCAAGAAATTCTGCATCTCTTCGTCTGATGGTCTCACGTTTTGCGTTAGTGATCAACGCCCCTTTCCGCGATTTTAATTTGTTTTGGTCGACGACGACATCCCATACCTCTCACCAGACATTCACACACACACACACACACACACACACACACACACACACACACACACACACACACAGAGACAGAGAGGGGGTTGAAAAGTTATCAGCACGAAAAAAATTCCGATGACTGGTCATTTGATCAGATTTCTTTAATATGACGAGGCGACTTACATTTCGTACGTCTCGCCGGACTTTCACGTGACGCACTTCTTACTCTTTGCCATGTACAAAAATGATATCTCACTCAAGAAAATATAATTAATTTTTTCGCGTTACATCTACCATTTACTCCTGCCTGGATACTAAGGCTGATCAGTACGACAATGTCAAAATGGCAGCTGATGTACAAAACAGCCTCAAGACCGTAGTTAACTGGGGAAAAAGATGGCTTATCAATTTTAACGCCTCCAAAACTAAACTTCTCTCTATAAAGCATTTGAAAGTCCCCTCTCTGTCTTCCATCAGCATGGCTGATGCTATCCTCCAGGAAAGTTATACATAGCGTCTTCACGGGCTAAGTTTCTCAGCTGACATAAAATCGAAAGACTATAACAAATCTCTTTTCTAGGTCAGCTCCTAAGAAAGTCGGTTCACTGTGTCAGGCGAGACAGTTTTCCCCTCCTGAATCTATCTTGCATATCTATAAGTCTAGCATTCGTTCATGCTTAGAATATTTCTGCTATATATAAAGTAAAGTTGGCTCCCTGTGCCGCGCCAGTAAATTTTTCTAGCCGGAGTCGATCCTTCAAATCTACAAATCAGCCATTCGCCCTTGCATTGAGTATTGCTGCCATATATGGTCTGGGGCCCCTTATGTTTGTCTCAAGGTTCTTGATAAGATCCAGAGACGGATATGCAATGTAATTGGCCCTGATCTGGCATCTCGCCTGCAGTCTCTCTCTCACAGGCGCGCCGTCGCCTCTCTCTGTCTTTTTTACAATTACTTTCACGGTAACTGCTCTGATAAGCAGCTTTCGCTGGTTCCCAGACTTCATGAAGTTAAGCGTTCTACTAGGGTGGCATCTCGCTCACATCCTTTCACGGTCGAAACTGTTAAATGTAACCGTCTCTTCTACTCCAATAGCTTCATGTCTCGCACCTCTCGCTTGTTGAACTCCCACCCCTTTTCTAGTTTCCCTGATAGCTATAATCTCCAACTATTCAAATGTAATGTCAATCAACATCTCCAGATGCCCTGAGCTATTCCCTAACCGTCTCTTCATCTTTTCCTCTATCACTCCTATTTTCTCTAGCTCCAACTCTCTGTAACCCCTTACGTGCTAGTAGCTTCCCGCTTTGCTTAGGGTGAAAAAAATGGTCCGGTGCTCCCACGATTTACCTAGAGCTCTTTGACAAGATCGAAAGAAGAATCAGCAATATTATAGGTCCTGATCTGATAGTCCGGATTCAGTCACTTGGCTACCGATGTAGGGTTGCTTCTCTGTGTCTTTTTTTTTATTTTATTTTTTTTATAAATACTTTCAGGAAACTATTCGGATGAGCTCTTTGCTATGTTACCTAGACTCTTTGAATGTAAGCGCAATATTAGACTGGCGTCAAGATCTCATTAATTTACAGTTGGGCTAGCTAGATGTAACTGTGACTTCTACGTACCCCTCACTTGTGGAACTCTCTTTCGGCTCCATGCTTTCCATCCAACTTTAATCTGCAAGAATTTAAATGCAATGCCAGTCGCTATCTACTGTCATCCTGAATGCTTTTTTCTCTTTCTACTCATTACTAATTACTTTCTGTTTCTAATCCCTCCACACCTTGTAACCCCTTGCGTGTTGGCTGTATATATATATATATATATATATATATATATATATATATATAAAAGTTATATTATAATTTATTTTTAACGTTACATTGTAATACTTTAAGTAGAGTCGGTGAATTTATACTTATTTTAATGAAAAGTTGAAAATTTAAGCAGACACCCACCCACCTTTGACAATTTGTAGCAATAGTAAACAAAATTGCACTTGCACTCTTCCCATAATAAAAATATTAGTTTGGTGCAAAAATAATGTCGTTTTTTGACGATTTTTTTGATTATCGTTCACCCATTTATCCAACTTTTTTGACTTCCCTATTTGCTTTAAATGGCGAACGACTGTCGAGTGGTCGACCTCGAGTTCAACAGCAACTTCTCGTGTGCTTTTGCGAGGATCGGCTTCAATTAAGGCTTTCAAATGTTCGTTTTCAACCGCATTTTGTCCGGCCGCGACCGTCTTCATCTTTGAGGCTCTCGTCACCACTGCGAAATTTCTTGAACCACCGTTGTGGCACACGTTCGTTAGTGGTTCCTGGGCCAAACGCATCATTGATATCACGAGCTGTCTCGGCAGCTTTTCGGCCTAGTTTGAACTGGAACAAGAAAATCGTGCGGATTTGAATTTTGTCCATGCTGTCGAAAAGCCTGCAAAAAAATGAATGAAGAGATTGAGAACGGTAACGAATAACACGATTTGATAGAGCGAAAAACGCGCTTCAAAATTATATATAACATGGCTATATATATATATCAATGAATTAATTCAGAAATCATATATAAAAGTAACATATGTGAGAAAATGACATTAATTTTGCACCGAATTAATATAGAGAAAGATTAAGAATCAAACAACGTGTTAAAGTTATCGAAGCCTCGAAATCGATGTTCAAATTTATAAAAATACGGCCCAATGATTCCGCTAGCAAAAAATGTACACCAAACAGTGACCTTTTGTGGATGCATTGTCTTTTCAACAATCTTTCTTAGATTTTCATCAGCCCAAATGTGACAATTCGGCTTATTAACGAATCCACCAAGATGAAAATAGGCTTCATCACGAAAGAGGATTTTTTTGCGAAAAATCTATATCGGCTTGTCTTTGCTCGTGCATCCAATTGACGAATGTACGGCGCTCCAAATGGTCAGCAGGTTTCAGTTCTTGTGTCAATTGAATTTTGTAAGCGTGTAGAGACAAATCTTTTTGTCAAAATTCGATGTAACGTTGTTGTGGAGAGGTTCAATTCCTGCGCGCGATGACGAATAGAAGAGTCTGGATTTTCGGCCACATTCTCGTGCACTACAGCAATGTTTTCAGCTGAACGGCGTAAACGAGCAAGCAATGGTGTTTTCACATCTCTCACCGATCCAGTTTGTTTGAATTTACGAACAATTTTTCCAATTGCACTCTTAGTTGGTTGATTACGTTGACCAAAAAAAAAAAAAAAAAAAAAAAAAAAAAAAACGCGAATTGCGTTAAATGTATTTCTGTTTGAACGTCCATTTTCGTAATAGGCTTTGATAACTTTAACACGTTGTTTGATTGTTAATCTTTCCATGGTTGAAATTGCCAAAGACTTAAGTTGTTAAATCTGAAGGAAAAACAAAAAAAAAAAAAATCATTAGACGCTTAAACTTAATTCACATTGTTGTGAATATGGATTATCTCCTCTTTGATAATCCAAGTTATAAAAGCTGTACATTTCCGCTTGTCAAGTAGACTAGTAGTAAGATTCTTAATTGAATAAAAGATTACTAGACAGAATCTCTTGTCCTATTTTCATTACACACATTTAAAATCGATCCAAGTTATTGAAACACCCTATATATATTTAGTTTTATTATCGTCAAATATTTCTTTGTTACAGGAGTTGGTCAATAACCTAAATTGTACTGATTGGTGTAAGTTGTCAAAGATCCTTTTATGGTGGCTGGATCCGGCTCAAATACATTGGGCCCAATTAAAATAGATTTTAAAATAGATTTTACTATAAGCATTATTAATATTAGTATGCTATGTAGCGCCAATTAATATTCATAGCCCCCGTAATTAATAGCATTTTTTATATATTTTATATATCTGGCATCTCGTCTGCAGTCGCTCTCTCACAGACGCGCCGTCGCCTCTCTCCGTCTTTTCTACAAATACTTTCACGGTAACTGCTCCGATGAGCCGCTTTCGCTGGTTCCCAGACTTCATGAATTTAAGCGTTCAACTAGGCTGGCATCTCGCTCTCACTCTTTCACTGTCGCTACTGTTAAATGTAGCCGTCTCTTCTACTCCAATAGCTTCATGTCTCACACTTCTCGCCTGTGGGACTCTCTCCTTCTTTCATGTTTCCCTGATAGCTATAATCTCCAACTATTCAAATGTAATGTCGATCGACGTCTCCAGATGCCCTGATCTATCCCCTAACCATCTCTTCATCCTTTGCTCTATCACTCCTATTTTCTCTAGCTCCAACTCTCTGTAACCCCTTGCGTGCTAGTGGCTTCCCACCTTGCTTGGGGTGAAAAGCTTTAAAAAAATCTATATACACATATATAATTCCATATTACAGATCGTACTTGATTATTTTATTCCATGTGTATATATAATATCACTTTTGTAAGTATAAGATTTAAAATGTACAAGATTTAAAATGTATTATACACACACACACACACACACACACATATATATATATATATATATATATATATATATATATATATATGATTTTGAAAGTAGTTTAGATTTGATACAGAAGTTGTCGATGGAAGCGAATACTATACCACCCCTTATTAATAATGACTAAATTTCCCCGTAACCTTGACAACTAAAAATGTCAAAATTATATGTACTTATAAACCCAGTAAATTTCAAATAAGTTATATCAGAAATTGCTTGAAAATGAATCAGAGATAAAGATTTTAGATTTACTTCTAAAATTAAATTTAAGGTTTACTTTCTGTTTTTGAAACCTGGTAATACCTGTTTAGCGATGGAAACATATTTTTAAATTAGTAAATTTAAATATATATATATATATATATATATATATATATATATATATATATATATATAGTCTTAACATATAATTAACATTACTTTAATAAGCCTTAATTATTTCTGTCACCACTAGAGACGTTTTTTATGCAAAAAAAACATTTTTAAATTAGTAAATTTAAATATATATAATTAATATATATATATATATATATATATATATATATATATATATATATATATATATATATACCCAAGTATATGATTGGTGTATATGGAATGAATTCCAATAACCAACAATTACTATTCTTAAAAGAGTGCTCAATACAAAGTAGAGCAGATATAATTATTTATTTTTAAAGAAAAAAAAATTTATAACATAAATATGTTATAAAATCACTACAAAAATAGCCATTTTGTTTCAACACCTTCGGTGTATCACTTGATAAGACACCGAAGGTGTTGAAACAAAATGGCTATTTTTGTAGTGATTTTATAACATATTTGTGTTATAAATTTTTTTTTCTTTAAAAATAAATAATTATATATATATATATATATATATATATATATATATATATATATATATATATATATGCTTGTATTTATGTGAGTTTGTGACCCTGGGTTTCACGCTCTTGCGATCGTCAGACGCAGTGATTTATTTTTAAATTTTTTATCTATTTTTTGTCAGTTTCTGTTTGATACACAGGGGCTTTTTTTTTTACATAATTATTATTTTTTTAAATTTTTCGAATTCAAATTCGATATAAATTATAAATAATTAATTTAAATATTACAGGCAACAATAATAAAACAAACAAGTCTTAACACCTAGTTTTAAATCAATTAGCACGAGAACGCTAATTTCCGTATCTGAAGATTGCGTATCCGCATGAAACTCCGAGTCGTGCTCTCGACAACGGATATGATGTATATTCATTAATATATATTAGACTATATATAATATATATAAGACTATATATTCACTTTCGAATCCTCTTCTTATCTTCCTACCTATGGATTAATTAGCAAGAATCTTTATTATCTCATCCCTACCAAAAAAACAAAACAAAACATAAATAAATAAATAAATAAAATAAAAGAAAAGAAAAGAAAAGAAATTAGAATCTAAAAATATATTCTGGCTTTAATTAATCTGCCGCAGAAAAACCAATCAATCAATCAAAACAACATATATCGTTCGGTTGAGACATGAAACTGGCAGTCCTCATATTGTGTTAATTCCTATGTCGACATTGTTTGGGAACTCACCGCGTAGCCCACGTGTAGAATTTAGCAAGAATAAATGTGAAAACTAACCGGCAGTCAGAACTTCGCACACACACGCAACCTCTCGGCTAAGACCAGCTTCAGTTACGTGGGCTGGAAACATGAGACCTTATTATCGCAGAATATTATGTCCATCGTACGCAGAAAGTGTTATTATCAAAGGAAGCCCAGTGAAAGTGGCTCGCAAAAGTATCCAATTTAGTCCCATTGAAATGAAACTTTGTGCTCGATGCAATTTTGAATTTTATTGGTCATGATGAAAAGAATATTATTGGACAGACAGGTCCGCCTACGAAACTCTGGAGTTGGGATATTGAAGGTAACATCAATCAGCTAATTGTTAAATTTTTGAATTTTATTGGTCATGATGAAAAGAATATTATTGGACAGACAGGTCCGCCTACGAAACTCTGGAGTTGGGATATTGAAGGTAACATCAATCAGCTAATTGTTAAATTTTTGAATTTTATTGGTCATGATGAAAAGAATATTATTGGACAGACAGGTCCGCCTACGAAACTCTGGAGTTGGGATATTGAAGGTAACATCAATCAGCTAATTGTTAAATTTTTGAATTTTATTGGTCATGATGAAAAGAATATTATTGGACAGACAGGTCCGCCTACGAAACTCTGGAGTTGGGATATTGAAGGTAACATCAATCAGCTAATTGTTAAATTTTTGAATTTTATTGGTCATGATGAAAAGAATATTATTGGACAGACAGGTCCGCCTACGAAACTCTGGAGTTGGGATATTGAAGGTAACATCAATCAGCTAATTGTTAAATTTTTCCTTATATTAATAATATATTAGTTTGGTGCAAAAATAATGTCGGTTTTTGACGTTAAGAAATACGTCTAAAACCGACATTATTTTTGAACCAACCCAATATATATATATATATATATATATATATAACGTAAAATATGTAGAATACGACGGTAGCAGGAAAGTTGTTTTTTTAAATATTTTATATTTTAAATTTCTCTATATAACATTTTATTCAGTGTTTTTTCAATAATTTAATCGATTTTTGACGAGAATTACTTTTTGTTAAAATTTATTTATATATATATATATATATATATATATATATATATATATATATATATATATATATATATATATATATATATATATATATATATATATATATATATATATATATATATATATATATATATATATATATATATATATATATATATATATATATATATATATATATATATATATATATATATATATATATATATATATATATATATATATATATATATATATATATATATATATATATATATATTATCCACATACACGTTTGTCTCGCTGCTAATCAGCATGGCTAGATATCCGATTGCTTCAAACTGAGATCGAAACCTAACCGATCTGGTATCAGTCAGAGATCCTACTGCTAAGCTATCGGCGTAAGTCAGGCAAAGGGAAATTTTAACGTATTATATACGGATGTATATAAACACCGGCAGCCTGAAGAGCGGTGCATTAATATATATATATATATATATATATATATATATATATATATATATATATATATATATATATATTAGCAACCCAAAATTTACAAGAACGCATAGGCAAGATTCTAGTCGAAAACTCAAGCATTTCGTATAAATCACATTACCGAAAACATCTCGCTGTAAGAGAGACACTTTACGTAAAACATCTCGCACCCAGTAGAAATTTCACTTTATTCAACAGCGGCATTGGTGCTTTGAAAGATTTTAAAAATAGAATTCCACCCACACTCAATTTGTGCAATTCAGAATAGACCTATTAATTAATCTACCCGTAGACAATAGCCAAGTGGATTAAACTGTTAGCTCATGAATTTGGTGATATAGTAATTGTGAGTTCAATCCCCGGGCCAGGTAGTGCGTACTGCCAGGGTGAGCGGTAACTGAGTAGTACTAAAAATAACAACTAGTTATGATGAGTGGGCCGAGAACAGTCTATCCCTATAGATTAAATAAAGGGTTCAGTTCAGAATTTCTTGTAGGTTACCAAGATTGATATACACCTGATGATGGCCAGAGTGAAAAACATAGTCCAAATAATATTTTATTATATACATATTTACACAGTAACCTTTCTTTCAAATATGTTTCGTTGAATATGACAGACAAGGAAATTTTAATTAATTTTTATTTAGTTTTTCTGATACTCTTCCATTTTTTTTCATTTTGTGAGTGTAAGGGAGTGTAAAAATTGTACATAGTGTCTATTGTGTCAATCACTTTCAGCCCCTTCTTTAGCCATTTTCAAGTGATTTTTGTTGTTATAGCATCTTATATACAGAAAACATCTTACTGTGAGAGAGACCCTTTACATAAAACATCTGGCACCCAATATAAATCTCTCCTTATTCAGCAGCGGAAATGGTGCTTTGAAAGTTTTTTATAATAGAATTTCAGCCACACTCAATTTGACCTATTACTATTCAGAATAGACCTATTACTATTTAGATTCCACAAAAACTACATTTTAAACAAACAAGAAAATAAATTAACAACACTTAACATTGTGTCAGTCACTTTCAGCCACTTCTTTAGCCAGTTTCAAGGGATTTTTGTTGTTATACAAACTTATATAGGTCCCGATACTGAAAACATTTGTGAGAGAGACCCTTTACATAAAACATCTAGTATCAAGTATAGATTTCGACTTATTCAACAGCAGAAATGATGTGATGAAGGTTTTTTTTTTTTTGAAGAAAAAAATAGAAAGATGATCACTTGAATTCCACCGTGATTAAATCACATTACTGAAAACATCTCACTGTGAGAGAGACCATTTACATAAAACATCTGACACCCAGTATAAATCTAACCTTATACAGCAGCGGTAATGGTTTGTTGAAGGTTTTTCAAAGAAAAAATAGAAAGATGATCACTCAAATTCCAGCCGCGATCAAGGCGCAAAGCATTCCTACTAGTACTGAAAACAACACAAAAAACACCATCTCAAACAGTCAAAAATGAAGAAAGATTCCCCTCTCCATCTTGAAAATGGCTAAAGTGTCCGAAAGCACTTAGAGAAATGGACAATACAGAGAATTTTTGAACTCGCTTACCCCCAACAAAGAGAAAAATGTAAGAATATTCGGAAAAGTAATCAAAAAATTAATCAAATTTTACCTGGTTGCTGCCCCACCATATATATATATATATATATATATATATAAGAGAAAAGGCAACTACGCTGGTGATCAAATGATGGTGTTGAACGTAGAATAAAGGGTTATATATCTGTACTGGATGTTGAATGTAGAATAAAGGGTTATATGTCTGTACTGGATGTTGAATGTAGGATAAAGGGTTATATATCTGTACTGGATGTTGAATGTAGAATACAGGGTTATATATCTGTACTGGATGTTGAATGTAGAATAAAGGGTTATATATCTGTACTAGATGTTGAATGTAGAATACAGGGTTATATATCTGTACTGGATGTTGAATGTAGAATAAAGGGTTATATATCTGTACTGGATGTTGAATGTAGAATAAAGGGTTATATATCTGTACTGGATGTTGAATGTAGAATACAGGGTTATATATCTGTACTGGATGTTGAATGTAGAATAAAGGGTTATATATCTGTACTGGATGTTGAATGTAGAATACAGGGTTATATATCTGTACTGGATGTTGAATGTAGAATAAAGGGTTATATATCTGTACTGGATGTTGAATGTAGAATACAGGGTTATATATCTGTACTGGATGTTGAATGTAGAATAAAGGGTTATATATCTGTACTGGATGTTGAATGTAGAATACAGGGTTATATATCTGTACTGGATGTTGAATGTAGAATACAGGGTTATATATCTGTACTGGATGTTGAATGTAGAATAAAGGGTTATATATCTGTACTGGATGTTGAATGTAGAATACAGGGTTATATATCTGTACTGGATGTTGAATGTAGAATAAAGGGTTATATATCTGTACTGGATGTTGAATGTAGAATAAAGGGTTATATATCTGTACTGGATGTTGAATGTAGAATACAGGGTTATATATCTGTACTGGATGTTGAATGTAGAATAAAGGGTTATATATCTGTACTGGATGTTGAATGTAGAATACAGGGTTATATATCTGTACTGGATGTTGAATGTAGAATAAAGGGTTATATATCTGTACTGGATGTTGAATGTAGAATACAGGGTTATATATCTGTACTGGGTGTTGAATGTAGAATAAAGGGTTATATATCTGTACTGGATGTTGAATGTAGAATAAAGGGTTATATATCTGTACTGGATGTTGAATGTAGAATAAAGGGTTATATATCTGTACTGGGTGTTGAATGTAGAATAAAGGGTTATATATCTGTACTGGATGTTGAATGTAGAATACAGGGTTATATATCTGTACTGGATGTTGAATGTAGAATAAAGGGTTATATATCTGTACTGGATGTTGAATGTAGAATAAAGGGTTATATATCTGTACTGGATGTTGAATGTAGAATAAAGGGTTATATATCTGTACTGGATGTTGAATGTAGAATACAGGGTTATATATCTGTACTGGATGTTGAATGTAGAATACAGGGTTATATATCTGTACTGGATGTTGAATGTAGAATACAGGGTTATATATCTGTACTGGATGTTGAATGTAGAATACAGGGTTATATATCTGTACTGGATGTTGAATGTAGAATAAAGGGTTATATATCTGTACTGGATGTTGAATGTAGAATAAAGGGTTATATATCTGTACTGGATGTTGAATGTAGAATAAAGGGTTATATATCTGTACTGGATGTTGAATGTAGAATAAAGGGTTATATATCTGTACTGGATGTTGAATGTAGAATAAAGGGTTATATATCTGTACTGGATGTTGAATGTAGAATACAGGGTTATATATCTGTACTGGATGTTGAATGTAGAATAAAGGGTTATATATCTGTACTGGATGTTGAATGTAGAATAAAGGGTTATATATCTGTACTGGATGTTGAATGTAGAATACAGGGTTATATATCTGTACTGGATGTTGAATGTAGAATAAAGGGTTATATATCTGTACTGGATGTTGAATGTAGAATAAAGGGTTATATATCTGTACTGGATGTTGAATGTAGAATACAGGGTTATATATCTGTACTGGATGTTGAATGTAGAATACAGGGTTATATATCTGTACTGGATGTTGAATGTAGAATACAGGGTTATATATCTGTACTGGATGTTGAATGTAGAATAAAGGGTTATATATCTGTACTGGATGTTGAATGTAGAATAAAGGGTTATATATCTGTACTGGATGTTGAATGTAGAATACAGGGTTATATATCTGTACTGGATGTTGAATGTAGAATACAGGGTTATATATCTGTACTGGATGTTGAATGTAGAATACAGGGTTATATATCTGTACTGGATGTTGAATGTAGAATAAAGGGTTATATATCTGTACTGGATGTTGAATGTAGAATACAGGGTTATATATCTGTACTGGATGTTGAATGTAGAATAAAGGGTTATATATCTGTACTGGATGTTGAATGTAGAATAAAGGGTTATATATCTGTACTGGATGTTGAATGTAGAATAAAGGGTTATATATCTGTACTGGATGTTGAATGTAGAATAAAGGGTTATATATCTGTACTGGATGTTGAATGTAGAATAAAGGGTTATATATCTGTACTGGATGTTGAATGTAGAATACAGGGTTATATATCTGTACTGGATGTTGAATGTAGAATAAAGGGTTATATATCTGTACTGGATGTTGAATGTAGAATAAAGGGTTATATATCTGTACTGGATGTTGAATGTAGAATAAAGGGTTATATATCTGTACTGGATGTTGAATGTAGAATACAGGGTTATATATCTGTACTGGATGTTGAATGTAGAATAAAGGGTTATATATCTGTACTGGATGTTGAATGTAGAATACAGGGTTATATATCTGTACTGGATGTTGAATGTAGAATAAAGGGTTATATATCTGTACTGGATGTTGAATGTAGAATAAAGGGTTATATATCTGTACTGGATGTTGAATGTAGAATAAAGGGTTATATATCTGTACTGGGTGTTGAATGTAGAATAAAGGGTTATATATCTGTACTGGATGTTGAATGTAGGATAAAGGGTTATATATCTGTACTGGGTGTAACAGCATAATTCTGCAAATCGTAAAACAACATAAATCCATCCCAAAAACTATTTAATGTCCAAAGAACAATGCTGATATATGTGTATACGTGTATGCACAGGGTGATTAAAAAGTAACTCCCCATTTTAAAATACTTATAATTTATTTATTAACTATAATTTTTACAAGAAATGGATATGAGAGGAAAGCGTTTAGCATGAGGTTTTATTTAAAATTCGATATGGACACCAGATTTTGCTACCAGCTTCTCGAGCCGACCAGGAATCGCGTCAACTGATTTCACCAGGAACTGTTGTGGTATGGAAGACATAACTTATTATATTTGTCCTTCTATTTCTTCCAAAGTCTTGGTTTGGTTTTTTGGTATAGTAGATCTGCACCTTTAACCAGCATCAAAGAAAAAGTAATCACAAGGAGTTACTATTCCGTCACCCTATCTATCTATCTATCTATATATATATATATATATATATATATTCGACTCTCCCGCCTGTACATATAATTTGATTATAGCAGTGAAGGCTTTGTGCAGAACCAATCACACTTTTGAATAACCGAGTACATATCGAGCCACAAGGTCCCCAAACGACCCTCCGCGGGTTTTGAATTCAGAGTTGTTCTCCTAAACCAGTTGCCATCCAAGGCTATAGAACCCAGTCCGTCCTGATATTTACCAACAGCTGGCGGGAGAAGAACAGGATTCATAACTTTCCCAAGGGTATTAGCACGTAAATGAATGCAATGGATCCGATTGGAATTCGAACTCGGCTCTCCGATTCCTCAATCCGAACTCCTGTCGATTACTCTACCGTACCTCATATATATCTGTGTGTGTGTATGTGTGTACATTATTTACATTATTCGGACTATTGTCTTCACCTTTGTCGCCATATTTAGACATTCCAACCACCTGAAGAAGGCCGGAGCGTACAACGGCCGAAACGTTGTAATAGATATTGCGGCAAAGATGAGGACAATAGACCGAATAATGTAAATAATGTACATAATACCTCATCTCAGAAATATAGACAGGTGTATGTGTGTGTTTAATCTTTTATGTCGACAGAGTGAAAGGAAAGTAATGTATTTGGAGTGGAAAATTATACTTAGTAATGTCAGGTAACCTTGACATCATTTCTATAAATGTGATTGTGAACTTGTTTCTATGGTAAACAATATTTTATTTTTTCGTACGTCATGAGTTCTAGATTCTAATCCATTTCTGTCTGGCCAAGGCTTCTATCGTATTCGAATCCTGTCTCGTAAAGGCTTCCATAGTATTCGATTTCTTTTGTCATTGATGGGATTAAATTTTCAGCTCTTGAGAGATTTAGATTTAAGAAATATTAAAAATTCAAATACCTGCCATCCACACTCAGGCTGGAATTATTGAGCGATCTCAGAATCGGCCACCCAAGGACTTCACCGTTGCTGATATATATTTTTGTTATACCAGACTAAATGATTTTCAATAGCTTCATTATGCCACGAAGGATTCCGAATACCATCGTCATTCTTGTTTTATTTTGCATTCATTCTTTGAATCAGACTAATGCGAATAGCATTCAGAAAGTAGGCGAAAAAATGGAATTAAAAGCCAAAGTTTTTAAGCATAAGTTTCCTTTCCTCGGATAAACACCATCAACATCAAAACGCTTCCAGATTGATGTCAGCTATTTATACAATCCAGGATAAACTGAAGGACTCGACAAATTAAATGTTTGATTTAATCCAATTGTGCCTATCAAATCGGGAAAAGAAGATCGTTTTGAATAAGATCGTTTGCAGATCCTTTCACATGAACTTTGATTTCCTGGGTATGACGATAAACTACATCCAACTAGTAAATCATAAGAGTGAATCGCCATCTTCTGTCTTCTTGCAAACCGTTCATCTTTTGACTTTTCCTCAATGCTCCCTATTCTCAGTCTTCTCTTTCAATTTCGCTCCCTGTGATCCCCTGCGTACTACAGAATCGCCATCTTCTGTCTTGAAAACCCTTCATCATTTATCCTTTCCTCAATCCTCCCTATTGTCTGTGTTCTCTTTCACTTTCACTCTCTGTAATCCCCAGCGTACTAGTGAATCGCCATTTTCTGTCTTCATGAATCCCGTTCATCTTTTATCCTTTTCTCAAACCTCCCTATTCTCAGGCTTCTCTTTCACTTTCACTCCCTGTAATCCCATGCATACTAGTGAATCGCCATCTTCTGTCTTCTTGAATCCCCTTCATCTTTTATCCTTTCCTCAATCCTCCCTATTCTCAGTTTTCTCTTTCACTTTCACTCCCTGTAACCCCCTGCGTACTAGTGAATCGCCATTTTCTGTCTTCATGAATCCCGTTCATCTTTTATCCTTTTCTCAATCCTCCCTATTCTCAGTCTCCTCTTTCATTTTCACTACCTGCAATCCCCTACGTACTAGTGAATCGCCATCTTCTGTCTTCTTGAATCCCATTCATCTTTTATCCTTTCCTCAATCCTCCCTATTCTCAGTCTCCTCTTTCACTTTCACTCTCTGCAATCCTCTACGTACTAGTGAATCGCCATCTTCTGCATTCTTGAATCCCCTTCATCTTTTGTCCTTTCCACAATCCTCGATATTCTCAGTCTTCTCTTTCACTTTCACTCCCTGCAATCCCCTGCTTACTACTGAATCACCATCTTCTGTCTTCTTGAATCCTTCTTCATCTTTTGTCCTTTCCTCAATCCTCCCTATTCTCAGTCTTGTCTTTCACTTTCACTCCCTGCAATCCCCCGCGTAGTAGTGAATCGCCATCTTCCGTCTTCTTGAATCCACTTCATCTTTTTTCCTTTCCTCAATCCTCCCTATTCTCAGTCTCCTCTTTCACATTCACTCCCTGCAGTCCCCTGCGTACTAGTGAATCGCCATCTTCTCACTTCTTGAATCCCATTCATCTTTTATCCTTTCCTCAATCCTCCCTATTCTCAGTCTCCTCTTTCACTTTCACTCCCTTCAATCCCCTGCGTACTAGAGAATCGCCATCTTCTGTCTTCTTGAATCCCATTCATCTTTTATCCTTTCCTCAATCCTCCCTATTCTCAGTCTCCTCTTTCACTTTCACTACCTGCAATCCCCTACGTACTAGTGAATCGCCATCTTCTGCATTCTTGAATCCCCTTCATCTTTTGTCCTTTCCTCAATCCTTGATATTCTCAGTCTTCTCTTTCACTTTCACTCCCTGCAATCCCCTGAGTACTAGTGAATCGCCATCTTCTGTCTTCTTGAATCCCCTTCATCTTCTGTCCTTTCCTCAATCCTCCCTATTCTCAGTTTTCTCTTTCAATTTCACTCCCTGCAAACCCCGGCGTACTAGTGAATCGCCATCTTCTGTCTTCTTGAATCCCTTTCATATTTTATCCTTTCCTCAATCCTCCATATTCTCAGTCTTCTCTTTGACATTCACTCCCTGTAATCCCCTCCGTATTCGCGAATCGCCATCTTCTGTCTTCTTGAATCCACTTCATCTTTTGTCCTTTCCTCAATCCTCCCTATTCTCAGTCTCCTCTTTCACTTTCACTCCCTCTAATCCCCTGCGTATTAGTGAATCGCCATCTTCTGTCTTCTTGTATCCCGTTCATCTTTTCTTGTTTCCCCAATCCTCCCTATTCTCAGTCTTCTCTTTCACTTTCACTCCCTGCAGCCCCCTGCTTACAAGTTGCATTCCCGACTTGCTTGGGGTGAAATGATTAAAAAAAATCTATATTAAAGTAGCCATTTTATGTTGTTAATGGCCTCGAAACGAGTAGCTTTAAATAATCTTGAACATTTTAAAAACGTTCAAGATTATCACCGTTGTCATTGGCAGAACGCTTTGCCGAGTATTGGAGTGCTCAGTTACATGTCCTTCACTTTGAAATAAGTCCCACGTTGGATCTGAACAGACGTCCGCTGCATTCGCATTGTAGGCCAGGTCGTTTCAAGAGAGAGAGAGAGAGAGAGCGAGAGAGAGAGAGAAAGAGAGTGAGAGGGAGAGACAGAGAGCTCTGGCCTTTCGTTTGTGTCTCTTTGTCACTTTTATTTCTCTTCTGGTGAATTTGGAAGCTGCGTTTTTTTTTTGTTTTTGTTTTTTCGTGGACTGCTCTCCTCCAATCGGGTCTATATGCAGCTTCTGTTTCATTATTGACCATAACGATTTCTGTTCCCAGTTGAATCGACGACGAAGGGCTCCTCTTGGTTAAATAATACCTTGAGATTGATATAAAACAAAAGAAACCAAACCAGTTCCTTTCACACGAACGTGGGTGTCCCCCAAAGCTCTATCCTTGATCCTACTCTGTTTCTGATCTTCATCAGTGATGTTGCTGAGATTATCAGTTCCCAGCTAGGCATTTATGTAGATGACACAACCATTTACTCCCGTCTCAATAGAAACGGAAGAAGCACACAGAAATAATTGGAGCAGTCAGTGGCTGCCCCAAACTTTCGGCCTTGTGTCACATCTAAGCTACGCTGGAAAAATCACTGTATTAACCACCTTAATGCGGTGTAATGGTTAGCAAGCTTGTCTCGCATTTACGACTGAGTAGGGAGTTCGATCCTCACTGGGTGTCCCTACTTTCGGCCTTGTGCCACATCTAAGCTACGCTAGGAAAATCAATGGGCTCCTCGGCGTGGTGTAATGGTTAGCAAGCTTGTCTCTCTAAAACGGTTACGACTGAGTAGTGAGTTCAATACTCACTGGGTGTTGATGAGAGTGTTCTCAAGAAAAAAAAAAGGCACTTCGACGTGGCGTAATGGTTAGAAAGCTTGTCTTGCTAGGTCAATTACGACTGAGTTCAATTCTCACTGGGTGCCCTATACTTTCGGCCTTGTGCCACATCTAAGCCGTGCTCAGAAAATCACTGTATATGAGACTGAGATTTTGTCCATTTAGCGTCCAGAAG
>OZ010615.1:36422844-36457844 GCA_963932145.1 Acanthosepion lycidas | reverse complement strand
TAAATAAACAGGGCGTCTACTCAAATACGAGTATCCAGTAAAAATAACGTTTAACTAATAAATATATATAAATACGTAGATATTTCTCTGTAAAGAATGTACTCTATGCCAGGGGTCGGCAATCTACGGCACCCGTGCCACACGTGGCACGCCAAGCAATTTCCACTGGCATGCAGCCTCAAATGACATCACGAAGTCCGAGTCAATAACTACTACAACACAAAGAAGATATTTGGCTGTTTCAGTTGTAATATATACTAAAGTATATATAATATATATTGCTAACTGGGTTCCCAACCGGGGTCCACATGGGCCCTATAGGGGACAGGTAATATTTCTGGGTGTTTACCGGCAAAATATAACAAATTGGGGCTCCACAATGATATTTTGATGGTCCATGAAGAAAGCCAATGGTTTTTATTATTAAAAATTAAATTTCTACAGTAATTTACACTATATATATATATATATATATATATATATATATATATATATATATATATATATATATATATATATATATATATATATGAATAATTCTTTCTTTCTTTATTCCTTTTATAGGTACTTCCACTGAATTTTCGATACCTAAGGTTTAAAATTATTTTTTTTAAATGAAAAATCATTCTTGAAGATTTCCTTTTAGCTTTAATTGAAAGCTAAATGATTAAATTTATTATTTCCAATAAGTAAAATATCCTAGTGTATTTCAGATAGAAATTATATAGATTCGAAAGTCAAATAATTGATCGATTTTTTAAAAATGTTCTTAAAAGCAGCCATTTTCTTAATTTTAAGAAAACCAATTTATCGATTTTTAAAATCTTCCATGATTAAATTATGTATTTATGACACGTAATTTGAGTAAAAATTAGAAAATTTAAAGATAAATTAATCTGATTTGAAAGAAATATTACTTACTTATAGCATATAAAAAAAAAAAAAACAGTATACAAAAATATCTTGACGATGGGCCTTGTGTTTCTTTGATTTTTATTGACGTATCGGGTAGATCTCAAGGTGATTCATTTTATCATGTTGAACCGTGATTTAGACGTGTTTCTCAACGGTTATAAAGAGATATAAAGAAACTCTCTGAGCAACATCAACCTCAGGGATCGCATTGAATAAATAGGCGTTTCTTCATTTTTTAATCACCCAATTAATTTAATTGGTTTATTAAAATTTTAAGCCAGTTAACCGACCCTGAACCCATTTATACGGGTTCAATGGGCATATTTTTGGCCGAGCCCACGGGCTCGGAGATCCCACGTTAAAAATGCCTTGTGCTACATGACGCCCTGTTGGTTGGGGTGGGGTGACTGAATATCCTCAGTAGTTCAAGTCCTGACCGGCTGTTCGGTTGAACTCTCTGCCTTAGCGTGGGGAGGAACCCGATGGAGGCTACGTCGAATGGCGGCTTCTCTATAGGAGATCCCACGTTATAAAGGCCTTTTGCCACATAACGCCCTCGTGGGTCACTGAATATCGTCAGTCGTTCGAGTGAGTCAGTAGTTCAAGTCGAGTCAAGAGTCGAGTCAGAGGCAAGTCCGAAACAGAGTCGCGTTCAGACAATTACTGCAAGACATTGGAATAGTGATACTGGTCGAGACTCCATTTTTCTCTCTAATAAACCTGATTGTTCATACTAACACTTCTACTTCTCTGCATATATTCCTGTTTGTAATATATCTGTGTTATTCCATACCTGTGTTCGAGTTCTTCTTTATTGGTTCTACCTTGGACTATCACCGTGGTACAAGGAACCGGACCATAACACTAACACTTTCTACTTCTTTGTATATATTCCTGTTTGTAATATATCTGTGTTATTCCATATCCGTGTTCGAGTTCTTCTTTATTGGTTCTACCTTGGACTATAACCGTGTTACAAGGAACCGGACCATAACACTAACACTTTCTACTTCTCTGTATATATTCCTGTTTGTAATATATCTGTGTTATTCCATATCCGTGTTTGAGTTCTTCTTTATTGGTTCTACTTTGGACTATCACCGTGGTACAAGGAACCGGACCATAACACTAACCCTTTCTACTTCTCTGTATATATTCCTGTTTGTAATATATCTGTGTTATTCCATATCCGTGTTCGAGTTCTTTATTGGTTCTACCTTGGACTATCACCGGGGTACAAGGAACCTGACCATAACACTAACCCTTTCTACTTCTCTGTATATATTCCTGTTTGTAATATATCTGTGTTATTCCATATCCGTGTTTGAGTTCTTCTTTATTGGTTCTACCTTGGACTATCACCGTGGGACAAGGAACCGGACCATAACACTAACACTTTCTACTTCTCTGTATATATTCCTGTTTGTAATATATCTGTGTTATTCCATATGCGTGTTTGAGTTCTTCTTTATTGGTTCTACCTTGGACTATCACCGTGGGACAAGGAACCTGACCATAACACTAACTCTTTCTACTTCTCTGTATATATTCCTGTTTGTAATATATCTGTGTTATTCCATATCCGTGTTTGAGTTCTTCTTTATTGGTTCTACCTTGGACTATCACCGGGGTACAAGGAACCGGACCATAACACTAACACTTTCTACTTCTCTGTATATATTCCTGTTTGTAATATATCTGTGTTATTCCATATCCGTGTTTGAGTTCTTCTTTATTGGTTCTACCTTGGACTATCACCGGGGTACAAGAAACCGGACCATAACACTAACCCTTTCTACTTCTCTGTATATATTCCTGTTTGTAATATATCTGTGTTATTCCATATCCGTGTTTGAGTTCTTCTTTATTGGTTCTACCTTGGACTATCACCGTGGGACAAGGAACCGGACCATAACACTAACACTTTCTACTTCTCTGTATATATTCCTGTTTGTAATATATCTGTGTTATTCCATATCCGTGTTTGAGTTCTTCTTTATTGGTTCTACCTTGGACTATCACCGTGGGACAAGGAACCTGACCATAACACTAACCCTTTCTACTTCTCTGTATATATTCCTGTTTGTAATATATCTGTGTTATTCCATATCCGTGTTTGAGTTCTTCTTTATTGGTTCTACCTTGGACTATCACCGGGGTACAAGAAACCGGACCATAACACTAACCCTTTCTACTTCTCTGTATATATTCCTGTTTGTAATATATCTGTGTTATTCCATATCCGTGTTTGAGTTCTTCTTTATTGGTTCTACCTTGGACTATCACCGTGGTACAAGGAACCGGACCATAACACTAACACTTTCTACTTCTCTGTATATATTCCTGTTTGTAATATATCTGTGTTATTTCATATCCGTGTTCGAGTTCTTCTTTATTGGTTCTACCTTGGACTATCACCGTGGTACAAGGAACTGGACCATAACACTATATAAAATATATTATAGAACAGGTATATTGACGTTGGGTTGTATAAAAATACGTATGCTGTTAGCACACTTAATGATTTTAAATTCCTAAGTCGGCACGTAGCAAAATGTTGCGGACTCCTGCTCTATACAGATTTTCAAATGGGAATTTCGGATAACTGACAGAGAGAAATGTGGCATATGATCCCCGAATTCTAGCGGTGGTAGTTTAGGCCTCAAAACAATGACATTGGCTAGACAAAGTTAAACTTATTATTCTGACTATTCACTATCGCCGGGTTCCTTCTATGGTCCCTAACTTCTGGGGTATTGCGTCTCACTTATTCTCTTCAGATCCTTATGCCTGTGTACACAGGCTAACCCCAAGAACCAGTTTCAACAGGCTAACAGATGATTGATATTGTTACAACTAGGGACGTTTGGCAGCTGAGTTCTTCAAAGGCGCCTCCTAGACTTATTATTAACATTGTCATATCGTCGGCAGGGAATATCGGCAGGGGGAGAAAGGGAGTAGAACAATTTCTATTTGATGCTATCAAAGAAAACAATGCACTGAACGCTTGAAACCCCATGATGTTAAACAGATATCGTTTATCATACATTTAATACTATTTGTGATTCTATCTACCTATCTATCTAATTATCTATCTCAAGTTCTTCCTATCTATCTATCTATCTATCTATCTATCTATCTATCTATCTATCTATCTCTGAAAGTTTGTCCATTATCTATCTATTTATCTATGAAAGTTTGTTCATTATCTATCTATCTATCTATCTATCTATCTATCTATAAAAGTTTGTTCTTATCTATCTATCTATCTATCTATCTATCTATCTATCTACGTCTGTTCGTATGTATGTATGTATCTATCTATCTATCTACGTCTGTTCGTATCTATCTATCTATCTATCTATCTATCTATCTATCTATCTATCTATCTATCTATCTCTCTCTCTATATATATATATCTATAAAAGTTTGTTCTTATCTATCTATCTATCTATCTATCTATCTATCTATCTATCTATCTATGCCGGGGTGTTCCTATCTATCTATCTATCTATCTATCTATCTATCTATCTGTGTCAGGTTGTTCCTATCTATCAGTCTCTCTCTCTCTCTCTCTCTCTCTCTATATATATATATATATATATATATATATATATATATATATATATATATAGTATACAGTATTTGCTGCAAAGATAGACTCCACATTCTGGAAGGCTTAAGGCCACATCACGTTGAAACGCCGAGTCCCGTACGATCACCAAAATTAGGCAACGTTGAACCTGGTCAGTAACTAGATGAGTGACAGCTTAGAAATTCCAGATTATATAAGCTTGGAAATGCAGGTAGTGTAAGGAATAATGAATCGATAGCCCGAGAGCCAACTTCCAATTCCAGTTGGGTTCGGTTCTTTTCACTTATGAGTAAATACCTCTGGAAAATGTATGAATCCACCAGTTACCCACCAGCTATTGGTTAATTAATAGGACTTGTATAACTAAACATTTATCACCTAAACAAAAACCAAGAGCCTCTCAAGGTAGACGGTTACAAAATAAGAGGTAAGAGATACAGTTTATGAAGATATGTGGAGAAGATAACGGTTAACCCAAGACATGACCAGGTTAAGATTGTAGTGATTGGGGAAGCATCCTCTTGGGAGTCAGTTTCTCAAAACGGGTAGTGGGTTGCAGAATAAGAGGTACAGTTTATGCGTATATGTGGAGAAGATAACAGTTGACCCTAGACATGAACAGGTTAAGATTGTAGTGATCGGGGAAGCATTCTCTCGGGAGTCGGTTCCACAAAGCAAATAGGGTGTGGGAAAAAGCTGTTCAAATGGAACTTACATCTCAACGATGGAATTTGAAAGGAATAATGATTGTCCGCTGCAATATACGTGGCATGGCGAGTCTTTAGGTTTAAAGGTTAGAACTGATGTAACTAAAGCGCGTAGTTCGTTTGAACACTTTCCCCGAAAATGGCGATAGGCTTGAACGTTTCGTATGTGGGAAAGAGGACGTAAGGTTGAAAATAAGTCATCACCCAAAAGGCCACGTAGATGCTTTTGAACTCTATTGAGACGAGATAGTTCTTGTCAGCAGTACTCCGTTTTCGGCTCCACCTAGCTCTTGCAAACGTAGAGAATTGCAGCATTTCTCTAAAATACAGGAAATATTGAAGAGTCTCTAAAATATCTAAGATGTGTAATATTTAATACGCATCCAAACGTAACAATATTCGGTTAGTACTGAAATGTGTATGAGGATACGATTTGGGACACTGGGTACTGTAACCGACCCACTAAAATCCGAAATATGTTTAAAAGGTTGATAACCCGTGAAAAACAAATCAATCAATAAATCTGCGGAGACCTTTGAAGCGTGCAGTAATGTTGGGAAGGGTCTGAAATGCATACTACTGGTTGACACAATCCTTGTAAGAAAAACTGGAGAATCAGACTACAGGTTAACCCAATCTTTGTGAGTGAAACTGGAAAATTATGCCACTGTTTACACCAAGAGAGAAAATGAAGAAAACATGCTACTGGTTGACCCAATTCTTATGATAAAAACTGGAAAAGCAGTTATCGTGTGAGAAAGATCATGCTATTGGTTAACCCAGTCCTTGTGGGGAAAAACTGAAAAA
The DNA here is from genome assembly GCA_963932145.1 of Acanthosepion lycidas. Lineage (NCBI taxonomy): Eukaryota > Metazoa > Mollusca > Cephalopoda > Sepiida > Sepiidae > Acanthosepion > Acanthosepion lycidas. The sequence continues at coordinate 36,451,820 of OZ010615.1, read as the reverse complement.
AAAAAAAAAAAAAAAAAAAACAAGCTACTGATTGATCCAGTAATTTTGTGAGAAATTGGAAAACCTTGTTAATGGTTAACTCTGTGTGAGAAAAATTGGAAAGCCACACTTCTGTTTAACATTAACTTCAAATTGGAAAGTGGCACTGCTTGTCAGAGAAATTGAAAATACATGCTTACTTGTTAAGTCAATCATTGTGACCAAATTGAAAAACAGCTGACCCAGTGTTATGTGAGAAATTGGAAAACTATACCATTGTTTAACCTAACCACTGTGAGAGTAAATGGATATGCATATTTCTGATTAACCCTCACATTGAGTGAAATTGTAAAGTCAGTGACTGTTTAACCGAATCTTTGTGAGAGAAATTACAAAACCATGTTATTGGTTAAGCAAATGCTCGAGAGAGAAATCGGAAATTCATACTACTGATTAACCTAATACTTGTGAGATAAACTAGACAATCATACTATTGGCTAACCCAATCCTCTAAAGAATATTTGAAGATTTATATGATTGGTTAACTCCATCCTTGTCATCGAAATTGGAAAGCCATACTACTGCTTAACACTAATGCTTTCAGTGAAATTATAAAGTGACTCTACTGTTTGATCCAATCCTTGAGAGAGAAATTGGATATTTATATCACTGGTTAAACCAAACCTTGTCAGAGAAGTTGGAAAACATACTACTGATTCACAGAGTCTTTGAGGGAGAAATTGGAAATTTATACTATTTGTCAACCCAAATTCTGTGAGAGAAATTTGGTAGATGAATTCAGATGCTTTAGATGATTGTACCTATCACAAGTTATTCTGACTGAAGGTGTGCATGCACTAGCTTTGTTCTATCGCTGATCACCCCAGATAGTTCTGTGGATGTTAAAGAAACGTACCTATACAGACCTCTGCTACAGGATTTAACTGGTTACTCTAGAAGAAAGACACCGAAGAAGTGAATAGGTAGCCATTGTATTGCATTATCTATAACCTTTGTTCAGTTCAGCAATGTCTATGGGTTTTGTGGTTAATGAATTATTTTTCCACTCCAGAACCTTTATCCTACAAGAAGTTGCAAGTCTCTAGAGTGCAAAATAATTCACCAACCAGGCGTTAATTCAACTAGGTACTAACCAGGTTCAACTAGGTACTGACCAGATTCAACGTTGCTTTCCTTCAGTGATCGTACGTGAATCAATTATTCAACGTGATATGACCGTAAACCTTTCATAACACTTGCACATCCAAGCGTAAAGCAGCCGGTCTTCCCAAGCGGTCACCCGTCTTTGTACCGACCAGGCTCAGGGTTGCTCAACTTCGCTGATCGTACGGGAACCTGTGTTTCAACGTGATGTGACCGCAAGTCTCTCTCTTGCCTTCAGTATGTAATAACATAATGAACTATTCCATACGTAATAAATACTGCGCCTCAAGAGGAAGAAGGGAGTTCAGTCCGAAATCGGGCAACCGGATGATTGTCTGATCGGTGGAACTCTCTACCTTCGGGCGGGGAGGAACCCGAACGAGGCTACGCCGAAGGGCGGAGTCTCTTTCGGGGAGGTAAACGGACTCTGAACGCGTATAAACGGGTTCAAAGGGCATATTTTTGGCCGATCCCACGGGCTCGGAGATCCCACGTTAAACCGGCCTTGTGCCACAAGATGCCCTCGTGGGGTGGGGGTGACTGAATACCGTTCAGTCCGAAGTCGGGCGACCGGCTGACCGGCTGATTGGTTGAACTCTCTGCCTTAGAGCGGGGAGGAATCCGAACGAGGCTACGCCGAAGGGCGGAGTCTCTTTCGATGAGGTAAACCGACCCTGAACCTGTTTATACGGGTTCAAAGGCCATATTTTTGGTAGAGCCCACGGGCTTGGAGATCCCAACGTTAAACCGGCCTTGTGACACATGATGCCCTTGTGGGGTGGGGGTGACTAAATACTGTTCCGTCTGAGGTCGGGCGACCGGCTGATCATTTGAACTCTCTACCTTCGGGCGGGGAGAAACCCGAACGAGGCTACGCCGAAAGGCGGAGTCTCTTTCGGGGAGGTAAACCGACCTTGAACCCGTTTATACGGGTTCAAATGGCATATTTTTGGCCGAACCCACGGGCTTGGAGATCCCAACGTTAAACCGGCCTTGTGCCACATAATGCCCTCGTGGCGGGGTGGGGGGTGACTAAATACCGTTCCGTCAGAAGTCAGTCAGTCAGTCAGAGCGAACAGAGTCGCGTTCAGACAATTACTACTAAACCTGATTGTTTATATTAACACTTCTACTTCTCTGTATATATTCCTGTTTGTAATATATCTGTGTTATTCCATATCCGTATTCGAGTTCTTCTTTATTGGTTCTACTTTGGACTATCACCGTGGTACAAGGAACCGGACCATAACACTAACACTTTCTACTTCTCTGTATATATTCCTGTTTGTAATATATCTGTGTTATTCCATATCCGTGTTTGAGTTCTTCTTTATTGGTTCTACTTTGGTACAAGGAACCGGACCATAACACTAACACTTTCTACTTCTCTGTATATATTCCTGTTTGTAATATATCTGTGTTATTCCATATCCGTATTCGAGTTCTTCTTTATTGGTTCTACTTTGGTACAAGGAACCGGACCATAACACTAACACTTTCTACTTCTCTGTATATATTCCTGTTTGTAATATATCTGTGTTATTCCATACCTGTGTTCGAGTTCTTCTTTATTGGTTCTACCTTGGACTATCACCATGGGACAAGGAACCGGACCATAACACTAACACTTTCTACTTCTCTGTATATATTCCTGTTTGTAATATATCTGTGTTATTCCATATCCGTGTTTGAGTTCTTCTTTATTGGTTCTACCTTGGACTACCACCGTGGGACAAGGAACCGGACCATAACAGTATGTTCAATCGTTATCTTTTTAAATATTAGGTTGGTGCAAAAATAATGACGTTATAATGTCGTTTTTTGATGTTAAAAAATGCGTCAAAAAACGACATTATTACGTCATGATTTTAATTATAGTTTAGCAGGCTATTATGTTTAAAGGAAGTTTATCTCAGCTCCGACTTCCGGCGGGGTTGACTTTCGCGGTCAGATGTAAGACATAATAAGGAAGTGATTTTGATTGGCTGAGCTAATGTTGGTATGATTGATAGAGAAGGTTTTCTTTTCTCTGTGTTGTTTCTTGACCGTCAACCGGTGTATACGTGTTCAATTTTGTGCCTGAAACGGCTCCCGAGTGAAGGTGAGGGGCACCCCCACTGAATAAGATAAATTAGATGAGGACGTGATTAAATGAAGTATTAGGTAGGTTGGTGCAAAAATAATGACGTAATAATGTCGTTTTTTGACGTTACGTCAAAAAACGACATTATTACGTCATTGTTTTTGCGCCAACCTAAATAGTTAAGTTAAAATTCTCCGTGTTCAATTTTTTCATTACCGAACCGAAACGATTGGCGATAACCGGTCGAGAGAAAAAACCGAGCTGAGATCATTAACTGCAGTTAAAATTCAACAATTTATCCTAATCCTCAAAATTTGTACTTCCTGTCTTATCTTACACAAATACAGCAACTTTATTTATTAATCCTCTACCTTGAGTGACTCTTGAGGCTTGTATGGTATGAACAGTTAGTAAAATATATAAATCAATCTATCTATTTATCTATTTAGTCTTCACCTTTATCTCTCTCTATATATATAGTTTCATATATATATATATATATATATATATATATATATATATATATATATATATATATATACATGCATATATATATATATATATATATATATATATATATATAGTCTTTTCATCTATCTATCTATCTCAGTCTGTTCATATCTATCTATCTATCTATCTATCTCAGTCTATTCATATCTATCTATCTATCTATCTATCTATCTCAGTCTATTCATATCTTTCTATCTATCTATCTATCTATCTATCTATCTATCTATCTAGTCTTCTCCTTTATCTCTCTCTCTATAGTCGCTTCATTTATATAGTCTTTTCATCTATCTATCTATCTATCTATCTATCTATCTATCTATCTATGTGTGCGTGCGCGCGTGTTGTTTCCGTCGCATCTGAAATGGATTAGTACGACTATTATTTGCCTAATGCGCGCGTGCGTATTTCGTGCGGCTGCGTGCGATTCCCAGAATATAAAACGGAGGGCGTGAATAAATAGCATAAAACGTGTCGGCTCCCCATCGGACGGCTTGTGAGTAACCCGCGAAAAGGGATTCGCATTTCAAAACGAACGATAAACGTCTTCGGGTCTGTTTGTACATCTGCGCGCAGGCACGTGCCTTCGTACACACGCGCCCCATATTCGTATCTGGGTGGGGTTTCCTTTTTCAAAAAAACAGCGACACAATTCCAACGTCTCAAATGGCCTGCGCGCTCGCAAAAGCGATTCCTATCGAATTACAAACACATTGTCAGAAATAATAATAATAATAATAATAATAATAATAATAATAATAATAATAATAATAACAACAATAATAATAATAATAGATAGATAGATAGATAGATAGATCATGAACAGACAAGGATAGATAGATAGATAGATCCTGAACGGCCAAGGATAGATTGATAGATCATGAACAGACAAGGATATATATATATATATATATATATATATATATATATATATATATATATATATATATATATAGATAGATAGATAGATAGATATGAACAAAACAGACATGACTATACTAAAATAGATAGATATGAAGAGAATTAGATAGATAGATAGATAGATAGAAACAAAACAGACATGACTATACTGAAATAGATAGATATGAAGAGAATTAGATAGATAGATAGATAGATAGATATGAACAAAACAGACATGACTATACTGAAATAGATAGTTAGTAAGAGAATTAGATAGATAGATAGATAGATAGATAGATAGATAGATAGATAGATATGATATAAGACAGACATGAACATGCTATGATAGATGGATCTGAAGAAAATGAGATAGATAGATTTTAGTAGAATGTGGCGTCTCTATACGACAACATTACCTGTTGTTGGGCCTCTGGGAATGATATCAAAAGGAGTAAACAAATACACGGATCAAATACCTGATAGACCCTAAAATATCTGAATTGCAAACAATCATAGCCATGTGTACTCACAACTCGCGTAATTTTCTCTCCCCACAGTGACCACAATTACATTGTTTTTTTGTTTCTGATAGAATGGCACCTCACCTGTTTTTATCTTCCGATGCAAAATAATAATAATAATAATAATTGTTCTCTCTTGAAATCTCTGGTAGAGACTTGCGACTAACTCGTACCACACAAAGCAAAGAGGAAACAAGAAGAAGAAAAAAACAATGATAATAATTTAGAAGGAAGATGAAGACGTTATGGAACGTGAATGTAGAACTAATTCTTGTTGTAATGGAAGAGATTGGAACAGCATCTAGAAAATGGAAAACAGGCTTAGGGAAAAATGGAATTGAGGCTAAAATTGCAGACCCCCAGAAAACTGCCAGCGAGGATTCTTGTTGACACCATGTCACAAGGACTGAATTTTCAATGGCTACGTCAACGTGCGAAAAAATACTACTACTACTACTACTACTACTACTAATAATAATAATAATAATAAAAATAGTAATAATAATAATGATGATGATGATGATAATAATAATAATAATGATGGTGATGATGATAATAATAATAATAATGATAATGATAATAATAATGATGATGTTAATAATAATGATGATGATAATAATAATAATGATGATGATGATAATAATAATGATGGTGATGATGATAATAATAATAATAATGATAATGATGATGATAATAATAATAATGACGATGATGATGATGATGATAATAATATTAATAATAATAACAACAATTAAGTGAAGAGCGCGATTTAAGAAAAGAAAAAGAAAAGAAAAGAAAAAAACAGTGTTTGACAATGTTAAACAATATTTTGACAATATGTCTGCCTTCTTTAAGTTATATTTAAAAAATGTTTTCGAGTATAAATATATACAAATCTACAAAAAAAATTATAAGTACAAAGGCCGCTTGTCTTTTAATGAAAAGATGGCTGTACTGGTAATGAATGTGTCAAAACATAATTTCAGCAGACATCTTAAGGTGCACATTCTGAAAAGATATTCAGAATTTACCGACCTTTCGAGACTTAAAATGCATGAGGATTGTTATATATGCAAATTATTCATTTCCCGATCCGGGAGAATAAAGGGAATGTCAAGAGAGTTCCGTAAGTTTTATTAGGTTGGTGCAAAAAGAATGACGTTTTCTTACATAGTAACATATGTGAGAAAACGACATTATTTTTGCACCAACCTAATATATTAAGCTGTTTGATTAATTCCTCTTAGTAACTAATCAACTAACGGAAAATTCCAAGATGACCAAGGTCACCATCATATTATGCACCTTTCAGGTTCATGCCTTTACACGGTACAGCCGTTTCTTGCATTACAAGACAGGCAATGTTTGTACAAAGAGTTATCATTTTTGTAGAGTTATATATTTTCATACTTGAAAATTTAAAAAAAAGTTTAACTTGAAGAAGACAGACATTGTGTCGAAACATTGTTTAGCGTTGTCAAAGACAGGGTTTTTTTTTTTGCTTTTCTTTTCTTTTCTTACGTCGCATTCTTCTCTTATTTTGGCAGATTTGCGTCAATCCTTTTAGATTCAAGAAACAACTTAATATTCCTGAAATCCCACGAACAAAAATACAAAGCGAATATCATCTACGCCCAAAACCGGAAGTAAACAAAGAGTAAAACAAATAATAAAATTAAAAAAAAAACAAAAAAAAACTTGGAGGATAAGGCGTTGAAAGGGCAAAAACCTAAAAAGAACAAAAGAATCAGATGTGGGCCACCAAAAATCACGTCAGAGGCTGAGAAGCAGTGGGTTGAAGGTAACTATTACAGCTCAGGACGAAAGCCTCACGAACAGATCCTATCAATATCACATAATCAAGGATAGAACTAACCCGAAATGCAGGACCTGCAGAAAATATGATGAAACTGTCATCCATATTATCTCAAGATGTCCGAAACTGTCAAAAAATGAATATACCCAGAGATATAACAAGGTAGCGAGATATATTTGTTGTTCAGATGACGGTCGTCTTCGAGTATAGAATCCAGAGGTTAGCAGTGAATATTTCGGAGACAGTAGGAAAGCGTAGTTCAGGTTCGCAGTGGATATCGCAGCAAAGTAGCAGAGTGTAGTACTTCCTTCTGTTCATCTTCGCCTGACAAGTTGGCACTGGTCCTTCGGGTAGGGTAAACAAAAATGACCGCCTTTATTGACGACGAATTGAATGTTCTACGTCTTCTGATTGGTTAACCTTCTATTGGTGGACTATAAAGTGAGTCCAGGCATTTGGACTAACTCACTAGTTACATATATACACAAAAAAACTGTAACAATATGTGCACTGGAAAATATGCAAGAAGCACAAAATCGAAACAACTGAGAGATGGTATGAGCACCAACTAGATACAGTTACCGAAAATAACGATATCCTCTGGGACATAAAAGCCAACAGACCTGATATTATCATAAAAGACAAGAAATTCAGGAAGTGTTTGCTTATTGACATATCAGTACCATCTGTGAGAAACACCTCCACGAAAATTATCGAGAAATTGTGTAAATACAAGGACCTGGTGATCGAGATTAACAGGATGTGAGGAATGAAAACTGAGACTGTACCAATAGTAATCGGAGCCCTGGGCCTCGTGAGAAAGGGAATGGACAATTTTATCTACAGGGTTCCAGGTAACATCAACATACATATTGCCCAGAAAATCGCCCTACTAGAAAGATCACATATACTAAGATAAGTGCTATCATTTAAATGACTATTCTCCTATAGGGCCTAAGGACCATAGTTTGGAGCCAGCTGTACATGATATACAAGACAGGAAACATAACATACACAAATAATAATAATAATAATAATAATAATAATAATAATAATAATAATAATAATAATGGACAATTTTAATAACAGTGTCTCCGGTAACATTAGCATAAAAGTTGCCCAGAAGATCGTCCTACTAGTAACGTCCCATATACTAAGAAAAGTGCTATCAATTAAATGACTATTCTCCTATAGGGCCTAAGGACCATAGTTTGGAGCTGGCTCTATAGGATACAAAGTATGAAACATGACAGGCACATAATAATAATAATAATAATAATAATAATAATAATAATAATAATAAGCAAACAATCACAAGTAATAAAATATTCCAAATTTCTAGTATACGTAAACCATCCATGCCATGTATACACCACACACTATACATATCATCTGCAACATTCTAAAACTAAATGGTGTTTCATAGGCATCGCTGTCCGATCATCTTTTAAAAACATTTCACCCCCAAGCAAGGTGATAATACCACTGAGACGCAAAGAGTTATTTGAATAAAAAAGGATGAGAAGACTTTAATGAGGAGAAAGACAATAAAAAGAACAGGATTCAGAAAGACAGAAAATGGCGATTGGCATTGCATTTAAATTCTTGAAGATTCTAGATGGTAGAGAAGAGTAGAACCAGAAGAAAGTTCCACAGGTGAGAAGCGAGAGAAAAGAAACTATTAGAATAGAACATACGGTTATATCTATCTAGTTCCACAGTAAGAGTATGAGACCCAATGGCCAATCTAGTAGTACGTTTAAATTCACGTGGTCGAGTTACCAAAGAAGAGAGAGATATTTATTCGTATGATAATACAAAATGTGGCTCAAAATGAGGAATGGCGAAAAAGACGGTCGTCTTCTGTCTTAACGTTAAACTTAGCTAACCACAGACATTGACCCAAACATACAACAATATTACTTACGCCAATACAACTCATTCTTACTTATCATTCTTCATCCACCATAATGCTTCAGGAACTCCATGACGTCCTAACTAGTTACCATATATGTACAATTCATTGTCTGTGGGCGGGGAAGGGAATAAAACAATTTAAAAACTAGCCCCAAGGAAGAGAGCACATTCGAATAGTTGCCATGAAAATATTTATAGAAAAAGAAGACAGACAAGCCACGTCACGGCGGTAGGAAAGTGACTGATGTCGAGATGCCAGGTCAGGATCGATTACATTACAGACCCCTTTTTTCGATTTCATACAACCAATATTCCTGTAGCAAATAAAGAATAAGAAATGATTAAATACTACCGTCGGTTTGATTCTGCAATTGCATTCGCTACGCTTATGCATTAGTGAGCGCTCAACCTTAGACATCTCACTCCGTCTACACTGAGCGCCATTTCTCGACTTTTCCCGTCAACCATGGTATTCGTCTTATTAAGTACCCAATCACAAACTCGCTGAGATCCGTCCAAGGAGAGTGAAAAAAAAAATAACCTCCCAAAATAAACATAGAGAAATATATTATATCCCATAATATAGGTTTTACTTAATTATCTATTATGCTTCTCGAACTATTCCAAATGTTGAATGTTTAACGAATTCTAATTTCTATTTTCCCATCTTTACACTATATTAATTTTATCTTATAAATTGTCTTCTGTTCTGTCACCCATGAAATAAAAGTAATTGTTTGTATGAAAAATAGGGATCTACGTACATCAAATCGTCCTCAAATTAAGTGGCAGCAGAAGAATTATCGTTGAACTTTTAAAAGGTAAGCTTAAACATTAATTCAATACTTAAATGCGGCGATCAATTTTGAGATCTGTAGTTTATTGATGCCTATCACATCTACTCCTCCCTAACTATTGTGATGATGGCCAAACCAAGAGTCCTCCACAAGAGCTAGCTTAAATGCCGCCCGATAGGAAAATAATAGTTACTCCCCTTGAACCATGAAAGAAACGATAATGGCTAGTATAATATATTAATATATATTTTTAACCTCGCATAATCTGGCAACCCTGAATCTGAGCTCAACGAAAATCATTCCCTCCTCCTAACTTTTCTAGGGCTTTTGAATGGGCTATGAATCATTGAAATCGGACCAGTTGCTTGGACACACACACACGCACAAATACACATACGCTGTACTTTATATTTAAGACTGATACGCATTAAGACAATCTTAGGACTACAATCATTATCTGAAAAATAAAAGGATTGTGCCTATGAGGGCTGTTCACATAGAAAAAAAAAACACTCTCAGTGTAATATGCTTATTACGGTTCGACGAAAAATAAACTTGCTTTATTTTTGGTCTCCTGTTAAAGTCTTGGTAAAGGATTGCACCAAGCTTCAAGCCAGGAATATTTGAAATAATATCTGTTGCAACCAAGTAAATGGTTAAAGAAACAACAAAACAAGAGTTACAGATATATCATATATTAAACAGTAAGTATAACAGTAGAGTATTACACGGCTAGTGAGTGTGTGTCGGTTGATCTAACGTTCAATATATTCGACTGTTTCCTCCAAGGCCTTCTCTCCTACTAAACTTATAGTAGGCGGAAGAGTCCAACATAGACTCTTTAGATGGAGGACACCACAACAATATCCTTACTCTATTTTTAAAGAAAGCAATACATTCTTAAGGAACTCAGCTTCATAAAGTGCTCTCAACAAATTCAGATAAAATAATAAAAGAAAATTATGTTAAACCATTTAAAGAACACCAGCTTTTTCGCTGACAGCCATTGTCCTTCCAATCGCTTTCCTTTACTGCTTTCTGTAGGAGTGCGTATAGTTTACTTTCTGTGTCTGCTGGCAACACTGTCATTTGCATATCTTATATTGTCAAGATTGTAGGCGCCAGCGTTCAATCTATTCGACTGTTCCCTCAAGACCTTCTCTCCTACTAATCTTATAGTAGGCGGAAGAGTTCAACATAGACTCTTTAGAGGCAGGACACCACAACAATATCCTTACTCTATTTTTTCATTCTATATTTTTCAGATAGAATAATAAAAGAAAATCATGTTAAACCATTTAAAGAACACCTGTAACTAAAATTCCCATATGTCCAATACTAACTCAGATGATGATATAGATAAACACAACGCAGATCGGTGGCTGAGATGTTCAAGGATAAAAGTAGCGATCGAGGCATTTATAATGGTTGCACAGAACGATAGCTTACGAGCCAATAATAATTAAAACAAAATAACTGTGGAGACAATGTAGAGATTAAATAAAAGACACGTTCCGGATGCTGACCATTTTGTATTTGTGAGTAAAGCAAAATTCAGCATGAGAAATTGGACAGCGTATTTATTAGAAAAGGAAATTACAGTGGACTATGAGTGGAAAAATATTATGAACAACATTCTGATCTAGTGACAGAAAGTCAGAAATCTTTGAGAGCCAGTGACAGACATATGAAAACTAAAAGACCAGGCGTTGGAATTAAAGACTAAAAATAATAAACAAAATAAAACAACCTCCTCATAGATATGATCATGTCATCAGATAAAAATATGAGAAAAGAACGGTTTGAATAGCTCGGTATGCTTGATTTTATAAAGGAAGGATGTCCATGCATTAGATATTGCTATCACATCTGATGTACTGCTTCTACTATGCAATTAAAGATTCTTGTTAAAATCCAAAGAAGAATCTGCAATGTTATCAGTCCTGACCTGGCATTCCGGCTTCAGTCACTTCCCCTTCCCCGCCCTAATGTAGCTCCCCTGGGACTGTTCTATAAATATTTTCACGGTAATCGTTCCTACGAGATTTCATCTATGGTACCTTGACTTTAAGTATTTAAGCGCAATACTTGGCAGTCAGTTCACATCATTTTACAGCTTCAGTTACTAGATGCAACCGTAGGTTCTATGCTAACAGTTTTTTCTGTCGCACTTTTAGCTAGTGAAACTCTCTTCCGGCCTTTTGCCTTCCAGTGAACTTTAACCTTCAAAAATTTAAATGCAATGTCAGTAGTTAACTTCTCTCTTCGTAATTATTGTTCTTTTATTGCCATCCCTCCTTAACAGTATATTTTCTCATATTCTCTAATATTCAATAACCCCTTCATCTTAGTGGCTTTATTTCCTTCCTTCGGGTGAAATGATTAATATATATATATATATATATATATATATATATATATATATATATATATATATATATATAATAATAAAAAGGCTTAAACACTAATATTCCATGGTCATAATTTATTCCATTGGAATCGTAAATACGATCCAATTCATCAGACCTACAAATTCAAAAAGAAAACAGAAAAAAACCTACTCCGGAAATAAAAATAGAATTTAGAGAGAGTGTAAGTATGAGAGTGTGGGACGAATGTTAGTTCCAAAGAGAGGGGTAATATAGGAGTGAATTTAACAGAGAGGGTTTTTTTATAAAACTAGGTGTGAGTGGAAGGGGGGAAAATGATTGTTGTCGGATGTCTAATACAATAAAGATACATTTCGTGGTGACATACACACACCATGGCCGATCAAATCTTAAATCAAATCTTATATATATTCCCTTTTATATTATATTATATATATATATATATATATATATATATATATATATATATATATATATATATATATATATATACACACACACACACATTCTCTTGTGCAAATTAATCTAAACAAAACGAATAATTTCGTTATTATTTGCTTCTTTTCGCATTTTTACAATGAAACATGACCCATTGGACATGTTAGTATTTCATATTTCCATTCCACGAAGTCGTTCCTTTCAGATTGACCACGGATTCTCGACTGGATTTAAGTCAGGAGAGTTTCCGGGCCAGTCTATAGTACTTTGATTTGATCACTGGCAAGGCTTGCCAGTGTGTTTGTGTAGCGTTACAAATTTCGAATACTTACTTGAAGTAAAGTCTATCGCAGACATTGGCCGTAGCAAAACTAACGGACAGTCGAGACAATAGTGTCTGGGCGTGATAAAAATCTGATGCAATCACGGATGTCGCAATATTTTTCAAGGACAAACAATTTTTATCATACACCACCAAAATAGATTCATATTGCTGCACACCACTGCAAATGACGTAATCTGAAGAAAAAATAGAAATCGATTACCCCCTGTCACTCCAGTGGGTCTAAAACAAAGAAAGAAAGAAATCTAAATCGGTTGTTTCAATTAATGTGCACCAGGGTGTATATTCTTTTTCATTCAACTTTGATCTTTGAAAATTTAAATGCAGCATTAATTGTTATCTTCTGTCTTCTTCATTCCTGTTATTCTATTTTTCTCTCTCCTTAATAGGGTTTTTTTCTTTTTCTCATATTTTCTCCTTCTCAGTAACACTTTGCGCCTTAGTATCATTCTTGCCTTGTTTTGAGGTGAAATGTTTTTACAAAATACAGATCTTATTCCGGAAGCAATCAGCCTGTATACGGATAGAAAACGAATTGAGGAAATACACAAAAAGACAATGGGACGTTTCATTGGACTTACTAACAGTGAGTCAACTCTGAAAAAGATTAAAAATCCTACCAGGATTCAATTATTGGCGGCTACAATCTTGACAATATAAGATATGCAGATGACAGTGTTGATAGCAGACACGGAAAGTAAACTATACGCACTCCTACAGAAAGCAGTAAAGGAAAGCGAGAAGAAAGGACTAACTATAGCTGTCAGCGAAAAAACAGCGCAAGATACAGAGACACTAAAATCAAGCAGGTACAAAAATTTAAATATCTAGGAAGTGTTTTAACAGAGGACGGAAAATGCGACACCGAAATCCGAAGGCGTATTAAGATAGGGAAAGAGGTTTCCAAAAGGTAGGCAAAGTATCAAGAGACAGGAAGATTTCGTTAGAAACGAAAAGACGAGTACTGAACTGCTATGTAATATCAATCCTCCTATATGGCAGTGAATGCTGGACAATTTCCTCATAGATGAAGAGAAGACTTGGGGCAAGAGAAACAATGAAAAGAGTGCTGAACTGCTATGTAATATCAATCCTCCTATATGGCAGTGAATGCTGGACAATTTCCTCACAGATGAAGAAGAGACTTAAAGCAACAGAAACAAAGAAAAGAGTACTGAATTGCTATGTAATATCAATCCTCCTAAATGGCAGTGAATGCTGGACAATTTCCTCACAGATGAAGAAGAGACTTAAAGCAACAGAAACAAAGAAAAGAGTACTGAATTGCTATGTAATATCAATCCTCCTAAATGGCAGTGAATGCTGGACAATTTCCTCACAGATGAAGAGAAGACTTGGAGCAAAAGAAGCAAAAAAAAAAAAAGTACTGAACTATTAACATAATGTGCCTTCTTATGGATATAGCAATACCTGAAGATTCACATGTATCTTTGATGATCTTCAAAGAACTATCAAATGACAGTGATATTGGAGTGGAAATCTCAAAAATTTGGCCCAAGACATCAGTAATCCCAGTTGTAGTTGGAGCCCTCGGGTTGCTTGGAAAGGATTCCAATTGACTCACTGTAGGCATCCCTGGTAGCCCATGCCTTAAAGAAATCCCAAAAGTGTATAGCTCACATTTTACAAAGGGATTTATCTATGTAAAATGTGTGTGATCTTAGGATTTTTTTACAAAAATGATAAGTAGAAAATATCATGATGCCATTTCTAACCTTAGATCTTTAATTGGGACGCCAAAGTAAATATTCATACAACAGAAATAAAAGGAAATAATAATAATAATAATGCTTCTTTCTTTTTATGTGCCATGTCCCTTCAGGTCGTAGGCGATTATGTCTCTCCACTTCCTCCTCTCACTTGAAGGTGACAATAATTTTTCTCCCTTTGCTACTTCCCCCAGGCCATGTTCTGCCATCAACTTGCTTAAGCCCACTGGGTATGTCATGCATTGCTTTCCCTTGTTTCTCTTTTCCTTTATTCGACTTGTGAGTATCAGATTCTCCAAGTCCTCCTTTCTCATTACGTGTTCCAGAAATTTCATCTGCCTCTTACTGATGTTAAGTAGAAGCTTCCTCCTTGTTTGCATCCCCTCCAAAACTTCATCGTCCGGTCCATGGTAACCTTAGCATCCTTCTGTAGAACCATATCTCTGTTGCCTCGAGTCTCTTCTTCATCTTCGAGGGAACCGTAATTCTTACATGGCTAAAATCAAGAAAGCTCAAATCCCAACTGTCGCTTATACCCTAAATTTGATGAAACTGTTGACTACATAGTATCAGCACGCTCGGTCCTTACTAAGAAAGAAAACATTATTAGACATGACAGACTAGGATAATATATTTATGGGCATGTCTGTTCGATTATGGTATTAAAATCCCAATTACATGATACAAACACTATCCGAATGATGTCGGAAATGGTGGAGTGACTATAATGCAGAATTTCCCAATTCTAACAGACAGGAATATTGATGTGAATACACCAGACAGATTCCAGAAAAAGAACGTGCCAACTAATTGATATCGCTTGACCACAACATTTCAATGTTTCCAAAAATGAATTTCGAAATCTCTCAAATGATAAGCTCCTGCAAATAGAGTTAGCAAAAACGTGGAAACTTAAAACTGCGATAATCCCTGTTGAGAGAGGGGCGACAAAGATGAGGACAATAGTCCGAATAATGTAAATAGAAGAAGAAGAAGAAGAAGAAGAAGAAGAAGAAAGAAGAAGAAGAAATTTCACCCCAAGCAAGGTGGGAGCGCCACTAGCACGCAAGGGGTTACAGAGCGTGAGAGCAAGAGTAAAAAGCGGTGTTTGAAGGGCGGGGATCAGGATCAATTCATCAGAAGATGTCGATTGACATTACATTTGAATATCTGAAGGTTATAGCTATCAGGGAAACAAGTAAGAGGAAGGGAGTTTCACTGTCGGGAAGTACCAGAGAAGAAGCTGTTGCAGAAGAAGAGGCGGTAATATCTAATTGTTTCGACAGTGAAAGGGTGGGACAGAAATAGATAATAATAATAATGAAGATGGCTAGAAGATAGGAAGGGACAGAATTTTGCTGCTTTTAATAATAATAATAATAATAATAATAATAATAATAAGAAGAAGAAGAAGAAGAAGAAGAAGAAGAAGAATGCACTGATGTTGCATAAAATATGGCTCTCTTCTGAATTTTAAATGATTGGAGTTGTTATAAAGTACAGAATTTTGGCATGATTAATTAAGATGGGTTTCAATAAATAACCCATTGAGTACAACAGATTCGCTTGTCTGTTGTCTGATGTTAATCAATCAACTCATGGGTAGCTATCGCGTTACGCATCCCAGGTCAGAATCGATATCGTCTGTCAAGCGTTGCAATTCTATTTTCCATCAATTTAGATAGATAGCAATAGAACGAAATAGACAACACCGTCGCAAGATAGAAATGAATGGATGGATTGATAGAAAGAGAAAAAGTATGGGAAAAGGCAGAAATAGATTATATATATATATATATATATATATATATATATATATATATATATATATATATACATACATATATATATATATACATACATATATATATATATACATATATATATATATATATATACAGAGAGAGAGAGAGGGAGAACATAGATGTGAACAGAATGAAATAGGAAGAGACTACGATAGATAGATAGATAGATAGATGCGAACAGACTGAGATATGAACAGACTAGATAGATAGATATGAATAGGCTGAGATAGATAGATAGTTAATGAACAATTTGAGATAGATAATGAACAAACTGAGATAGATAGATAGATAGATAGATAGATAATGAACAATTTGAGATAGATAATGAACAATCTGAGATAGATAGATAGATAGATAGATAATGAACAGACTGCGATAGATAGAAATGTACCCATCTACTGAGATAGATTTTTTATCATTTTGTCTTACAATTTCCTCAATACTGTTCTTGATACATAAAAATATATATATCGTTATCTTATATAGATAGATGTGAACAGACTGTGACATATAAACAGATAGATCTATAGATAGATAGACAGATGTGAACAGACTGAGATAGGTATGAATAGACTGCAATAGATAGATGAATAGATAAACAGATAGTTATAAAATACTGTAATGGTTACTGAAACAAATCAAAACAGACTAAGATAGATAGATAGATAGACAGATAGATAGATAGATAGATAGGAAGCAATTGTAATATATAGATTTCTGGTGAGTGTTGAAATGAAATTGTATTTGATACCTATTCACTGAAAGACTATAATAGGCGGATATATATATATATATATGTCTTATTCGATGAATGCATATACAATGACCGACACTATGCTACGGGGCTATTTACGCACATCATTATTTTCTCTCATTATTTCTGTTTTTCGCTGGTTGGCCAGACATAAAATTCATCAATTTATATATATATATATATATATATATATATATATATATATATATATATATATATATATTTGAATATTTAGGCAGCATATCTTCATTCAAGCATGTTTAGTTCAATAATCTGGACGTATTGTGTCTATTTATTTTAACCCACTCGACTTTTCTGATCGAGTTCTTAATTTTAGTAATGAATTCATTAAAGAAGGCAACGTAGTTTTTTTCGTTTCTTTTATTCTTTCGCGTACTAAATATATATATATATATATATATATATATATATATATATATATATATATATATATGTATCCTTGTGCAGGTATGCAGAAAATAGAAAAGAACACGTTGGGTGCATAATCCGGGGTTCCTTAGTATTTTTGTTTTTATTTTTAAAAAACAGTGCTCCATACAGAAGTAGAGCTTATATTATAATAATATTTTTTGTTTAAAAATATGATTCCTTCGCTACATAAGAGTTCTCATGTTTCAAAATATTTCTGGCATCTAAAGGAAACGAATAAAACACCAAAAGTAAAATGGAAAATAGTAAATAGAACAAGAACCTGTAGAACCTGGGATGACCCATGCCTCTTATGCTTACAGAAAAATTATTAAACCATAGACAGAGGATGATGAAACGTGACTAAACACCTCAATCCAACTTAATTTTATTAATTATTTGGATGATTTCGGCTCTCGTTTTTGAAACATGAGAACTCTTATGTAGCGAAGGAATCATATTTTTAAACAAAAAATATTATTATATTATATATATATATATATATATATATATATATATATAGTATATATATACATATATATATAAGGCATGATGTGTGTGTGTGTGTGTGTAACGAATGCACGGCCGCAATTTTCGATGGATTTGCACCAAAATTTACGTGCACATGCTCCAAGTTAGCGAAAAGGCCAAGACCGACTTTGCATTTCCCAACTCCCATCGATAGTGGAAATAATCGATTTTTTCTTGCTTCTACGTCAGTTTTCATGTAGTTTGCGGCCATTTTCTACTGGCCAGAGTGAGAGCCTATAGCTGGCTGCCACAAATAGACAGGAAGATTCTATTGGCCAGCGTGAGAGCCAACAGCTGACTGACCCGAATGTTAACTAGCATGCTAGCATACAAAAACATCGATAGCTGCATTCCTCACAAGTGGGAAAACTTTAAATCTGCATGGCACTTTACTCCAATTGGCTCATTCGCTTGCTTAAACTCAACGTTGATTCTGATTCCGCAGAACTGGGTTGGGTCTGAAAAAGTATTTGTTGTTAACATTCTTTTTTCATTCAGTTTTTCCAGTTACGAGTCCTTTTTTAAATCTGATCGTTTTGTGTTCATTTTGTTTAGTTCTTTTTTTCGTAACAGATTTAATGTTTAATATAGAGCTTAGAAAAAATTCGCAATGTGAGATAGGCAAGAAGTAAGGCATGTAGCAACACCAGCACGGCAAAGGGCACTCCTTTAAAGGCAAGGAAGGGCAAAAATATTTTAAGTCAAGTGATAGCGATTGCTGTATGAGTCGTACGATTTTTTAATCAAGCACGGGTAACGCTGCTAGCACATCTAGTGCGTGTATATATATATATATATATATACACACACACACATATACATACACACACACACATACATATACATACACACACTATTTAGATTATTCGGACTATTTGTTGCCATATTTATCACAATAAAAATACTTCGAATATTCCGCTCGTTGTTAGAGTTTTCTACATTAGGTATCTCCTGTTAATTCACTCTTCACCAGGTATTGAACTCATACCCCTTTGGTTCTGTCACTGGATCTAACCAACGCCTTCATCCACTGTGCCATGTGCCCTTAAGGACATATGTACATGGATTTCTGGGACTTATAAACCTAATGTCTTCAGCAACCATTTTTACCAGTGCTTATATTACAATTTTTACTGTTATCATTGCATGTTTTTTACCAGAGCTCATATTGCAATTTTTGTAATTTTCGTTATTAAACACACACACACATATATATATACATATATATCTGTTACTTCTAGGCGACAAGTATCCATCCAAACAGGTTTGATTAAAAAGAACCAACAAGGTCCGTCTGTTTAATTTTTCATTGCCTTTTTTCCAAATTTTCGAATAGTGTTTTGAGTATTGGGATCAAAATTGTGGATAAACTGCTCGAAGTCCACTTTGTTTTGTTGTTTTTAATTC
The DNA here is from genome assembly GCA_963932145.1 of Acanthosepion lycidas. Classification (NCBI taxonomy): domain Eukaryota; kingdom Metazoa; phylum Mollusca; class Cephalopoda; order Sepiida; family Sepiidae; genus Acanthosepion; species Acanthosepion lycidas. The sequence continues at coordinate 36,432,309 of OZ010615.1, read as the reverse complement.
AAGTACTTCTGACCGTCGTTGTCATTTTCAGTGATATAGAGTATTTTGGTATTACCAACTAATTTTTACGACGACGATGCCAACATTTTAGACACAAATTAGCAGCGTAGTTGTGGGTTCACCATTTGGACCAACGTTTTCTAACTCCTACATGACACATGAAGAAAAAAACGATTTTTTTTATAATATTCACTCGTAAAATTTAGGTTCAGGGGTTTCTACTTATAGTTTTTTTTATATAACGAAATAGTGAATGTGGTGTTACAAGATTCTATAAGAACTACCTTGGAGATAACCAAATTAGACTATTTCTGTTTTTAAGTAAGCAAGAGCGGAATTGAACAATACAGAGAATAACAATAACATCAATATTTTCTATAAAAAAAAAAAAAATACATGCTCTTTATAAGCAGGGTGAATTTTACCTTAGAAACATTATAAAAGAAAAAAAAAAATACACATCCCCAGTCGACCAGAAAAAGAAAATCAAATTAATTATCTATTATAAAAAAATTGAAAATGCTAACCTCATCCTCCCCAACAACAAATCGCTCGCAAGATCCAAATTACAGAGGACAAATATCATTTATGATTTTACGGGCCTTTTTTAAGGAACTGCGTTCATGATCAAAAGAAATTTATGAATAATTATATTGGACATACCACTACATGCCTATCCAGTAGACTCACATTACATTTCTCTGAACATGGCTCAATTAGGACCGACTTAAACACACACAAAAAGCTACTAAACACCGTTCACAACATACATGTAGAAAATGACACCATAATAGCTACATTCACATATCGAAAAAAATATATCAAACCGAACTTAATGGTTAATAAAATAGGCGAAAGCCCTTGAATATATGTGTGTGCATGTGTGTGTGTTCCTCTTGTGTGTCTTTTAAAATACTTTTCGTCAACAAGAACTGACAGACAGAGGTAGATAGATATGAAGAGTGATAGATTTGAACATATTGAGATAGATATATAATAAAGGCTGAGATAAGGTTTGTGCAAAAATAATGACGTAATAATGTCGTTTTCTGACGTATTTTTTAACGTCAAAAAACGACATTATTACGTCATTATTTTTGCACCAACCTAATAGATAGATAGATAGATAGATAATGAACAATTTGAGATAGATAATGAACAATGTTAGATATGTAATGAAAAATCTCAGATAGATAGATAGATAGATAGATATGAACAGATTGTGATAAATATAAATAGATTGGGATACATAGAGAAAAAGGGAGGAATAAACAGACGTACATAGAGAGATAGATGGGAATAGACTGAGATAGATAGATAGATAGATAGATAGATAGATAGATAGATAGAAACAGACCGAGGTCGATAGATAGATAGATATATAACAGACTTAGATAGATAGATAGATAGATAGATAGATAGATAGATAGTGAATACTCTGAGAAAGAGGGAGGGAGGGAAAGATTGCATGCATTGATTGAACAGACTGTTAATTTCAATTGCCGACCATTTCCATTGATCGGAATTTCATGACAAAATACTTCATTGTCGAATGAACACAAGAGTGAATACCACGGATGGGGAATTCATCTCAAAGAACGCTAGCAATTTATTAACGGTGGCAAGATGGATCACCCGGAGTGGAAAGCATTTATAGAATTTTCCCCTGATCCCAGCAGCGCCCTCTTTCAAAGTCATTTAAGCTTGAAATCCGTGCTACTAGTGATGTAAGTAGTAGTAATAGTAAAAGCAAAAGACATATATATACATATATATATATATATATATATATATATATATATATATATATAATATAATAATATTTTTTGTTTAAAAATATGATTCCTTCGCAGGAATATTTTTAAACAAAAAATATTATTATAATATAAGCTCTACTTCTGTATGGAGCACTGTTTTTTTAAAAATAAAAACAAAAATACTAAGGAACCCCGGATTATACACCCAACGTGTTCTTTTCTATTTTCTGCATACCTGCACAAGGATACATATATATATATATATATATATATATATATATATATATATATATATATATATATATATATAATATTTTAAGGAAAATAAGTATGACAAAGTGGAAAAAGTTTTCGTGTGACACGTTTCCTTATTTAGGACCCCATCGGATTAATTTTGTTTACCCCGATGCGACTATAAATCAACCATTCGCCCTTGCATGGTATACTGCTGCCATATATGGTCTGGAGCCCCCGCTGTTCTTCTTAAGATCCTCGACAAAATCCAGAAACGGATATGCAATATGATTAGTCCTGATCTGGCATCTCGTCTTCAGTTACTTTCTCACAGACGTGCCGTCGGTTCCCTCTGTCTTTTCTACAAATACTTTCACGGTAACTGCTCCGACGAGGTACTTTCGCTGGTTTCCAAACTGCAGGAATTTAGACGTGCTACTAGGCTGGCATCTCGGTCCCAACCTTTCACTGTCGAAACGGTTAAATGTAGCCGTCGCCTACCCCAATAGCTTCATGTCTCTCACTTCCCGTCTGTTGAACTCCCTTCCCATTACTCGCTTCCCTAATAGCTATAATCTCCCAATATTCAAATGCAATGTCAATCGACACCTTCAGATTCCTTGATCTATTCCCTGTCTTTCTCTTCATTCTTTCCTCTATCACTCCTCTTTACTCTTGCTCCCATTCTCTGTAACCCCTTGCGTGCTAGAGGCACTCCAGCCTTGCTTGGGGTGAAATGCTTAAAAAATGCTGTATATACGTTTTATATGAATAAACTTATTTGAGTAAATGTTCTGTTTTTTTTTTTGTTTTTTTTTTTTTTTTAATTAAACAGTGTTAATTATATTTACCGGTCTGAATATTCGAGAAATTTCTTAGAAAATATGAGTGCGGAAATGCGATTTACAGGTCGGGGACACTAAAATCAAGCAGGTGCGGAAATTTAAATATTTGAGGCAGAGGACGGTAAGTTCGACGCTGAGAACCGAACATATAATGGGATGACCAAAGACGCGTTCCAAAAGCTAGGCAGAGTATTACGAGACAGAAGAGTTTTGTTGGTAACGAAGAAGAGAGTACTGAACTGCTACATAATATCTGTCCTCTTTTACGGCAGCAAATGCCGGGCGATCTCCTCAGAGATGAAGAAGAGACTCGAGGCATCAGAGGTACGGTTTTTTCAGAAGGAGGCTAAGGATACCATTGACCGAACATTTGAGCAACGATTAGGTTTTGGAGAGGATGCAAACAAAGAAGAAAACTTATACTTAACATCAGGAAGAGGCAGATGACATTTCTAGGATATCTAATGAGAAAGGAGAGCTTGGAAAATCTGATACTCACAAGGCGGATAAAGGGAAAGAGGAAAAAGAGAAAGCAATGCGTGACATACTTAAAGCGCTTAAGCAAGTGGATTGTAGAACATGATCTGGGAGAAGTAACAAAAAAAAAAGTAATCAGAAGTAAAAATAGAAATCGATTACACCCTGTCACTCCAGCGAGTCAAAAACTAACCGTATGTCGAAAGAAAAGAAACTAAATTGGTTGTTTCAATTAATTGGTACAACGGTGTACATTTGAGGTTCGTTATTAAATGTAGCTTGGAGCAGCAGAACTGGGTTGGGTGTGAAAAAGTATTTGTTGTTAACATTCTTTTTTCATTCGTTTTTTCCAGTTTTTCGACGGATTTGCACCAAAATTTACATGCACATGCTCCAAGTTAGTGGGAAGGCCAAGACCGACTTTGCATTCCCCAACTCCCATCGATAGTGAAAATAATCGATTTTTTCATGCTTCTACGGCAGTTTTCATGTAGTTTGCGGCCATTTTCTACTGGCCAGAGTGAGTGAGAGCCTGCAGCTGACTGACACGAATGTTAACTAGCATCCTAGCATGCAATAAATAAAAAAATAAAAAAATCGATAGCTGAATAAGCAGGAAAATTCTATTGGCCAGCGTGAGAGCCAACAGCTGACTGACACGAATGTTAACTAGCATCCTAGCATGCAAAAAATAAATAAATAAATAAATCGATAGCTGCATTCGTCACAAGTGGGAAAAATTTAAATCTGCATGGCACTTTACTCCAAGTAGCTCATTCACTTGCTTAAACTCAACGTTGATTCTGATTCCGCAGAACTGGGTTGGGTGTGAAAAAGTATTTGTTGTTAACATTCTTTTTTCATTCGTTTTTTCCAGTTACGAGTCCTTTTTTAAGGCTGATCGTTTGGTGTTCATTTTGTTTTGTTTTATATATGCCGAAGACACAGGAGAATTACATGTCTTAGATGAAAACGATGACAATTTACTGAATTCTGATTTATACAACGAATTTAGTGCCACAAGTTACAAATCGACGTTACCTTTTACGTAGCGTAATTAATAATTAACCTTTATAATTTCGTCCATCTTAACTTGTCCAGGCTGCATGTCTCTAACACACACAGACATATACACCTGCACATACTGTCCCTTTACCACAGTAGAGAATCTTCATTTTTTTTACATTATTTACATTAGTCGGACTATTGTCCTCATCTTTGTCGCCATATTTATTACAACGTTTTGGCCGTTGTACACTCTGGCCTTCTTTCGCTCCACGTGCCATGTCTAATGGATGTTAGTTATCAGTTATCTGTTAATTTTCCCTCTGAAAGTTTCTCCACTACCTTAACCGGGTATTGAACTCACACTCGAACCAACGCCTTTACCCACTGTGCCATGTGTCCTTGAGGACATCTGTGCATGAATTTCTGGGTATTAAAAACATAATGTCTTCAGCAACCATTTTTACCAGATCTCATATTGCAATTTTTCCTGTTATTATAATGTTTTTTTACCAGAGCTCATATTGCAACTTTGTTGTTATTATTGCTTTTCTTTGGCACTCCTTATTACTGGTTCCCATTTTGTATTTATTTCTATGCTTGGTCGGCTCAGGAGATTTGTGTGGCCTAGCATATGTGCTGATTCCTTAAGTTTACGAATTTTCAAATGGTGTTCCTTGTCTATGATCTCAACAACCTGATCCCACAGAGGGCAGCGATCTCCCTTCGCTCTCCGTATGTGGTCAGCCACGCCTGATTTTTCCACTTCCCCTCGTGTTACAGCTTACTTTATTTTTTATTCTCCTCTTATTTGTCCCCCCGTATAATTTTGGTACAGGTTAGAGTCGCCAACATTTTTCAACACTTCCTGTCCAGCCTATAGTAATCAGCGATAGTGCACGCGGTTCATATTTTCACATCCTCCCAAAATCTATCCCCGCCCCCTACGATAGCGTCGTTATTTCACCCTTATGTCTCTTAATAAACCTGCTAATGAACAGGATTTTGTCTTCAGAATTTTCATTACTGTTTATATCTATCTATCTATCTATCTATCTATCTATCTATCTATCTATCTATCTATCTACCATAATCTGTTCATTATCTATCTATCTATCTATCTATCTATCTATCTATCTATCTATCTATCTATCTATCTATCTAATTCTCTTAATATCTATCTTAGTGTGTTTATTATCTATTTGAATGGTTCCATTATCTACCTATTTCTCTCTCTCTCTCTCTCACTGTCTCTATCTATCTATCTATCTATCTATCTATCTATCTATCTTTTTATCCAAGTCTGTTTTTATCTATCTATCTACCTATCTATCTATCTATCTATGGTTGTCAGTGTTTTCGTTATCTATCTATCTATATATCTATCTATCTATCTATCTATCTATCTATCTATCTATCTATCTATCAGTCTGTTTATTGTGTATCTGAGTCTTTGCATTATCTACTTATCTCTCCCTCTCTCTCTGTCTCTTTCTATCTATAATTATTTGTTAGAAAATGATTATATCTATCGCAGTCTATTTTATCTATCTAATTATTTACCTATTTATTTATCTACCATAGTCTGTTCATTAGCTATCTCAATCTTTGGAATCTATCTATCTATCTATCTATCTATCTATCTATCTATCTATCTATCTATCTATCTATCTATCTATCTATCTAATTCTCTTAATATCTCTCTATCTATATACCTAATTCTTTTAATATCTATCTATCTATCTATCTATCTATCTATCTATCTATCTATCTATCTATCTATCTATCTCCTTCTGTTTCTATCTAGCTACATTGCTGCCAATGTACGTCTGACGTGTTTTGCGGATGCCTATCTCTAGATCACCATGCGCAAAATTTAACGTTCCTCTTCTGTTCGGATCAAACTGTTTCATCTCCCTAATACGCGACAAAGGTCAAATATACCCCCCCGTCGTGACCTGCAGAATAACAAGCATCGTTTCGTGACGCTCTAGATTCTTTCTTCTTTCAGACGGAATGGCAAGATGGCGCCACTGGGTCAAAGTTAAACGATGTGAAAGGTTAGGGTTAGGTTTGATTAGGGTTAGCTTCGGTTATTAATGAGACGAGTTAGACTAGAGTTTGTGTTCTTTTTATTAAGATGCCAACTTTTCCAGTCAGCCGTCTGGCGGGAGAAGTCAGAGGTTGTGAATCGGAAGTAACCCAGAATAACTCAAAGTACACACACGCACGCACACAAAAACACACAAACATACACACACAAACACACACATATATATACACAAACACACACACACATATATATATATATATATATAAACACATATATATACACACACATGCACACATATATACACACACAAAACACACACATATATAAATATACACACATATATACACGCACATACACACATGCACATATATACACACATACATATATATACGCACACATACAAACACACACATATATGTACACACACACATATATATACATATATATACGCACACACATGCACATATATATATATACACACAAACACATACACATATATATATATATATAAATACACACACATACACACACATACATATATATACACACGCACATAGACACACACACAACACACATATATATATATATTTACTTGGATTGATGTGAGCTTGTGACTCTGGGTTTCACGCTATTTGCGATCGGCAGACAAAGTGATTAATTTTTTAAATTTTGGATTTATATATGGTTGCGTATATCGGTGTTTTTATGGTTGTGGGATGGAAAATTGTCGTCGGGACGCCACTCATACGTACGCAGACATACATACAGAGACGTTCACGCATTGCATCTCACATAAACATAAATATATATACGTATGCACGCGCGTTCACACGGCTTCTATCCGTCTGTTTGTTTTTTCTTTTTAAAGATGGAGTCTGTGTAAGCCTATAGTAGGTAAAATTATTATCTTTAATTCTATTTTTTTAATGATGTTTTTGTTATTATTTTAAAGCAGGTTATTTGCTTGTTTTGGCGATCCCGCTTATGTAAATGACAGGAAATTCAATTTATAATACTTATATAGAAGTCAAGTGACTTACCTGCCAACATGGCTGCCTTCTTCTGTTTCCTTATAAAGTAAGCCAGCTGATTTTACCTCATTTTATAGGAGAGTGCCTAATACACCAGTTAGGTTGGTCCATTTTGCTAGAATGGACCTGCCCAATACATTTACATGAGTGGTCTTTATTCACTCATATATTTCTCCATAGAATGACTCAAGTCAATTTAGCTTTGGCTACACTTGCCTACTTGTGTGTTAAACTACTGGCAAGCTAACCAATATTCTACAACTTATTAGTATTTATGCGGTGGTATTAATTTTGCTCGGTTGGGGAAGGATGTATAATTGTAGACTGATGCGGTAATGGTAATTGTGGTTCGGTAGTAATTGTGGTCTAATGCAGCAATGGTAATTGTGATGCGGTAGTAATGGTTGGAGAGGAGTGATGATAATAACAATTGTAGCAGCAAAAAACATTGCATATATATATATATATATATATATATATATATATATAGACATTTTACATATATATATATATATATATATATATAGTGCGATAAAAGAAACTATATATATATATGTATATATAGTTTATATATATTCTTTTAATATATATATATATATATATATATATATATATATATAGTTTCTTTTATCGCGCTTCCCGCTTATGGAACTGCATTCTGGCTCAGTGCTTTTCAGCCAACTTTAATCTTAAAAATTAAAAAGCAATATCAATCGTTTTCTACTGTTCTCCTGATTACTTTTTCTTCTTCCCGCTCATTATTAATGTTTCTGTTCCTATTTATTACGCACTTTATGACTCCTTCCGTCTTAGTGGCTTTACGGCCTTGCCTGGGGTGATACCGATTAAAAAGAAAGAAGCGTCTTTTCTAGTTTTAAGTTCGGAAATGACTTCTGAGATTTTTTTCCATTTTAGCAATTTGATATTAAAAGTAAAGAGAAGCAAGGGAATCCTTTTAAAAACAAGTTATTACAAGAAACTTAGTAATAAGGGAATTAATTGTGTAAAAATCTTCAGTTGTTTCTCATGAATTTGCGGATACTTAACCCTCGTTACATAATAAAACGAAATACATGTAATTATTATGTTTTTTATGGAATAAATGTCATATCAGAAAACTCTTTTTAAGAAAAGTACTAGTAAGGTTAAGGAAAAGGTTCATTGGCCGCCATTTTAGTTGTGAATTCCTGATCTACGTCTTACGGAATCTCAATAGTAGATAATAATAATGACAGGGTTTCAGCTAAGAAATTCAAACAACTTAACACTACTACTATTACTACTACTACTACTACTACTACTACTACTGCTACTACTACTAGGTGTAAAGAATCAAGAGAAATAAGATGAAAGAAAGACTAGTCAAACATAATTAATAATAATGATAAGGCTTCATTTAAGAAATTCACACAACATTACTACTACTACTACTAGTCAAAATTAATGATAACGATAAGACTTCATTTAAGAAATTCACACAACATTAATACTACTACTACTACTACTACTAGTCAAAATTAATGATAACGATAAGACTTCATTTAAGAAATTCACACGACATTAATACTACTACTACTACTACTACTAGTCAAAATTAATGATAACGATAAGACTTCATTTAAGAAATTCACACAACATTAATACTACTACTACTACTACTAATAGTCAAAATTAATGATAACGATAAGGCTTCATTTAAGAAATTCACACGACATTAATACTACTACTACTACTACTACTACTAGTCAAAATTAATGATAACGATAAGACTTCATTTAAGAAATTCACACGACATTAATACTACTACTACTACTACTACTAGTCAAAATTAATGATAACGATAAGACTTCATTTAAGAAATTCACACAACATTAATACTACTACTACTACTACTAGTCAAAATTAATGATAACGATAAGACTTCATTTAAGAAATTCACACAACATTACTACTACTACTACTACTACTACTACTACTACTACTACTGGGTGTAAAAAAGCAAGAGAAGATGAAAGAAAGACTAGTCAAAAATTATTATTAGGTTGGTGCAAAAATGATAACGT
>OZ010615.1:36382844-36417844 GCA_963932145.1 Acanthosepion lycidas | reverse complement strand
TATATGTAGGATTAATGTTAAGTTTATCATAAAAAAACAAAACAAAATTGGAGCGTAACTTAATACGCAGCCCTGGTCGGCGTCCTGACAACAAAGGTCAGGAGCCTGCGTACTCACCGTTCAGGCGCCGTTTATTTACTTGAACTCCCCACCCAACGAGTCAGGTTGTGATACAAGGTCGGTTTTTAACGTGGGGACCCGAGTGTTTTAACTCGGGCCGCTGGTCCAAGCTGGTTAGAGCTTGTCCAAGCTGGTCAGAGCTGGTCTAAGCTAGTCATAGCTGGTCTTGGCTTGCCATAGCTGGTCCAGACCCGAGTCGTGACCGTTTAGGCGCCGACCCGGAGTTCGGCGAGAAGTCGCTGTGTTATGCTAAGGGAGACTAACAACAGAAATGGTTTCGCTAAAATGCTATAAGATCTCTCTAAAAAATGAGTTGAGATTTGCTACGCAAAAAAAAAAAAACCGCCTCTCATTTTAAATGTCAACGTGTTTCACCTAAAGTAGCCATGTAGAGCCGATATCTCTCGATATTTGAAAACGGGACATCCGTTTAGTCATCTGTTGCTTTGAAAGTGAATCTGTTGGCCTCATTTTCTCGCTCATCGATATACACTTGAGGAAGACCGGAGGGCACAATGTCCGAAACGTTGTGATAACAACAACAAAGATGAGGACAATAGTCCGAATATGAATATTACTAGTGTTTGTAGGAGGTACTATGAACTAAGTTGTCCATGTTGCCAAACAAGTTAACACACACGGACAAATAATAAAGTTTGGTTTGGTTTAGTTTATTTTGTTTTACGGCATATCAACCTCAAAGGGTTATTTAATGCCGACGCGATATGAATAGTAGAATATGTATTCTTTTTAAGGAATAAAAGAATTGGTTTCATAAAGCGTTGGTTGGATCTAGTGACTTGAGTCAAAGAGTTGTGAGTTCAAGACATGGTTACTGCAGTGGGGAAAAAAACTTGCAGAGTTGAGTTAAAGGAAAATAAAAGGGAAATCCAGAAGAGGCATGGTACATGGAACTAGAACAATCTACATCGGTAAACGAAAAAAAAAAGGTTCAGTTCAAAATTTCAGTTCCCTGAAGAAGGCCGGAGGGTACAATGGCTGAAACGTCGTGACTATGATAATAAAGATGAAGATAACAGTCCGAACAAAATATAAATAATGTAAACGTGATGGATTGAGAGATGAAGAGTCGGAGATAGATAGATAGATAGATAGATAGATAGATAGAATAAGGCAGATACAAACTGAGATAGATAAATACAAAGAAGATACATAGATAGATAGATATGAACAGACTGAGATAGATAGATAGATAGATAGATAGATAGACTGACTTAAATAGAAAGACAGAGTCATCTCTATCTATCTATCTATCTACCTATCTATCTATCTATCTATCTATCTATCTATCTATCTATCTATCTTTTTGTATTTATCTATCTCAGTTTGTATCTGCCTTATTCTATCTATCTATCTATCTATCTATCTATCTATCTATCTTCTTTGTATTTATCTATCTCAGTTTGTATCTGCCTTATTCTATCTATCTATCTATCTATCTATCTATCTATCTATCTATCTGAATATTTGCCTATATATAGCAATGGATTATCTATCTATCTATCTATCTATCTATCTATCTATCTATCTATCTATCTATCTAAATATTTGCCTGTATATAGCAATGGATTATCTATCTATCTATCTATCTATCTATCTATCTATCTATCTATCTATCTATCTATCTATCTAAATATTTGCCTGTATATAGCAATGGATTATCTATCTATCTATCTATCTATCTATCTATCTATCTCAATATTTGCCTATATATAGCAATGGATTATCTTTCTATCTATCTATCTATCTATCTATCTATCTATAAGAATAAAGAAAGAAAGAAAAGAAAGAAAGAAAAGAAAGAAAGAAAACAATGAAAAAAGAAAGAAGAGATAACGAACGAACAAACGAATAAACAAGGAGTTGATAAAAAAAAAACTGAAAGGTCAAAAGAAAGAAAGAATGAAAGAGCAAAAAAGAAAGGACAAAAGAACTAAAATGAAAGAGAATAAAGAAAGAATGAAAGAGGAAAAAAGAAAAGACGAAAGAGCAAGCAAGAAAGGACTAAAGAGCAAAAAAGAAACAAAGATAAAAAAGAAACACCGAGAGAGGAAGAAAGAAAGGACAAAAGAGGAAAAAAAAAGAACGAAAGAGCAAAAATGAAAGACCGAAAGAGAAAGAAAGGACGAAAAAGCAAAAAAAAAAAAAAAAAAAAAAAATGAAGGAAAGAGTAAAAAAGAAAGAAACAAAGATAAAAAAGAGTTAAAGAGTAAGAAAGAAACAACGAAAGCGCAAAAATTAGAAAAACAGACAGACTTATCTATCTATCTATCTATCTATCTATCTATCTATCTATCTATCTATCTATCTCAGTGTATTCATTATCTATCTATCTATCTATCTATCTATCTATCTATCTATCTATCTATCTATCTATCTCGGTGTATTCATTATCTATCTATCTATCTATCTATCTCAGTGTATTCATTATCTATCTATCTATCTATCTATCTATCTATCTATCTATCTATCTCGGTGTATTCATTATCTATCTATCTATCTATCTATCTATCTATCTCAGTGTATTCATTATCTCTCTCTCTCTCTCTATATATATATATATATATATATATATATATATATATATATATCAGAAAAAAGAAAAAAAATCAGACAGCAAATAGGATGAACAAAAGAAAGAACGGACGACGAAAGAGACAACGAACGGAGGAAGGAACAAGAAGTGATAAAAAAAAACGAAAGAGCAAGAAAGAAAGGAAGAAAGAGCAAAAAAAAAATGAACGAAAAACAAAAAAAGAAAGAAAGAAAGCGCAAATAAGAAAGAAAAACGGACAAAAAAAAAGAAAGGACGAAAGAACAAAGAAAAAAAAAAGAATTCGTGAATACACTGAGATAGCACAAAAATACACGTGAATACACTGAGATAGCACAAAAAAGGAATGTTGAACGAGCAAGAAAGAAAGAACGATATTGCCAAAAAAAGAAGGAAAAATACCGAAAAAGGAAAAAGATAGAACGAAAGAGGGAAAGAAATAAACATAAAATGAACGAAAGTTTGAACAAAAGAAAGAAAAAGAAACAAAGGTGCAAGAAATAACGAAAGAAATTCATTTACAATAAATAATTTATAATGCAACCAAAATTAAACTAATGTGATTGATAGAGACGACAGTCTGTCCGTAACGCCATATTTGATAAATGCGCGTATGAAGGAACCGTATCATCTTTTTATTATATTACCAGTGCGAATGGTGTGTATTTGATGCGAAAGGATATCAGAGGATGCTGCAGAGGCTATTTGATACACACACCAAGATCTCACGTGTAAAAGTGAGAAATTATTCGTGATGGGTGAAGTCTGTATTTCGAGGTGTGTCAAAATCAAAAAAATCATCCTGAAAATTCAATATTAAAGAAATAATAATAATAATAATAATAATCTAAAAAATAATGACAATCTCAAAATGTGGCTCATAAGAACATTTATAATTCCAGTTGTAGTTGGAGCCCTCGGATTGATTGGAAAAGGCTCCGATAGACTCATTGAAGGCATTCCTGGTAGGCCATTCCTTAAAGAAATACAAAAAATTATACTCACAAGTACAGCTCAGACCTGTTGTGGCCTTGTTAGGGCCAGAAATAAAAGTACAAAAGAGGAATTGAGTTAAACAAATATATTAACAGAAACAGTAATACAAACATATACAAACGAGAGTGTTACAACAAGAATGTTCGGTCCGACTGTCAGAGCTGACTGCTGGAAACTTCACCTTCCAAAAGGCAGTATACAACAAAAATCAGAGATAATAATAATAATAATAATAATAATAATAATAATAATAATAATAATAATAATAATAATCAACTATCCAGATACAGCAACAATGGCAATACCCTGCCCGTACCAAACAAACTGATGTAGACAAACCCCGTAAACACCATTGGCTACGTAGTGCAGGATTAAAAGCTGAAATCGAAGGTTTTATCCTTGCTGCACAGGACTAATGCTTTTTAACTAGAAATTATCAAGCACACATACTGAAAAATTGTATTAGCCCAAGATGCAGATTCTGTGATAAATATCCAAAAACAATTGACAATCTTGTATCAGGTGACGCGGTATTGGCACCAACTGAATATAAAACGCGACATGACAGAGTGGGCCAATATCTGCAATGGAAAACCTGCAACTTTTACGGAAAGGAAACTGAAAGAAATTGGTCTGAAGACCACCCGGTTACGGAGATAGGACCCGTAGCAATTTTATAGGGCTTCACAATACATGCAGACAGAACAATTAAAGCTAATCGCCCAGACATCGTTATTACAGACCTCAAACAAAAAAAGTTCCTCCTTATTGATATGGCAGTCCATGCAGACTGCAATGTATCTTTCATGTTCTTCAAAAAACTATCAAAATACAAGGAACTTGGAATCGAAATCTCAAAAATGTGGCACATGAGAACACCAACATGTCCTGTTGGAGATGGAGCCCTAGGATTGATTAGAAAAGATTCCAATAGACGTGGATCCAGAACAGTCTACCCCAGGGAGCGAAATAAAGGGTTCAGTTCGATATTCCAACCACCTGAAGAAAACCGGAGCGTACAACGACCGAAACGTTGTAATAAATATGCCAACAAAGATGAGGACAATAGTGCGGATAATGTAAATAGTGTACATAATACCTCATCTCAGAAATATAGACAGATTCCAATAGATTTGTTAAAGGGATTCCTGGTAGCCTCTGCTTAGAAATACAAAAAAAATTGTTTTCACAAGTACAGCCAACACCTTACGAAGGGCGTTATCTATGTAAAATATGGGTGTGTGTGTTTTTTTTTTAATTGCTCAGTGGAAAATATCATGATGCCATTTCTGACCTTTCCCAGAAAGAAATGAGTACACAACACAAATAAAAGGAAATAAAACAACAACAACAATAATAATAATAATAATAATAATAATAATAATAATGATGGGCGCAGAAATACAAGTAAAGCACAATACACCGGTTGAAGCTGCAAAATACTTAAAAAAGACAGCAAAGACAAATGCAACCGACCAGATACAGAAACAATGGCAAGAGAAACTGCTTCATGACCAATACTCTGCCCGTACCAAACAAGCTGACGTAGACAAAACCCGTACCCATCAGTGGCTACGCAGTGCAGGGTTGAAAGCTGAAACTGAAGGTTTTATCCTTGCTGCACAGGACCAATGCTTGCTAACTAGGAATTATCAAGCACATATACTAAAATATTGTGTCAGCCCAAAATGCAGATTCTGTGATAAATATCCAGAAACGATTGATCATCTTGTATCAGGTTTCACGATATTGGCACCCACTGAATATAAAACCCGACATGACAGAGTGGGCCAATATCTGCACTGGAAAATCTGCAACTTCTACCGAAAGGAAACTGAAAGAAAATGGTATGAACACCACCCAGACCCGATTACGGAGGTAGGACCTGTTACAATTCTATGGGACTACACAATTCACACTGACAGAATAATCAAAGCTAACCGCCCAGATATTGTTATTAAAGACCATAAACAAAAAAGTGCCTCCTTATTGATATGGCAGTCCCTGCTGACTGCAATGTATCTTTGAAGATATTCAAAAAGCTGTCAAAATACAAGGACCTAGAAATAGAAATCTCAAAAATGTGGTACATGGGAACATCAACAATCCCTGTTGTAGTGGGAGACCTCGGATTGGTTGGAAAAGATTGCAGTAGACTAATTGAAGGGATTCCTGGAAGTCCATGCCTCAAAGAGATACAAAAAATTGTTCTGACAAGTTACAGCCCACACTTTGCGAAGGGCTTTATCTATGTCATTGTTTTTTTTTTTTTTTGTCAGTGGAAAGTGTCATGATGCCATTTCTAACCTTAGGTCCCTGGGCGGGAAAGAAATGTGTAAACGCCAGAAATCAAAGGAAATAATAATAATAATAATAATAATAATAATAATAATAATAATAATAATAATTTTGCCGTCATATTTGTTATATTTTCTGAAATCTAGGTTTTTTTCTTGTATCATTAGTTTTTATTGAAACTTGAAAGAAAATACTGACCCTTTCCAATCATTAAAAATAAAAAAAAAAATATCACATCAAATGAAATAAAACTCAGTGCATTATTAGTCGGCTGGTATTTTCAACAAACTTCTAATGAGATACTCCGATGATTTTTGTAATCTGGGGCGTCAATAAAATTCTGTTCTATTAAAAGTGGAATATTTCGTTGTTAAGAAATGACTAATACCTATATAAAGTCTCGCTCTGTTCAAAATTTTAGAATAGATTTATTAAATTCAGTCTGGTAGAAAACCACATTGGCTAAAACCAGGAATCAAAATCACAGAAAATTAATCGGGAAGATTGATTTGGTTTAGATTGATTGGTTTCGTTTTGTTTGCTTTGTTTTACGGCATATCAACACCTCAATGGTTTATTTAATGCCGACGAAATTTTTATTGCTGGTAATATTTTTCCTTCAAAAATATATTTATGGTAACATTTTTTCCTTCAAAAATGTATCGCTGGTATTTTTTTTTCAAAAATGTATTGTTGGTAATTTTTTTTCTTGTCAAAAATATATTGCTGGTAATAATGTATCGATCGTAATAATTTTTTCTTCAAAACTTGATAGTTGGTAACACTTTTTATTAACAAAGTATTCCGGGTATTAAAACCTATTTTTACACTTTCATAGTGTTTTGACCGCAGTTTGTGGATTAACATAGCTGGAACCCTAACAGGTGCTACGACCCCGGGTCAGGGTGGGCCTGGGAACAACAGCAATGAAGAGGGGGTTCCACGCTCCTCAAATCCTGATCCGAGGCCTTGCTGTTGGGCGTAGTTTATCGTCTTACCCAGGACGCGGATATAGTTTATCATCATACCCAGGACGCTGATGTAGGTTATCGTCTTACCCAGTTTCTGTCGTATTCAAGGAAATGTGAATATATATATATATATATATATATATATATATATATATATATATATATATATATATATATATATATATATATATATAATTTATTTGTTTAAACATTACTTTTTAAATGGATACTCATATTTCAGTAGATGCTCTGTTTTTTTTATTTATTAAACACTATAGATATGTGCGTGTACGCGTGTGTGTGTGTGTGTACATTTTTATGATACTTCCTTTCATTATTTCCCTGGCTGTCTATTCTTCTCTCTCTCTCTCCCTCTCTCTCTCTCTCTCTCTCTCTCTATATATATATATATATATATATATATATATATATATATATATATATACACAGATGTGTGTGTGTGTGTGTGTGGAAAAATGCGAAACAAAAAAAAATGTGAAAACGATTATCAATTAGAAATTTTTCACATTTAGTTTCAGCAGAATTTTTTGTTTTTTTCCCAAATCTTTTATAAATTGTATTTTAAATACTTCGTTTTTATACCAAGCAATTTAAGTTTATAAATGCTTATATATTTTTTCTTATTTAATTATATATATATATATATATATATATATATATATATATATATATATGCATATGTATATATATATATATATATATATATATATATATATATATATATATATATGTATATATATATATATATATATATATATATATATATATGTATATATATATATATATATATGTATATATATATATATATATATATATATATATATATATATATATATATATATATATATATATATATATATATATACGTAGCCGGGAAAGGAGTAAAATAATTAATAAATGGATATTAATTTACATTATGTAAATTTTTCAATTAAAATTTTTTTTTTAATTATATATATATTATATAAAATTATATATATACATATATTATAAAATTATATATATATATATATATATATATATATATATATATATATATATATATATATATATATATATATATTTCAATTAAAAGGTGCAAATATAATTTATAAATTCATGAATCATTCATACAAAAACAAATATAGAGGTTAATGATTTAAATGGCGAGAATACTTCGTCGCAAACAATCTAAATGCTATGAGAAATGTGTTATTGTTTTGGAACGTGCAGTCGCAACGCTGAGTTTGAATTTAAATTTTAAGGTTCTGCGTTTTTGTATAAATATAGCAGTAAGAGAATTCTTTTTTACTGGTAGATTTTCCGTGAATATGGCATGAACTATATTGTTCAATAATTACAGTAATGTCACACTTATTATCCGAGATTTTCACGTTGGATCATATCATTCATATACATGTTCGGGGTTGATGTATCTTATTTATATTGTTTGCGACGATGTATTCTCGCCATTTAAATCATTGACCTCTATATTTGTTTTTGGATGAATGATTCATGAATATATATATATATATATATATATATATTGTGCTATCCAGGTTTTTTTACCCACAGAGTTTAAATAGATTTATATTATATTATATTATATCATATTATCTATCTATCTATCTATCTATCTATCTATCTATCTATCTATAAATATATATATATATATATATATATATATATATATATATATATATATATATATATATATATATCCAAGTATAAGTTTGCTGTATACGGAATAAATTTCAATAACCAAAAAATACTATTCTTAAAAGAATGCTCAATATAGAATTGAGCAAATATAATTTATTCGAAAATTATAACATAAATATGTTATAAAATCACTATAAAAATAGCCATTTTGTTTCAACATTTCTGGTGTCTTAGTGAATGTAGAATAAAGGGCTTTAAAAGGTTTGGTCGATTTGAATCTTTTAAACTCTTTATTCTACCAGAAGTGTTCAAACAAATGGCTATTTTTGTAGTGATTTTATAACATATTTATAATATAATTTTCGAATAAATTATATATATATATATATATATATATATATATATATATATATATATAATTTTCGAATAATTATACACACACACACACACATATTTGAAAACACAGGAATGCATTCTTCTTTAAGAATACTTTTTCAACCCAGACTTCGTCAGAAGAATACCTTAGTAAATATTAAATTGACAGACTAATAATGCGCACTGTGAAAAAAGAAAAAATGTAAGGAGGAGAAAAAAAGAAGCCTGACTAAAATATAAATTTATTAATAAAGAACGATGGGAAAAATGTGCTGGCAACAGCGCCATTGCAAAAGTTTCCTAGGGAATACTAAAATGGAAAAATTCACTCACAGACCAACTAAAAGACCGAAAGAGCGAACAAATTTTTCTTTTTGTCTGCACAGAGACAGTGGATGTAATTTAATGAAAACGGCTTCGAATATGCGTAAATGCAGAGCGAGCCGAACCCTGCGACATTAAACGAATTGTCACTATATCTTGCCGCACACTCAATAATAAATTGATTTAATATTTACCAACCTGTAAATTTAATAT
Source organism: Acanthosepion lycidas (assembly GCA_963932145.1). NCBI lineage: Eukaryota > Metazoa > Mollusca > Cephalopoda > Sepiida > Sepiidae > Acanthosepion > Acanthosepion lycidas. The sequence continues at coordinate 36,408,310 of OZ010615.1, read as the reverse complement.
TTACCAACGTATTCTTCTGAAGGATCCTTAAAGTATGCGTTTCAAATACACACACATATATATATATATATATATATATATAGTGTAACCCGGATATAAGAGAGTTGTCGGGACCGGATAATAAGTCTCTTATATCCGGGTTTCTCTTATATCGGGTTTCTCTTATATCAGGGTTTGGTCTATTTTGTTTAGGTAAGTATGGCTCTAATTTGGGACCAGAGAAAAACTCTCTTATATCCGGGTTTCTCTTATATCCTGGTCTCTTATATCCGGGTTACACTGTATATATATATATATATATATATATATATATATATATATCGAGGATCGCTACAGTCTTTAACAAAAGAAAAAGTCTAAGAGACAATATTGGTTTCTTGTGGCCAAAGATAAAGAGGCAGAATATTCAGAATGGATTTGCGAAAACGTTTATATTAAAATCGTCATCTCTTTTGCTTTCCTTCCGTCTTAGATCGGCGCATGTTCAACGCCGCACCCCCACCCCCAAAGATTTGAATAAAAAAAGTATGATGCTGAAAATACTGAAAGGCAACACAGAATTATTTATAAAGATAGAGGAAGGTGGAAGAAAGCTGTAAGAAAGAAGTCTGGTGTCAAAAAAGGTGCCCACACACACACACACACATATATATATATATATATATATATATATATATATATATATATATATATATATATATATATCAAGAGAGAGACATGAACATACATATGCATATATAGGCAGACAAAGTGCTGGTTAGATGCACATATATAAATACACAGATACACACACACACACACACACAGACAAACATATATATATATATATATATATATATATATATATATATGTATGTATTTATATATATTTAAATTGTGTGTACTTAGGCAGCATCTTTTCATTCATACACGTCTCATTAAATAATATAGACAAGTGTTGTCTATTTATTTTATGTAAATGTTTTTCACAACATCTGACAAGTTTAATAACATTATCGTTGAACGAAGAAAGAAATTCACAATATTGATCCATATTTTTTTTAATACAATCTAAGCTTTCGGCTTACATAAGCCATTATCAAAGATGTCAATTACAACATATTAAACAATATACGGACAAGACAGTGATGATAGTCTGTCAATGTTTACATAGATGATTTCTAAGCAACGATAAACACGTGCATATAAGACGCTAGAAGCGAAAATCGCACCGCATCTCATGACGTCACACATGACCACGCGAGAGAAGCATGAAGTATGGGAAGCCGTTGGCATATATATATATAAACCAATGACTTCTGTTACCAATTAATAATTGGTAACAGAAGCCATTACATTCAGTTACGTTCTAATCCCCTTGGGAAAGGTATGAATCCTCCTCTTCTCCCACCAGCTATGGGTAAATAGCAGGACAGACTGGGTTCTATATCCTTGGATAGCGACTGGTCTAGGCGAAGGACAACTCTGAATTCAAAAACCTGCGGAGGGTCGTTTGGCGACCTTGTGGCACGTAGTGCACCAGGTCTCTGTAATCGGCCCTTCAAAAAGTGTGGATGGTCCTGCACGAAACCTTCACCATTATAATCAAATCATGAAATCATATGTCTGGGTTGCCGGTTCCTAGGAACTGAACTGCTCGACCCTTATACGTCGAATACGACGAGTGAGTCCCCAATATATATATATATATATATATATATATATATATATATATATATATATATCAAACAACGCGCGGACGAAACCACAGTAATAGTTCGCCCTTGCTGCATGAAAATTTCCAAGTAACGACAACCTCGTATATACGAGACGCGGAAGCGAAACTCGCGTCGCAGCTCATGACATCAAACATGACCACGCGAGAGTGAAAAACAAGAAGTATTAAGTATGGGAAGCCATTGCTATAAACCAATGGCTTCTGTTATAAATTATAGGCATTTAAGGATATCTGTAGAGATTTCATAGTTTATTTTGTTCAGGTTAGGTTTCAACTGTATAACGCGTCAAGAATTTTTAGTTTTTGTTTATTGTTTTCATGTTTAAGTATAGTTGTGTTTTCGACGAGGATTTTACGGAATTGAGTACGCGGCCAGGCATGTTGTTTTAAATGTCTAAAAATGTTAGAGTTATCATTTAAATGTAGAGTCAAGCGTCATGAAAGCGAGTTTGTGGAGTGACCAACATTGTTTGATTTACTGAAATTCTCATCTTTGATAATGGCTTATGTAAGCCGAAAGCTTAGATTGGATATAAACATGTATCAATATGCTGTTTTCCTTTCGTCTTTCAACGATAATGTGATTAAGCTTATAAGGCAATATGAAAGGATCGTACTTAAAATAAATAGACAAAACTTGTCTATATTATTTAATGAAACATGCATATATATATATATATATATATATATATATATATATATATATATATATATATATATATATTAAAAGACAGTTCCAGCATTCCAATGGGATCAATTATTTTTGGTATGTGCCGCAACACTTTTAAATTAGCAAAGATTTTAACGATTCTTTTTATGACCAATCATCTCTCCACATTTTGATAAATCATAGCGGCATTTTTAGCACATTGAAAAACATCAATATGAAAAATAATAGCATAAATCATATGGACAGAGCGGTTGACAAATTTTCTAAATGAAGTACCACATAAAAGCCGAATAGAAAGCACATTCTAACGATGAAAAAAGTCATAAAAGCTGTCGAATTCGGAGAAACCAATGTTATTCACATTCAATAAGTTTTTACAAACAAAGATTCGGCTTAGCTATGGGTTCACCTATCAACGATTTTCTTAGCCTGACAATTTTTAGAATTCTCAGAATCTGTTCCAGTGCAAAATATCTTACCACAAATGCTGAATACATTTGCTATATAGATAAATCCTTACACATAAATCCACACAATATATTATCTTTCAACAATGATTATTTTTTATTTCCACTAGTAGTATTAGTAGTAATATTATGTTGAATTTTATTATTATTATTATTATTTTTATTTTCTTTGCTTTCTGGCGTTTACACATTTCTTTCCGGGTCCCACCCAGGGACCTAAGGTTAGAAATGGCATCATGACACTTTCCACTGACAAAAAAAAAAAAAATTACATAGATAGAGCCCTTCGTAAAGTGTGGGCTGTACTTGTCAGAACAATTTTTTGTATCTCCTTGAGGCATGGGCTTCCAGGGATCCCTGCAATTAGTCTACTGCAATCTTTTCCAACCAGTCCTAGGGCTCCAACTACAACAGGGATTGTTGATGTTCCCATATGCCACATTTTCGAGACCTCTATTTCAAGGTCCTTGTATTTTGACAGCTTTTTGAATATCTTCAAAGATACATTGCAGTCAGCAGGGACTGCCATATCAATAAGGAGGCACCATTTTTGTTTGTGGTCTTTAATAACAATATCTGGTCGGTTGGCCTTGATTGTTCTGTCAGTGTGAATTGTGTAGTCCCATAGAATTGTAACAGGTCCTATCTCCGTAACTGGGTCTGGGTGGTGTTGGTACCAGTTTCTTTCAGTTTCCTCCCGTAGAAGTTGCAGATTTTCCAGTGCAGATATTGGCCCACTATGTCATGTCGGGTTTTATATTCAGTGGGTGCCAACATCGTGCAACCTGATACAAGATGATCAATCGTTTCTGGATATTTATCACAGAATCTGCATTTTGGGCTGACACAATATTTTAGTATATGTGCTTGATAATTCCTAGTTAGCAAGCATTGGTCCTGCGCAGCAAGGATAAAACCTTCAGTTTCCGCTTTCAACTGGGTACGGGTTTTGTCTACATCAGTTTGGTTGATACGGGCAGAGTATTGGCCATGAAGCGGTTTATCTTGCCATCGCTTCTGTATCTGGTCGGTTGCATTCGTCTTTGCTGTCTTTTTCAAGTATTTTGCAGTTTCAACCGGTGTATTGTGCTGTAGTTGCATCTCTACGCCCATTTGAAGCTCCAGTTTGAATTTGTTGGCTTCTTTCATTACGGAGTAAAGACGTCATGTTCCTTGACGTATACCATCATCCAGTCTTCTGTAGTTTCCAAGTATTTTTGGAGGCCAATTGTTGTAGTTTTGTAGGACAGTTCTAGTTGAACTAATCCTCTGCCTCCTTCGGATCTGGGCACATACAGACGATCAACATCAGCTTTGGGATGATGCATGCGATAGCAAGTGAGAAGCTTTCTCGTTTTGGCGTCCATTCGCTTAATTTCAGCTATGGTCCAGTTAAGGACATTAAAGCTGTAATGCACCACTGGGACAGCCAATGTGTTTATAGCTGATATTCTATTTTTTGAGTTTAGTTCAGTATTTAGTATCAGACGTACACGCCTGTAGTACTCTTTTCTTATTTTTTCTTTCATTTGGGGGTGTTGTATGCCATCTCCTTCGCTAATTTTTATTATTATTATTAAATGAAGCATTGTTAATTTTTATTCATTTTTCACTAGTATTTCTTTCATCTTCATTTCAATGGCTTTATTTCCACAAGTAGTATTAGTAGTAATATTATCTTGAATTTTATTATTATTATTATTATTATTATTATTATTATTATTATTATTATTATTATTATTATTATTACATGAAGCCCTGTCAATTCTTATTCACTTTTCACTAGTATTTCTTTCATCTTTATTTCAATTGCTTTATTTCCACTAGTAGTATTAGTAGTAATATTATCTGGAATTTTATTATTATTATTATTATTATTATTATTATTATTATTATTATTATTATTATTATTATTAGATGAGGCCTTGTCAATTCTTATTCATTTTTCACTAGTATTTCTTTCATCTTCATTTCAATGGCTTTATTTCCAATCGTAGTATTAGTAGTAATATTATCTGGAATTTTATTATTATTATTATTATTATTATTATTATTATTATTATTATTATTATTATTATTACATGAAGCCCTGTCAATTCTTATTCACTTTTCACTAGTATTTCTTTCATCTTTATTTCAATTGCTTTATTTCCACTAGTAGTATTAGTAGTAATATTATCTGGAATTTTATTATTATTATTATTATTATTATTATTATTATTATTATTATTATTATTATTATTAGATGAAGCCTTGTCAATTCTTATTCATTTTTCACTAGTATTTCTTTCATCTTCATTTCAATTGCTTTATTTCCAATCGTAGTATTAGTAGTAATATTATCTGGAATTTTATTATTATTATTATTATTATTATTATTATTATTAGATGAAGCCTTGTCAATTCTTATTCATTTTTCACTAGTATTTCTTTCATCTTCATTTCAATTGCTTTATTTCCACTAGTAGTATTAGTAGTAATATTATCTGGAATTTTATTATTAGGTGCAGCATGTCAACAATAACAGATTTTTGACACCTATTACTTTCAGCACGTTTAGTTTTCACTTGAGCGTAAAAGAATATTTTTAGACTTTTTGCTAGGCATCATATTCACCAATATTTCTAACATGTAAAAATAGATCGTTTTTTTGTTTTTTTTTTCTTTTTTAGACAGTCAACCATTTTATGTTATTGTTCACCAAATGTTTTACATATTTCTTTTCTAGGGGCCTAATCCTTTTACGATTTCTTTAAAAAAACAAATCAAATCTGCATTACTTTTTTTCCACTCTTCTTCTTTCCATCTTTCAAAATAATTGGCCTCAGATGATTTGATACAGTTTTGTGCTAATTGGACTGGATTAACTGAGTTTTAGAATCCGTCTTGGGAAGACATTCAAATTTGATTTTGTTTTAAAACTCAGTACGTCGCTTTTATTATTTTATTTCTTGTGTTATTTTATCTTATTGTTGCTTTTTAGTTTCAAATATATATATATATATATATATTTTTTTATTGCTCGTTTTTTTTCCATCTTTTAGTTAGTTGCAGAGCCACTTGCACTACACACTCCCTATGCGGTGAGAAGGGTAAGCCTATTTGGGGACCCCGGACATTGCTTTGTGACCCTCCCTATCTTATGAACATTTTCTTTTTTTCTACCTATATTTATATACGTTACAAGTACAACTGACTATTAAAGGAGAAAAAATTTTTCAATGATTTTGACGTCATTCAGGGTTCTTTTTTTTTTGGTCCAAATCCATAAATTTGTTTTGCCTATGCTAAGTTTCGAAAAAAACACTATATAAAATTCACTATTTGTTTTTTATCCATAATGTTGAATATCTTAAAATTCTTCAACTTTTCAACAAGAAAAAGCTCATGTTTATGTTAAAAATTGCTACGAAACATTGTTGATTTATTTAAGATGGAATTATAAATTATGACATGTCTCTAATTTTTATTTTCAAATTTTCTAGTTGAAATGTTCAGCTATATTGCAGCTATAGTGGTAATAATTAGGTTAGAATAAAATTTGTATTTTATATGAATACTACTTTATGAAAAATGAGTTGTAGTAGAGTGTGGTCTTGGTGCCATAGATTCGGGGGTATGATAGATTAGTTGGGGGACATGAGACCCTTCCACCAGCCCTAATAATAATAATAATAATAATAATAATAATAATAATAATAATGAACATGAGATATTGAAAGTTACAGAGTTGTGTCCCCTTTATTGATTTTAGAAGTAGAAGCCAAGATGGCGGAATCCGTAAACAATCTCAATAATGAAAACTTGGAAACCAAAATTTCAGTAGTGCAGGCGCAGATCCGGCCCGGAATATTTATAATTTGCTCACGGACTGATTCCAAAATGGTATGATATGTTAGGCTACGGCCTCTAGGAGTAAAGTTGAAAAAGTGTGTCACAGTGACACACTGATATTCGCATTTGAACACACACACACTCATATATATATCTATTTATTACGGCCTGAAGATCGCGTTCAAGCATGAAACTGTCGCCACGCGCGCGCGCACACACACACACACACAGACACACACACACATATATATATATATATATATATATATATATATATATATATTGACAGAGATGGCGGAATCTGAAAACAAACGCAGTAATGAAAACGTGGGAATCCAAAATTTCAGGATTGCGGATCCGAATCCGGCCAGAGGGTTTTTTAATTTGCTCACGGAGTCTGCCTGATTCCAAAATGGTATGGTATATTGGGCTACGGCCTCCAGGAAAAAAATGTTTAAAACACGGAAAATTTTATTTTGAAACATTGTAATTTGTTTTTTTTTATTTGAACACGAGCTATTGAAAGTTAGAGAGTCGTATCCCTTTAATTGTTTTTATCAGTAGAAGCCAAGATGGCGGAATCCGAAAACAGTCGCAGTAATGAAAATTTGGGAAGCCAAAATTTCAGGATTGCCTATCCGGAACCTACCCGGAAAGTTTTTAATTTGCTCACGGAGTCTGCCTGATTCCAAAATGGTATGATATGTTAGGCTACGGCCCCTAGGAGTAAAGTTGAAAAAGTGTAACACACTGACAGACTGACGTTCGCTTTTATTATATAGATGGAATGATCTATTATGACATGTCTCGAATTTGATTTTAAATAGATTGTATTTATTTTTAATTTTTCTAGTTGAATTGTTCAGCTATATTGCAGCTATAGTGTACATAATGAGATTACAATAAAATTTGTATTTTATATGAATACTACTTTATGAAAATTGATATGTAGTGGAGTAGGGGGGGAGGCTCCGCATCTCAGATACGAAGTAGAGGGTGAATGAGATGCCTGCATTGGCCCTAGCTGCTTATTATCCAAACGGTCTCAGGATGGCGGTCAGGTGACATATCTTGCGCATGTCAAACCTTACCGAGTATGGAGTAAATACCAATAGACTGAAGCCCCTTCAAGCCGTTAGCTTTCATCAATTGTTGGTTAAATGCCATGAGATTTCATGGGATTGATAGTGGAGTGGCTTCTGGTTCCGTTCTCCAAGGTGATTTATTGAGACGCTTCCTCTAGTATTATGGGGTCCACCCCTTTTTCATATAAGTGGACTCTACTAATTTACCTAGACTGCTGCCGTTAAATACCCAGAGTTACAGTCAGTGAGGGCAGTAATAGTCGTTAGTCGGAGATTGTGATATAACCTCTTGTAGAAGCCAGTTACAAGCACGTAGATTCTAAGGAAGTCCTATTTCGAGACTGTATATATCTATCTGTATTTGCTACTAACCACGTTCCTGGACTTACTAACAGTATTACTCTTTGTATGATTGTGTAAATACATTTTATTTCATATATTTAATTATTGCGTTTGTCATTCCTTGGAGACCGAATTCATCTCGGAATCCACAACATCTAGTTAGCTGGCCATTGACTTGTCAAGGGTTCTTCCGCCATTTGATAGGCCATATTTTTTTTATCCAGCCTCATTTAAAAGAACACGCAGTGGGGAACCCGGTTAAGTCGCCGACCATCTTCAAAAAGATTGAGAAGAGAATTGAAGCAAATGTGGTTCTACAGAAGGATGTTGAGGATAAAATGGAAGCAAAACATGACACTAGCACTTTGAATCAAAAAGAGACAGTCAACAGTTACTATGGCGCCTAATGAGGAAAGAGGGCTTGAGGTGTGGGTTGAATTTAAGTCCCAAGAGACACTCAAGCTATGGAGCCTACCTGAGATAGCACCCGTTCATCGCTATTTCACTACAAAAATATCGTGATAAACATCTATTTTAGAAATCCTTTGCAAATTATTTTGCTGGAAGTCGTTTAGGATTGAATATCGACCTGGAAAATAATTTTATTATACAAAAATTGGAAATATTCTTATTATAGAAATAAACTGGAATCCATTGATTTCATTTCAGAAATCGCAAATTATTTTGTTAAAACAATCCATTGGAGATTCCATTGCTATAAAATTACAATATGAATTATTTCACCATAGAAATGTGTCGGAAATTATTTTGATATTAGATTATTTGTGAATATGCCATATCTGGTCTCGTGCTCCGGTTAAATATCGTGAGATTCTCGGCAAAGTGTAGCGATATCAGTCAGCTGATGTCTTATTAAATAGAAAATAGCAGTACTTATCACAAAAATTGCCTCTTTCATTTATCCCCACGACGATGATTATCAGTAAGAAAATTGGATTTCACAAAGTCAGGGAAAGCGGCTCGAACAAAGAAAAAAATATCAAAGAATGAATATACATTAGTTTTTTAAACAAAGACGACAAAACACAGATCAATATTCTCTTTAAAACAGTTACCATTGCCCTTGAAAGTGACCGAGAGACAAAGCGGGCCCACACAGAACAAAAGGGAAGACGCCCGTTAGACAGTTCAACTCTCACCTCACCTACGTCTCACCTCAGTTCGTCTATAGCAGTGGGTTACAACCATAGATTAAAATCTGGTTTATTGCTAGAAATTGTATTTATTCGTGGCCGAAGGGTTATTTTTAAGTCATCAGCGTTTAAATGGAAGAAGTTGCACCCTGAGAATGAATCTGATGTTTGGTCTGATCTGCAACGCTGCAAGAGCCCAAAGAAGGATCTGCAATGTTATAGGTCCTGGTATCTTGACTTCAGTTCCTTTCCCGCTCTGTGACGTGGCTTCCCTATCTCTCTTTTCTAAAAATATTGTCACGGCAATTGTTCTAATGAACTCTCCTCCTTCGGAATGCGACCACATGAATTAAAGCGTCTTACTAGACTGGCTTTTAGGTCTCATTGTTTCTTTGTTGAAATAACTAGATATACCTGTAAATGCTTTTCGACTAGTTTTTTCTTGCACTTCACATATTTGGAACGCATTTTTGAAATTTTGTTTGCCTGCTACCTACAAAGTTCAAACAATTAAATGCAACGTCAACCGCCATCTTCTGTCTTCCTGAATGCAGTTCAAGTATTGTCGTTTCCCGTAACTAAAGTTTTCTCATTAACATTAGCTCCCCAGTAAAGCCTGGCGTCTTATTTGCATTATAAGTGTAACATGGAATTTTGTTTTCCACTTTGTCATGAATTAAAATGTATAATGTTTTTCAAATGCGAAACAAAATATTAAGAAAAAAGAACATTTCGTCATAAACAAAGAAAAGAGTGCTGAACTGCTATGTAATATCAATCCTCCTATATGTCAGAGAATGCTGGACAATTTCCTCACAGATGAAGAGAAGACTTGAGGCAACAGAAACAATGAAAAGAGTGCTGAACTGCTATGTAATATCAATCCTCCTATATGGCAGAGAATGCTGGACAATTTCCTCACAGATGAAGAGAAGACTTGAGCCAACAGAAACAATGAAAAGAGTGCTGAACTGCTATGTAATATCAATCCTCCTATATGGCAGTGAATGCTGGACAATCTCCTCACAGATGAAGAGAAGACTTGAGGCAACAGAAACAATGAAAAGAGTGCTGAACTGCTATGTAATATCAATCCTCCTATATGGCAGTGAATGCTGGACAATTTCCTCACAGATGAAGAGAAGACTTGAGGCAAAAGAAACAAAGAAAAGAGTACTGAACTGCTATGTAATATCAATCCTCCTATATGGCAGTGACTGCTGGACAATTTCCTCACAGATGAAGAGAAGACTTGAGGCAACAGAAACAATGGAAAGAGTGCTGAACTGCTATGTAATATCAATCCTTCTATATGGCAGTGAATGCTGGACAATTTCCTCACAGATGAAGAGAAGACTTGAGGCAAGAGAAAAAATGAAAAGTGTACTGAACTGCTATGTAATATCAATCCTCCTATATGGCAGTGAATGCTGGACAATCTCCTCACAGATGAAGAGAAGACTTGAGGCAACAGAAACAATGAAAAGAGTGCTGAACTGCTATGTAATATCAATCCTCCTATATGGCAGTGAATGCTGGACAATTTCCTCACAGATGAAGAGAAGACTTGAGGCAAAAGAAACAAAGAAAAGAGTACTGAACTGCTATGTAATATCAATCCTCCTATATGGCAGTGACTGCTGGACAATTTCCTCACAGATGAAGAGAAGACTTGAGGCAACAGAAACAATGAAAAGAGTGCTGAACTGCTATGTAATATCAATCCTTCTATATGGCAGTGAATGCTGGACAATTTCCTCATAGATGAAGAGAAGACTTGAGGCAAGAGAAAAAATGAAAAGTGTACTGAACTGCTATGTAATATCAATCCTCCTATATGGCAGTGAATGCTGGACAATTTCCTCACAGATGAAGAGAAGACTTGAAACCAGAGAAACAATGAAAAGAGTGCTGAACTGCTATGTAATATCAATCCTCCTATATGGCAGTAAATGCTAGACAATTTCCTCGCAGACGAAGAGAAGACTTGAAGACAAGGTTGTCACGACGCAGCTGATATATTCGGCCCTTACTGTGAGGCTATCGTGAGAGAATTACGCTTCATTACTGGTGGCCACAATCTTAACAATATTACAAGATCATAGAATCAATTGCACTTGGTATAATAATCTTCTTTTACTAGAAACAATAAAATCATTAAATGTGAATCCTTTGTATCCCACAGAAATAGAAAGGGGCTTAAGACAAGGATGTGTCTTCCCACTGGACTTATTCAACCTTTACAGCCAGGTGATCCTGAGAGAACTAGAAGTCCTACCAGGATTTACTGTTGGCAGACATAATCTTAACAACATGAGATATGCTGATGACAGCGTTTTGATGGTAGTCAAAGAAAGGAAACAGGAGCATCTCCAACCCAAGGTAGTAAAGGAAAACAAGAAAAAAAAAGGACAAAAATCAAAAGAACAATAAAAAAAGGATATGTTTTCTCACCGTATTTAATCAACCTTTACAGTGAGACGATCCTGAGAGAACTAGAAGTCCTACCAGGATTTAATCAACCTTTACAGTGAGACGATTCTGTGAGAACTCAAAATCCTACCAGGACTTAATCACCCTTTACAGTGAGACGATACCGAGAGAACTAGAAGTCCTACCAGGATTTAATCAAGCTTTACAGTAAGACAATCCTGAGACAACTAGAAGTCCTACCAGGACTTAATCAACCTTTACAGTGAGACGATCCTGAGAGAACTAGAAGTCCTACCAGGATTTAATCAAGCTTTACAGTGAGACGATCCTGTTAGAACTCAAAATCCTACCAGCACGTAATCAACCTTTACAGTGAGACGATCCTGAGAGAACTAGAAGTCCTACCAGGATTTAATCAAGCTTTACAGTAAGACAATCCTGAGACAACTAGAAGTCCTACCAGGACTTAATTAACCTTTACATTGAGACGATCCTGAGAGAACTAGAAGTCCTACCAGGATTTAATCAACCTTTACAGTGAGACGATCCTGTGAGAACTTGAAATCCTATCAGGATTTATTACTGGTGGACACAATCTTAACAATGACACAATGTTGATAGCAGACACAGACATGATACAGCAATAACTACCACAGAAGTTAGTTAAGGAAAGCGTGAAGAAAGAACCAAACATGAATTGTATGAAGACACAGTTTATGATTGTCGGCAAAATGAAAACCTAACATTCGAACTACGAATTGGATAGAAACACCAAATGACATTGATATCGGAAGTCGCACCGGGATAGCGAAAAATGCCTACGAAAAGTTCAGCAAAGTATTAAGAAACAGGATAATTTCGATAGAAGCAAACAAACGAGTACTAAACTCTTTATGTAATACCGGCCCTTCCATAAGACAGGAAATGCTGGGCAATCTCTCCACGGATGAAGAAGTTGAAGCAACAAACAAGTGGTTCTACAGAAGGATGCTGATGATACCATGTACTGAACATGTGAGCAACAACAAACTTTTATAGAAAATGGAAGCAAAAAAAAAATGACATTTGTTGAAATTTCTACAGAGCATCATGAGGAAAGTGGCTTGGAGAATTTAGCACACACAAGGTATATTGAAGGCAAGAGAGACAGAGAAAGCGACAAACAAGATCGTTTAAATAGTAAAACAAAAAGTAGGAGAGATATGAAAAACAAACTTTAATTAAAAAGGAGAAGACATTTTGGAGAGCTATGAAAGACCACGTTGTGAAGGTTTGGTTTGGTTTATTTTGTTTTAAGGCATATCAGTACATCAATGGGTTATTTAATGCCGATAAGATTTTTAGGATAGGTTCGTATGAATAGAATATGTATTCTTTGTAAGAAATCAGTTTGTAGATCAGGTTTGGTCTATTTTGTTTTTACGGTATATCAACCTCAATGGGTTATTTAATGCCGACAAGATTTTTAGGATAGGTTCGTATGAATAGAATATGTATTCTTTGTAAGAAATCAGTTTGTAGATCAGGTTTGGTCTATTTTGTTTTTACGGCATATCAATCTCAATGGGTTATTTAATGCCGACAAGATTTTTAGGATAGGTTCGTATGAATAGAATATGTATTCTTTGTAAGAAATCAGTTTGTAGATCAGGTTTGGTCTATTTTGTTTTTACGGTATATCAACCTCAATGGGTTATTTAATGCCGACAAGATTTTTAGGATAGGTTCGTATGAATAGAATATGTATTCTTTGTAAGAAATCAGTTTGTAGATCAGTTTTGGTCTATTTTGTTTTTACGGCATATCAATCTCAATGGGTTATTTAATGCCGACAAGATTTTTAGGATAGGTTCGTATGAATAGAATATGTATTCTTTGTAAGAAATCAGTTTGTAGATCAGGTTTGGTCTATTTTGTTTTTACGGTATATCAACCTCAATGGGTTATTTAATGCCGACAAGATTTTTAGGATAGGTTCGTATGAAGAGAATATGTATTCTTTGTAAGAAATCAGTTTATAGATCAGTTTTGGTTTATTTTGTTTTACGGCATATCAACCTCAATAGGTTATTTAATGCCGACAAGATTTTTTAGGGTAGGTTGGTATAAATAGAATATAAATTTTTTGTAAGAAATTAGATTGTAGATCAGGTTTCATTGACGTATTTTGGTAAAGTGTGTTTTATTTTTTTTTTTTTATTTTTTATTTTTATTTTGTATTGATAGTCAAATCTATTGCTGATAATATATTTTTTCCCCAAAAATATATTGCTCATAATATTTTTTTCAAAAATGTATTGTCGGTAATAATTTTTAAAAAAATTTATTGCTGGGAATATTTTCTTTTCAAAATATATAGCTGATATTTTTACTATAAAAATCTATTTTTGTACTTTCATAGTGTTTTGACCCCAGTTTGGAGGTTAACTATTTACACATAGCTATGAGTTGACCTGAGAACAACAAGTAATTAAAATGTGGTTCGACACTCCTCAAAACCACTAGCTACCGGATTTAGTTTATCGTCATACCCAGGACGAAGTCGGGAAGGCACTCGGCATATATATAAAAAAAAAAAAAAAGAACTGTACAAAACATTTTTGTATGCGTAGCCGATATTTCTACGTCTGCTTTTTGAAATGGTTTTAGCGCCATCGTTACAAGGTACGACAATGAATTCGGTTGAATAATGCATTTACGTGTTTGTAAAATCCGGCATAAGAGAAGGTCTATAAATAGGCACCAACCTGTGTGTGCGTGGGAAGCAAGAAGCTATGTCTTAACGCGTTTCATATTACTTATCTTTATAGCATCTCGCCTTGGCTCTCCATTTTGAAGATAATAACAACAGCCGTTAAAGTGAGACGCGCCTGCTTAGTAACATAAACGTTAGAAGCCTGCAAGATGTAAACTTAGTAACATCTGGTCGCATATGTCATGGTGCATGAGAAACCGCCGCGTGCGTGTTTATATATATATATATATATATATATATATATATATATATATATATATATATATATATATATATTGTGTATTTAGGCAGAAATCCTTCTTTCATGCACATTTCTTTCAAGGTGCTTTGATTTCGTTTTTTTTTTATACTAGTTCTCATGTGATCTAATACTTTTTTTTTCTTTTCGGGTGATAAATTATGTAAAAAATGTCCAGTTGTTCTTTTTAAATAAATAGATACAGACAACAATCTATTTCTTATTAGCCGTTAATATATTTCAACCTTGAAAATGGCTAAAAGTATAGCCGAAAGCGCTCGGATATAAATAACAATTTGACAGTTTTTAATTATTGTCTGACGTATTCAATGAAATGTGCCTTGTCTGACGTATTCAATGAAACGTGCATATATATATATATATATATATATATATATATATATATATATATATATATATATGTAATTATTTATTTAAAAATATGATTCCAACACGCTACATAAGAGTTCTCATGTTTCAAAACAAGAGCCGAAAACTTCAATATAATTATTTGAATTAAATTGATCTTATGTAGCGTGTTGGAATCATATTTTTAAATAAATAATTATATTTATTCTCTACTTTTGTATCGAGCACTATTTTTTTAAAAATAATAACAAAAATACTAAAGAACTTTGGATTATTTAAAGGAGTTCTTTCTTATTTTCTAGATATTTTTCACACACACACACACACACACACACACATATATATATATATATATATATATATATATATATATATATATATATATATATATATATATATCCGAATAGTAATCGGAATAGACTAGAATGACGATCATTCTAGACGCCAAGCGACTTCCTACTTATGCGTTTCCTCTATCGTCACATGGTCTATTTCATTCGATAATGGGATCGCCTGTGTTTGCTCACTGGCGATCTATGTTCAAACTCAAGTGTCCTATACTAGCAGCATGGCCTGGCGTTGCCCGTACTTGATTCAAAAATCGTACGACTCATACAACAATCGCTATCACTTGATAATATTTTTGCCCTTCTTTGCCTTTAAAGGAGTGTCCTTTGCCATGCTGATGTTGCTACATGCCTTACTTCTTGCTTATCTCACACTGCGAATTTTTTCTAAGCTCTATACTAAACATTAAATCTGTTACGAAAAAGAACTAAACAGCTGTTGGCTCTCACGCTGGCCAATAGAACCTTCCTGCCTATTCGTGGCAGCCAGCTATAGGCTCTCACTCTGGCCAGTACAAAATGGCCGCATGTTCAAATACTTATGTTAGATGAAACTTAACACGTTTACATTTTCTTTATATTGATAACAAACCTCCGAGTAGACAAGGAGTTACACACAATGCAAGTTTTTTTTGGGTACTCTTGTAAACAGTGGTTGGAGAGGGATTTTCTTATTTTTATACTCAAAGTTTCAACTATTAAAGCTGAATCAGTAGTTTTAATGTAACACATTTTTGTTTTCAGTTTCAGATTCATATATCTGTTCATTTCGTTATATTATTTAACAGATATATTTTCAAACTAACAGCACTGTCATATTTATAAGAAGGTATTTTTGTTCGTCGACTTTTATTACAATGTCTGGTCTATAAGATTTTTACAGTCCTGGGTATGACGATAAACTACATCCACGACCTGGGTAAGACGATAAACTACGTCCAACAGCAAGGCCTCTGATCAGGAGGTTTTTAGGACCGTGGAACCACCACTTGATTACTCGTGTTCACCGCTTCACCCTGACCATGGGTGGTAGCACCTGTTAGGGTCCCAGCTATGGGCAAATAGTTAACCCGTAAACTGGGGTCAAGACACTATGAAAGTGTAAAAATAGGTTTTCATACCGGAAATACTTTGTTAAAAAATTATTACCAGCAATACATTTTTGAAAAAAAAATATTACCAGTTATACATTTTTTTGAAAAAATATTACCAGTGAAGGAAAATTCTTATCAGAAATAGGTTTTTGGAAAAAAATGTTACCAAAAATGAAAATTTTATCGACATTGAGGTTGATCTAATCAAAACCAAAGAATACATATTCTGTTTATACGAATCTATCCCAAAAATGTTGTCGGCATTAAATAAACCATTGAGGTTGATATGCCGTAAAACAAAATAAACCAAACGAAACTAAACCAAAGAATATATATTCTATTCATACGAATCTATCGCAAAAATGTTGTCGGCATTAAATAACCCATTGAGGTTGATATGCCGTAAAACAAAATAAACCAAACCAATCTAAACCAAAGAATACATATTCAATTCATACGAATCTATCCTAAAAATGTTGTCGGCATTAAATAACCCATTGAAGTTGATATGCCGTAAAACAAAATAAACCAAACCAATCTAAACCAAAGAATACATATTCTATTCATACGAATCTATCCCAAAAATGTTGTCGGCATTAAATAATCCATTGAGGTTGATATGCCGTAAAAGAAAAGAAACCAAATCTGATCTACAAATTGATTTCTTACAAAGAATACATATTCTATTCATACGAACCTATCCTAAAAATCTTGTCGGCATTAAATAACCCATTCCGGTTGATATGCCGTAAAACAAAATAAACCAAACCAATCTAAACCAAAGAATACAAATTCTATTCATACGAATCTATCCCAAAAATGTTGTCGGCATTAAATAACCCATTGAGGTTGATATGCCTTATAACAAAATAAACCAAACCAATCTAAACCAAAGAATACATATTCTATTCATACGAATCTATCCTAAAAATGTTGTCGGCATTAAATAACCCATTGAGGTTGATATGCCGTTAAACAAAATAAACCAAACCAATCTAAACCAAAGAATACATATTCTATTCATACGAATCTATCCAAAAAATCCTGTCAGCATTAAATAACCCATTGAGGTTGATACGCCGTAAAACAAACCAAATTATTAGATTTTTATTATTATTTGCATTTTTGCACATTTTATAGGATGTGAAAAGTTGTTTTTGTAGTTACTGGATATCAAGCGACATCCCATAATATTAGGTGTCCATTTCTATTTAATGTTTAAATTTGATTTTTATGTCATGTCTTTAAAATATGATGTGACACCCAGTGGTGGTCGCAGCGCGAATATGTGACGTTCTCTGGTCGCGACGCCAGTATGTGACACTGCGCTGTTGGCCCGTGGTCAACTCCTAATTGCGACGCGAAGCTGTAAGGTTTTTTCCACCAGCGTTTTGGTGTTGACTCTTTGTCGCTGCCACCAGCCTGTGTCCCGGTAGATCTGGTCGTTCCCGGTTCGATTCAAGCTTTGTCGTTCACAGCTCACTTCCAACGTCTGGTTACCGAAGTAACTACTTTGATCTCAAGTCCAACATACGCACATTATGACTTTGATCTTAGGTAGACGAAATCAATCAGGCGTCGGACCGTAGTGCAAGCTGAAATCGGGGTAAAGGTGATATCGCACAAGCGTAAGTAAAAGAAGCAATAAAACAAACCCAAGAGGTTCAAATATGTTGAGAAATAATAAATTATCTTTATCCGTCTGTTACATAAAGGAGTGTGTTTCTTTCCCAGACCGTTTCTATGGATTTGTGACACTTTTGCGTTTCTTAAGCGAGTTTTGGTATCTTAAGTCGTTCGTCAATATAACTTGCTTTTGGTAGGAAGATGAAATCGAGAAAAACGTGGAAATCTCTCGGTTTGCTTCTGCGAGGCAACACTCTGATTGCAACTGCGAATCAACTGCTGGAACTCGTCCAATTGCCCAAACTACCCGGGGACGTTCGTTTATATGGACGCCGACCAAAACCCGGTGTGGGGCCTGACGTGGCTTGGGTTCTCGATAATTATCGATTCCCAGCAAGAATTCTCTTTGCTCTTAAACCAGGAAAATTAATTACTTCCCATTTTTGGAAGATTAATCACTTTCCATTTCAGGGGTTTCTCCCTCGTTCGTGAGGGAAGGTTGGAGGAGAGTTATCCTCCTAGACTCTTCCTCTCTCACATTGGTTTCTCATACCAATCCCCTCAGTGAGTGTCAACAACTTCTCCGTCTTTCTCATACATTCACCTCCGCCTATCACCCATGCTCGACCAATGATCTCTCGGCAGTGTGGATGTGGCTAGACTGGCCCTCATAAAATTATTATCCAGAATTTTGTTTACAAAATCCCTTTTTTTTTTTCTCTCTTCGGCCAAAACGTGTTTTTACAAACCACAGGTTGCCAAATAATTCTTATCACATCTTTCTTTTGTGGACACCCAAAATTCACTTAGTCGGGTCTCTCTACCGACTCATCAATCACTGTCAAAACCCGACACCTAGTTTCTTCTGCTAAGTCAACTTTTAGCTGGAAGGTCCGTATTTTACCTGAGAATCAAATTCTTTATTTTTCTCATACCTTAAAACCCTCTTATCACCAGATGCCCATTTTCGACAACGCTGTGTTTGACGTCAACAGTTTGAATAAGCAATGATAATACGATTTTCTTCCCCATGAAAGAATTCTAACACCCACCAGATGGTTCCCTTCGTTGGACCCAGGAATTAAAATTAAATGATATCACTGAAAGATAACTAATATCGATTCTCTCTGCCTGTACCGCGGTGGTCTCAAGCCGAAATTTTTTTATGGCCGCCATGTGTCGGTTGGCTTTGTTTTTCTTTCTGAATTCTGTTTCTCTTGGCGCGTCACTCCCTTATCGTGACATTAATCAGTTTTGACAGAATCTCATATCTCGCTTTTTCTTACGGATTTTCTGTCTCGTGCGAAAAGTATCTTTTTTCGTAAATAAAAATAAAATCTTTTTAATGTCGCTCAGTCTATCTTTCGATATAGCTCTTTCTCGCCTTAAGTCTTTCCTGTTTTTAGTTTCTATGGTTAATTAGTTAGCTAATTACCATAGCTAAATAGTGTCACAATGAGAAAACGTTCACATCTGCAAACCATATTGGTTACTCTTGTAGTTAGTCCTCAGCTTTAAAGGATTCCCTGGGCCAAACAACTACTTTTATCAGAAGCATGGAGCAAAAGATGGAAGGAGAGATTGTAGGTATGTCTTTTTACATAGTTTATTAGATGTCAGCTGGTTTTACCCTTATTGGATATCAAGCTAAAACCCAGATATCCAGTTCTTTCCTGACTATTCGTGTCGTACCAAGCAAACAGTCCTTCTTCTGCAACACATAAAACCTCATCGGTAAATTTAAAGCTTTCAACCAATGTAGAAGATTTTCTGACACTCTCCCTAACGCCGCGATTCCACTAGGCACAAATTCTACTTTTTGGCAATTCCATATTCTCTTGATTTTGTGCTTTAAGTCTTTTTGGGTTCTCAATGTTATGTCCTTTCTCGGCTATTCTGATATCAAACGGACAAGGAAAGTCGACAAGTTTACAAACTCGGTCTGTTTTCCTGGAAACAACAATATTCGAGCGTGAATTCTTAATGACATTTTACATTTAATTCTTCATCTCTCAAAAATATTTATTTATTAAATTGATTTATTTTATTATTATTATTATTATTATTATTATTATTGTTGTTGTTGTTGTTCTTGTTTCTTTTGATTTCTATTGTATAAACATTTCCTTCCGGGTCCTAACCAGAGATCTAAGATCAGAAATGACATCATTGATTTTTCACTGAACATTTTTTTTAACCTAAGAGCACACATATTTTCCATAGATAAATCCACTCAGTAAAAATGGTTGCTGAGACATTAGGTTTAAAATACCCATAAATCCATGGACACATGGCACAGTGGATAAAGGCGTTGGTTAGATTCAGTGACAGGACCCAAAGATTGGGAGTTCAATACCCGGTCAAGGCAGTGGAGAACTTTCAGAAGGAAATTAACAGAAGATTAACGACGTCCATTATACATAGCACGTGGAACTGGAACAGTCTACCTCAATGAGCGAAATAAAGGTTTCAGTTTCCAACCACCTGAAGAAGGCCGGAGCGTACAACGGCCGAAACGTTGTAATAAATATGGCGACATGAAAGATGAGGATATTTATTAGGTTGGTGCAAAAACAATGACGTGGTAATGTCGTTTTTTGATGTATTTTTTACCAGAGACACTCCCACTGGGTTAAACTGTGACTCAACGTCGCTTATTTAACGAGGAGAACTCGAGCGCGAACACTCGGGACCGGATACACAGCTTGTCTTAGGACATAGTTAGTCTAGGCCAACGGAAGAGATACTACACTTTGATCATAATCTCTATGCGACATTGATTTTCTAAGCGTAGCTTAGATGTGGCACAAGGCCGAAAGTATGGCGCTCCCATTGAGGATCGAACTCACTACTCTGTCGTAATTGTTTCTAGCGAGACAAATTTGCTAACCATTACACCACGTCGAGTTTCCCTAGGATTTTCCAAGCATAGCTTAGTTATCTCACAAGGCGAAAAGTTTCGATTACACAGTGAGTATCGAACTCACGACTTAGTTGTAATTGTCTTAGCGATATAAACTTGTTAACCATTACACCACCTCGTCACCACTCTCATTCAACATAAATACACACTAAAAATAAAGCAAAAAAAAAAACAGGACAAGCATCTGATTGCCACACCCGGCAGGGTAATCGATACACCTGCTACCAAGGGACTTTTAAAATAGAATACAGTTCATTGCCAACCTCTGAGAAGCTTCAGAGCAGCCGCTTTATCGCTCACCTAACAGACATTAGCACCACTACTATCGCCATCATGGAAATGATCCTATCATTCACGTCCTCAAAATCGTCATAAATAAACCATAATTGTTGTCGCCTGAAACCTAACAAGCACGACGAAGATGAATCAAATTATAGTGTGTTTCTCTGCACAGATCATGCCATAATATACTTTACACTCAGTGTGACGTATTAGAGGGCGAATCAGCCACCGAATTCAGAATCACGTGACCGAACCAGCTTGCAAACGTTGAAACGCGACGTATGACACACACACACAGACACACACACACACACATATATATATATATATATATATATATATATATATATATATATATATATATATATATATATATATATATAACGTTTATATATATATATATAACGTTTTTTTTAATAATTTTTAACGTCAAAAACCGACATTATTTTTGCACCAACCTAATACATACATATATATAATATATATATATGTATATATTAGGTTGGTGCAAAAATAATGTCGGTTTTTGACGTTAAAAAATACGTCAAAAACCGACATTACTTTTGCACCAACCTAATATATATATATATATATATATACATATATATATATATATATATATATATACCGCCCCTTGTCTGAATGATTGGATTTCTCTGTATCCTTGGACACAGGGAATTATGAATTTTATGTGTACGTTTAAAACTCAGTAAATTTTAAAATAAGTTATTCCAATATTCGCTTGAAGATGAAGTGGGACTAATGCTTTTAATTTAATTACAAAATTAAATTTGAAGTTTTTAGCTTCCATTTTTGAAACATGGTTATTACTATGTAGCGGAAAAAACATATTTTAAATCAGTTAATTTATAATATTTATGCTCTGTAAATTTACATTTACATTGTTTTGTAAAAATAAGAATAAAAATATCAATAAGAACACTAGATTATATATCTTACTGTTCTTTATATATATATATATATATATATATATATATATATAAAGAAATATAGTCTTAAGGTGTGCTATATTTATGGAATAAAGTGCTCAATATCAGAGATAGAGCGTGTGTAAATATAAAAGTGAACATAGAAGTCAACACTTAGAGGCGACAGTCTGTTTCATGCTATATGCAATCGTCAGGCGCGGGTCATACTTGATGAGATTCAGTGGCCTGACGATTGCATATAGCATGAAACAGACTGTCGCCTCTAAGTGTTGACTTCTATGTTCACTTTTATATATATATATATATATATATATTTCTGTATGTAGGCAGCAATCCTTCTTTCATGCACATTTCATTATATATACATATATTACATATTACATATAAGGTATTTTTATTTACTTTTTTATACAATTTCTCATCTAATATCGGTCAACGAGGTTTTGGAGAAAATGGAAACAAAAAGGAATACTTAACACCTGGAAGAGACAGTTCAAATGTCTGGAGCAAGTCATGAGGACGGAGGGCTTAGAAAATCAGATAGTTACGGAATAGACAAAAGAAAACACTGCGTAACATTATTATGTGCCGTGTCTCTTCAAGACGTAGGTGTTCATGGACCTTCACATCTTCCTGCCCTTTGTAACACTCAATAAGTCTTATCTTTTCGTTATTTCTCCAAAACCCTCTTCTACCATCCATTTACTTAACCTCATCAAGTCTGTCACACACTGCTTTCCTTCAGTAAATCGTGGCGACCGAGATAAACGCGCCATTTTTCAGACGCATAGTATCGATCGACGGAAAGCAACCAAGACAATCGATAAAAATCTAGTTACCATAAATAAAATAACATCGTCGGCTGAATTTTATTTAAGTGTATATTTTGAAAAAAATGGACCAACAACGAAGTTTTAGAGAAAAATGAAAATTTGACATATCAAGAAGAAGCAGTTGAAATTTCTGTGACACGTAATGAGGAAGAAGGGCTTGGAAAATCTGATACTCACGGGACAGGTTGAGGGAAAGACGGACAGATGAAAGCAGCGCGGGTCATACTTGATGAGATTGAGTAAACGGATGGTAGAATATGATTAGGGAGAAATTACGAAAAGAGAAAACATTGTGTGCTACAAGGAGCAAGAAGATGTGGAGGGCCATGAATGCTGACGTCCAGAAGAGACACGGCATATAATTGAAGAAGGTCTATGTAAAAACAATAAAAAGCAATTACACTCGTTGTAAGGGTTTCGTAATTCAGACGAGCTCCATCTTTTAGATTTTCTACTTCAGACCGTTTAAGTTTTAATGCTACGTACACAGAGTTGAATCACCCATATTTCCCCCGTGTTCCATTTGTTCTAGCCAGAGAGCTTCATTTCCTCCACGAGAACTGCTACCTTGCGTAACAGATTCTCACATGGATGCTTCCTTGAACGATACAATCTTAACCTCTTTAAGTCAGCGGTCAGTCACTATCTATCATCCTTATTCCTATTCCCTTCTTCTGCCGCTTACGTTCATATTAAACACCTCATTAAGTAACCCTCTGCCATGAGTGGCCCTCGAACCTTATATTGGCTAAACTTTTTTATACTAAAAAAAAAAGAAACATTATAACAAATGGAACAGTCGATTTTATGATCGTTTATACACTGATGTATTTAGGGGAAGATAGTCTAGCTGTGCCCCACCCTCTTCAGGTCGGTTTTAAAATTAGATTCTGCTCATCGACATGCCTGCCCCTCCGAAGGAAACACGTTTCTGAAGTTTGTCAAACTCCTGTGCCGAGTTGTTTTTGCTATATTTGGAAATTACTATTATTAATATTCAGAAGGAAAATATGAAACGCTATAATAAATTTCAAACTAATTTTATGCTATAAAGACAACGTCTTTTCAGTTAAATTATGGCTCCAATCCAGTTTTTTTAAGCGAAATGGAAGACCACGAGCGATAGATCTACGAACTGATCGTGGCAGATTCAACATAGGAGGTTTTTCCTTGCTTTTTTCTTGACAAAAATGTTTTCACAATGCAGGGAGAAGTTTACAGAGTAAGAGGCACAGTTTATGAGGATATGTGGGGAAGAAAACGGCTAACACTAGATATGAACAGGTTAAGATTGTAGTGATCGGGGAAGCACCCTCTTGGGAGTCAGTTCCACAAAACAGGTAGAGGGTTACAGAATAAGAGGCAGGGTTTATGCGGATATGTGTGGAAAATAACGGTTAACCCTAGACATGACCAGGTTAAGATTGTACTGATCTGGAAAGCATCCTCTTGGGAGTCAGTTCCACAAAGCAGGTCGAGGGTTACAGAGTAAGAGGCACAGTTTATGCGGATATGTGAACAAGATAACGGTTAACCCTAGATTTGAACAGGTTAAGATTGTAGTGATCAGAGAAGCATCCTTTTGGGATTCTTTTCCCCAAAGCAGGTAGAGGGTTGTAGAATAAGTGGCCCAGTTTATCCGGATAGGTCGGGAAGATAACGGTTAACCCTAGACATAAACAGGTTAAGATTGTAGTGATCGGGGAAGCATCCTCTTGGGAGTCAGTTTCACAAAACAAGGTGAGGGTTACAGAATAAGTGTCACAGTTTATGCGGATAGGTGGGGAAGATAAAGATTAACTCTCGACATGAACAGGGTAAGATTGCAGTGATCGTGGAAGCATTCTCTTGGGAGTCTGTTCCACAAAGTAGCGGTTCTTTGAAAGAAGGTGCTCGAATGGAACTTACATCTCACGAATGGCATGCGATGGGAATGAGGGTTGCTTGCTACAATGGGCGGTAATGGAGAGTTTTAGTTGTGATGTTTAGAACTGATGGAACTAAGGAATGTCTTGTTTTGTCTTGTGTGAAAGGGTTTGTAAAGTGGAATATAATTAATCACTCAAAAGGCCGCGTGCACGCTTTTGAATCCTATTGAGATCCTGTAAAGTTGGGAGATAGCAGAAGGAGTCTGGTACTTCGTGAGGCCGTCATTTTCCCAATATCTTTAGCGATGAATCGTATGTGCGAGTTACACTTGGGGTCTGGATTGAGTTTAAGTCCCATCAGATGCTTAAGGCATCGTGAAAACACCCGAACAATAGGTAAAAATTCAGCGTCCGCTCCGTGATGCTGGAACGTCCCCTGTTTGGTTTTCGAGCAATTGAATGTGACCAGCCATTTTTTA
>OZ010615.1:36340344-36380344 GCA_963932145.1 Acanthosepion lycidas | reverse complement strand
GTGTGTGTGTGTGTGTGTGTGTGTGTGTGTAACGAATGCACGACCGTAATTTTCGACGGATTTGCACCAAGATTTACATGCACATGTTCCAAGTTAGCAGGGCGGCCAAGACCGACTTTGCATTTCCCAACTCCGATCGATAGTGGAAATAATCGATTTTTTCATGCTTCTACGGCAGCTTTCATGTAGTTTGCGGCCATTTTCTACTGGTCAGAGTGAGAGCCTATAGCTGGCTGACACGAATAGGCAGGAAGATTCTACTGGCCAACGTGAGAGCCAACAGCTGACTGACACGAATGTTAACTAGAATGCAAAAAAAAAAATCGATAGCTGCATCCGTTACAAGTGGGAAAAAGTTAAATCTGCATGGCACTTTACTCCACTTGACTCATTCGCTTGCTTAAACTCAACGTTGATTCTGATTCCGCAGAACTGGGTTGGATGTGAAAAAGTATTTGTTGTTAACATTCTTTTTTCATTCGATTTTTCCAGTTACGAGTCCTTTTTTAAGGCTGATCGTTTGGTGTTCATTTTGTTTTGTTCTTTTTTCGTATCAGATTTAATGTTTAGTATAGAGCTTAGAAAAAATTGGCAGTGTGAGATAAGCAAGAAGTAAGGCATGTAGCATCATCAGCACGGCAAAGGGAACTCCTTTAAAGGCAAGGAAGGGCAAAAATATTTTAAGTTATGTGATAGCGATTGCTGTATGAGTCGTACGATTTTTGAATCAAGCACGGGCAACGCCGGGCCATGCTGATAGTAGAAAATATGCGTCCTCCGACAGAAATCGGCGAAGGTGTGTGTTTAAAAGCAGTAATTCGGAAGTACTCTGTGGCTGAATGGTCATAACAGGCCAGGCTTAATGGTAGTGCGTTATAGGATACAGATTCGATAAATTTAATACTGTTTAATTAAAAATGAATAGATGCATTTACTGAAATAAGTGTATCCATAAAAAATAACGTGTAAACAGAAAATATGTTAGATAAATATATATTAATGTATGTATAGGCAGCAAGTTTTGATTTAAATATGTTTCGTTGAATATGACAGACAAGGAAAATTTTTAATTTCGTTTTTACAGCTTTCTTATATTTCTTTTTTTTCGTTTGGTGGCAGCCCTTGAGGATTTTCTTTTGCGATCTGAACATTAACATATATGTCCTTTCCTGAAAGCAATGCTCTTTTTCCCGCAAGTCAACATCCATGAATATAAACATGTTTAAAACTTTAAAGAAATCTGTTCAATTCAAAAACCTATTATTTAAAATATAATATACATAAATTAAATTAAACTAAAATAATATAAATAATAATTATATTATAAGAATTAAAAACAAAAATTCAACAACATTTAGTCACTTTCGTTTATGAAACATAAAATTACATCACTAAGCAGCCTCCTTCACTTTGGCTTTCAGCTCGCTCTTACATTTAAAAATTCTGAAAAAGTAGTCGACCTTTTTACATTTGTTGATAACTACTTGTTGCAAAAAGCAATCCTTTTCACTGATGAAGTTCACACACACACACACACATATATATATATATAAATTCATGAATCATTCATACAAAAAACAAATATCAAGGTTAATGATTTAAATGGCGAGAATACATTGTCGCAAACAATATAAATAAGATACATCAACCCCGAATCTGTATATGAATGATATGATCCCCGTTTATAAATTCCAGTTGCATAAGGTCTTTTTAATTTTTTACAAGCTTTCGTGTGTTCCTACAGGATCATATCATTCATATACAGGTTCGCGGTTGATGTATCTTATTTATATTGTTTTCGACAATGTATTCTCACCATTTAAATCATTACCCTTATATTTGTTTTTTGTATGAATGATTCATGAATTTATAAATTATATTTTCCACCTTTTAATTGAAATATATATATATATATATATATATATATATATATATATATATATATATATATATGTCTTAGTAAATAAATTACTGATATGTCCCGGAAAGGGATATATTTGATCGAAGTAGCTAAGTGGTTTTGGCTACTGTAACCAAGTCATACACGCTAGCAGTAATCGACTGGTACTTGTCGTAGTCGCAGGTAATAGGTGTAGACCAATAGAATAGCCAATGGCGTTGTCCAATGGGCATCGTCATAGACTTAAACTCTGTCGTGCCTACCCGTCCGTCTGTATTTATGACGGACACCAGCCAATCATATTCCAGTGAGAGGGAACTCAGGGGCATGCATATTCCATTATATCAATTACAAACATTATTTTCAGCAAAATTTTTTCATATTCACGAATATTCTGAAAAATATTCGTGAATATGAAAGGATTATGCTAAAAATAAACAGACATAATGTTTGTAATTTATTTAATCAGAAATATTTAAAAGACAATTTGCTGCCTTAACACACACACAATATATATATATATATATATATATATATATATATATATATATATATATATATATATATATACGGGGGATGATTAAAAGGTATCGCGAGCGCTGTTATAAAAAGAAAGCTACAAAAACATTTCACTTCGGCATTTGATCCCCTTTGAAGTAATTTGAAGCCAGACATTTTATCCAGTATCATTTCCAAATATGGAAGCCTTCCTGAATAGTGAGCAGCTGCTCCGTCGCATTTTCTTTTGGGTTTCCTCGACGCCTTGAATTCTTGTTCCTTACAAGTGGGAATTGGTCTCTGGAAACAGGAAAAAAATCGCAGAGGTGAGATCTGGGGAATATGGTGGTTGTTGGACATGAGGAACGTTGTACTTGGCCCAAAACTACTACAGTGGTCATAAACCTTGGAGTGGTGAGACGAGCACACTCTACACACGTTCCTTCCAAGCACTGCTATAAACAACTGAAGATTGTTAGATTTTTCAACGTAGTCCGTTCGTGTTTGTGAAGAAAGCTTCCTGCTCTTTGTCCCTTGTAGAAAAGTGATATGTTTCTGAAAGTGATATATTTGTTCGAAGTAGGAAAGTGGTTTGGGACTACTGTAACCGGGTGGGACAATCTCGCAGGTAACCGTAATGGACTGGTCCTCGTCGTAGTGGTAAGCAATAGGCGTAGTTAATAGGCGAAGACTATAGGCGTCGTCAGTCTGTATTTATGGCTGACACCAGCCAATCATATTACTGTGAGGGGGAACCCAGGTGTATTCATATTCATTGCATCAAAAAGTATAGCTTCTTTTCCTTCCAAATCATGTATTCAATATTTTAGGAATTCGTCGGCGTAAAGACGGAAAGTATGGTATGCATTTTTAATGAGTTTGTGTGGGCATTGTCAACTTCTACTCAAACCACTCTTTATTAAAAAAAAATAAATCTGGTATAATTATAGATTTCTCCTCAAGGGAACTAAGAATTTGAAGCCTCCAATACCAACCCAAAGAAGAAATACACATAGAAAACACATTCAGAAAGCTTCAATATTCCTATTACTTCATCTACAACGCTAAGAGAAAGGCATAAAAAATATACGACCACGAGAAAATTGGCAACACTATCCACAATAACAATAGTTATTATAGTACAGTTTTACTCTTGTCTTTTCATTGATATATATATATATATATATATATATATATATATATATATATATATATATATATATATATCTGTGTGTGTGAAAAGTGTGTGTATATAAATATATATATATATATAATATATTATATATATTATTATTTATATATTATATGCGCGGTACTTATTAGAAAGCGCTCAATATCAGAGCTAGCGGTAACATTTATTTTCGTCTAAATCCTGATAAATAAATAAATAATTGAAATAAAACAAAATAAAACATCAACAATGACTTTTATTCCCCCACCACTTCCATAATTAACACCAATACACGCAATCTACATAAATCCAAAATTTTAAAAAATTAATCAGTTTGTCTGACGATCGCAAAAGCGTGAAACCCAGGGTCACAAACTGACATCAATCCAACCAAATATATATATGAATATGTATTTTTGGGACTTATAAACACAATGTCCCGGCAAACATTTTTTACCGGTGCTTATATTGAAATTCTGTCTGTTATTATTATAATAAGCATTGCTAGAGAAAAGTAATGAATAAAAAAATAATAAAACATTGCAATATAAGCTTTGGTAAAAAATGAAATGATAATAAAAGAAAAAAATGGCATGTGGAAATAGAACAATTTACCCCAGTGAACGAAATAAAGGGTTCGGTTCGAAATTCCAATCACCTGAAGAAGTCTGGTGTATATAAGGGTCGAAACGTTGTGAATATGACAATGAAGTTGAGGATAACAGTCCGAATAATGTACATAATACAAGTAAGGCAAGTGTCGAGAAATAAAAGGTAAATGTGTAGCTACATCAAATTCATCTCTCTCTCTCTCACTCTCTCTCTCACTCTCTCTCTCTCTCTCTCTCTCTCTCTCTCTCTCTATATATATATATATATATATATATATATATGTACTAGCAGCATGGCCCGGCGTTGCCCGTGCTTGATTCAAAAATCGTACGACTCATACAGCAATCGCTCTCACTTGACTTAAAATATTTTTGCCCTTCCTTGCCTTTAAAGGAGTGCCCTTTGCCGTGCTGATGTTGCTACATGCCTTACTTCTTGCCTATCTTACACTGCGAATTTTTTCTAAGCTCTATACTGAATTTTAAATCTGTTACGAAAAAAGAACTAAACAAAATAAACACAAAACGATCAGCTTTAAAAAAGGACTCGTAACTGGAAAAACCGAATGAAAAAAGAATGTTAACAACAAATACTTTTCCACACCAAACCCAGTTCTGTGGAATCAGAATCAACGCTGAGTTTAAGCAAGTGAATGAGCCAATTGGCGTAAAGTGCTATGCAGATTTAAATTTTTCCCACTTGTGACGAATGCAGCTGTCGATTTTTTCATATGACAGATTCATTTTAGCTAGCAAATGAATAGATCATATTTTTGCTATTACCAGACAATTATAGAAAAATTATTAGTTCTAACAGCAGTGTAGAAGATCTGTTTGTCAGGGGCTTTTTTATATTAAACTACCAAACATTCGAAATTCAAACAATGAGAAAATAAAAATATAGAAAATATAGGCATGCCTGTTAAATAAATGATTTGTATTTCCCAACATAGGATATGTAAAGAAGGTCCTCGGGTTACGTCGGACCCGACGTACGGCGTTTCGTGGTTACGGCGCCGTCTCCCATAATATAATACATCGTCACGCGGCGCTACATGTAGAAGACGGCGTTGTTTCTTCACCGGTTGTACGCCATATTGGATTTTGCTACATTCGCTATCTCACGTTTGTGTCAATTTTGACGGATCTTTTGGATCTTCATTATAGCTACCAAGCATAAGGCAGACTCCTGGGTTCTTATGTAGGTGAGTTCTGACCTACGTCAAAAATCAGGTTACGTAGCGCCGAAGGAACGGATTTCTGACGGAAGTCGAGGACCAGCTGTACATAAATTCAAATGAGCCAAAAAGGAGTAACAATATTCCTCAGTTGTGTTAAGGTCATTTGGTAGTTGGACAATAGAAAAAGCTGTGGTTTAGGAAAGACTTGTATATACTTAGTCCACAGAAAAAATAAAGCTGTAGTTCAAAAAACACTTTTATCGTCAGCAAAGATTCACTGACCGTCTTTGTTGTTTTTGCTGGAAATGCTTCGTTTGAAGTCGCCGACACAGGTTTCTCTCAGTACTCGCTGGGGGAGCGGCAAAAGCTATGTAGCCACGTCTTTCCTTCGGCTTAGAGTCAGTTGCGTTTCTGCTCTTTGAAAGTCGAAATCTATGGGTTTTTAAAAGAAATTTATTCCCGAAAATAAGCTCGAGAAAAATAGGATTTTAATTTTTTCTGGTTGGATGAGTATTTCACATGGTGGCGTTAATTTCTAAACAATATACACTTGGATTCAAATGCTGTGTATTGTATGGTGGAATCTTTCTGTCTATTTTCTATTTTTGGATAGAAAATAAAGTTTGGGTATGTTTTAATATGGTATGTATGTGGGTATGTAGTGTTGTTGGAAATAGGATTTATTTCCTAAAACAATCTATTTATCTATCTATCTATTTTCAGAAGAATCAATTTTGTTTTTATTTTATGCAATCATTATCATCCCTTCCGTCCCGCCACGGGCACTCACGTCAAAATACTGACAGGGTCCAGTCCACTGTCAATACTTTTGCTCTATCTATCTATCTATCTATCTATCTATCTATCTATCTATCTATCTATCTATCTCAGTCTCTTCTTTATCTATCTATCTATCTATCTATCTATCTATCTATCTATCTAAGCTTTTTCATCTCTCTCTATACCTCTATCTCGGTCTGTTTTCTATCTATCTATCTATCTATCTATCTATCTACGCTTTTTCATCTCTCTCTATACCGCTATCTCAGTCTGTTTTCTATCTATCTATCTATCTATCTATCTATCTATCTATCTATCTATCTATCTATCTATCTAAGCTTTTTCATCTCTCTCTATACCGCTATCTCAGTCTGTTTTCTTTCTATCTATCTATCTATCTATCTATCTATCTATCTATCTATCTATCTATCTATCTATCTATCTATCTATCTAAGCCTGTTCTCATCTATATCAGTCTATTCATATCTATCGATCTGTATATGTTTATCTATCTCAATCTTTTCATATCTATGTGAATTTATTGTCTTTCTTTCTCTCTCCCTCCCTCTCTCTCCACCCTCTCTCTATCTATCTATCTATCTATCTATCTATATATATATATATATATATATATATATATATATATATATATATATGTATTCATGTGTGTGTGTATGTGTTTGTTTCAGTAGACTCAATTTTGCTTTTATTTCTGCCATCTTGGTTCATCATCTGCCTTCTACGCCTCGCCATTCCCGCCAAGAAAGAAATATCCACGGAAGTCTACTGTCAATTATTTTGCCTTATCTCACTCTCTCTCTCTCTCCCCCCCCACACACCTCGTTGTATGTGCGGACGCACGCGCGCGTGCGTGTTTTATACAATCAGTTTTACTTTTCTTTCTGTTTTCAAAAATAACACATCTGATTTATCCATCGAGCGAAATCCACTTGTCAATTATTTTGTCTTTTCGGACGAAAGTCCAGCCTGTTTTCTTTCTTTCTTCTTCTTCTTCTTCTTCTTCTTGACACTAATAAAAAAAAAAAGAATTAAAAAAAAAAATCAAAAAACAAAAAAAAAAAAACAATAAAAAATACCAAATAAATAAATCAACAATGTCCAATTTCACCGTTTCTTTCGTCCTCTGAGCTGGTCATCGGCGTCAATTACCACTGAATCGACTTCTAATGTTGATGTCGCAAAATGTCTGCGAACAAAAAAAAAAAAAAAAAACGACTCCATGTACATGAAAGTTTCTCAAGTGTATTTTCTGTTTAAATACTTTCTTTTATTACCAGTGTGAAGTCTCCTCACTATTATATTTACTAGAACAATGTTAATGGCAATATCCTTGGCAATGGTAATGGTTATATCAGCCATTTTCTTTATAAAGAAATATTTGACCTTCATTGATCCTGTGCCATATACTACTGTCCGTTGAAGTATATATATTTCCATAATTTCTATTTTTTTTAACCGGTATTACCGCATGCAAGGCAGTATAGCCACTAAGACAGAAGGGGTTACAGAGTGTGGAACAGAAACATTAATAATAAGAAGAAAGTGGAAATAATAATCAGGGGGACAGTAGATAGCGATTGACATTGCATTTAAATTTTTACAGATTAAATTTGGCTGGAAGGCATGGAGCCGGAAGTGATTTCCGCAATTGAGAAGCGAAACCGTTAGCATAGAATTTACAGTTACATCTAGTCAGCTCAACTGTAAACTGATGAGATCACGACGCCAGTCATGTATTGCGCTTAAATTTATAAGTCTAGGTACCATAGCGACAACCTCATTTGAACAATTACCATAAAAGTATTTTTTAGAAAAGGCACAGAGAGGTAACCTTACGGCGGTGGGAAAATGTCTGAAGCCGAGCTGCCAGATCAGGACCAATAATATTGCTGATTCTTCTTTGGATTTTATCAAGGTAAATAGCAAGGGTACTGGACCATATGTGGCAGCAATATTCTAAGTATGGACGAATGATAGACTTATAGATATGTAAGATAGATTCTGGAGAGAAACTAATGGACAGTCGAGACAATAGTGTCTGGGCGTGATAAAAATCCGCTGCAATCACAGATGACACATTATTTTTCAAGACAAAATAAATTTCATTATACACCCCGAAAATACATTCATATTATTGCACACTACTCCAAGTGAACTAATCTGAGGAAAAACATAGAAATCGATTACACCCTGTCACTCCAGTGGGTCTAAAACTGACTGTATGGTAAAAGAAAGGAAACTAAATCGGTTGTTTTAATTAATTTGCACAAGGGTGTTGGTTTCTTAAATTTCCAGTACTTTCGTTTAAAGTAATTATGGTGGAGACGCTCGGATTGAGGAATCGGAGAGCCGAGTTCGAATTCTAGTCGAATCCATTACATTCACTTACGTGCTAATACCCTTGGGGAAAGGTATGGATCCTCTTCTTCTCCCCTGATTTATTTATTAAGACAAACAAAAGAATTTATTATCATTTATAATAAAAAGGAGGCACTGTGGAGTAATGGATAGCCGCTTGGATTGAGGAATCAGAGAGCCGAGTTCGAATTCCAGACGAATCCATTACATTCACTTACGTGCTAATAACCTTGGGAAAGGTATGAATCCTCTTCCAGATTTTCCCGGAGGAGTAATGAATAGCGGCTAGGATAGAGGAATCAGAGAGCCGAGTTCGAATTCCAGTTGGATTCATTACATTCACTTACGTGCTAATACTCATCGGGATGAGGCATGAATCCTCTTCTTCTCCGTCCAGCTATAGGTAAATAGCAAGACAGACCAGGTTTTATAGCCTTGGATGGCAACTGGTCTACCGCAGAAAGAAATGGCAAAAAATACATCGGAAAAAAATCAGCCTCGTCAGTCATCTATCGAAAAGATACAGGATTGCCTAAGCGTGTATCACGCATGACTTATAACTGAGTATAGAACTTCAACTTTCGAACTCGTTCATACGATCCATCGGGAAAGACGCTGGAAAAATGGTCAGTTCCCTGACTCCCCCTGCTATCGTCTATATTTACAAGATGTTGTTAGGCTAGAAAATAGTGTAATGCTGCCATCTATGGGCAAGAGCTGCTCAGTATTCTCTTATCAGTTTCTCGATAGAGACCAAAAACGTCTACACGGCCTTGTGGGTGATTAATTATTTCCAACAGAAAAAAAAAACGTTGTAAACCCCTTGCTAAATGTCCAGACAAACTACATTCCTTAGTTCTACCAATACTAACCCTCGCAGCTATGACCTGCCACGCCGCTTACACTGAGCCAAACCTCACGCCTTTCCTAGTTCATTAGTAAAAAGTAAATTCGACTCGAACAGTATCTTCCCAGGAACCACTACTTTGTGGAACAGACTTCCAAGCAGATGCTTTCCCGACATCTACGATTTTAACCTCATTAATTCTAGGGTTCACCGCTATCTTTCCTACATATCCTCATAAACTGCGCCTCTTAACGATCACACACCAAGTTCCTTCAGTATCTATTTATCTTGAGTGACTCTTGGGTCTTTTATATGGTGAACATTAGTAAACAAATAAATAAATTGTAGTAACCCAAGGAGGGCTACTGAATAGAATAATCAAGCG
This sequence comes from Acanthosepion lycidas, assembly GCA_963932145.1. Lineage (NCBI taxonomy): Eukaryota > Metazoa > Mollusca > Cephalopoda > Sepiida > Sepiidae > Acanthosepion > Acanthosepion lycidas. The sequence continues at coordinate 36,370,592 of OZ010615.1, read as the reverse complement.
AAGGTTGGTAATGATCGATAATTCTCAGGACAAGAAAAACGCATATAAGATTCGCCAGCAGCGCGTAGGAGAAGTATTCAACTGCTAGAAGTGAGTCAAGTGAATGCTATAATGAATCTCCAACTGCAGGATATATACCAACTGCTCCACGCAGTCAGATGTGGCACAAAGTCGAATTTAATGTGGGGTATCTGAGCTCGTAGGCTAGGCCAAAATTTCCCCGTATAAAACGGGGTCGGGTAGCTATTTCCCGAGACGAGACTATGCCCTTCGACATAGCCTCGTTTGAGGATCCTCACTGCTCGGAGGCAGAGAGTTTGACCAGCACAGCTGAGAATGAATCTCCAACAGCAAGATATGTACCAACCTCCCCACGCGGTCAGATGTGTAATAAGGCCTAATTTAATGTCGGGTATCCGAACCCGTAGGCTCAGCCAAAAATTCCCCGTAGACCCTGTATAAAACGGGGTCGAGTAGTTGTTTCCCGAGACGAAACTCTGCCCTTCGACATAGCCTCGTCTGGGGATCCGAGAGTTTGACCAGCACAAGTAGAGACGAATCTCCGACTGTAGACCAACATACAGTATTTCACATCAATCCAATAATACAACTACAGACACACACACACGCACACTCATATATATATATATATATATATACATACATACATATATATATATATATATATATATATATATATATATATATATATATATATATAGAGAGAGAGAGAGAGAGAGAGAGAGAGAGAGAAATATCGTTTTAAGTTGTGCTATATTTATGGGATAAAGTGCTTAATATCCGAGATATAGCGTATGTAAATATAAATATAAAAGTGAACATTGAAGTCAACATTCAGAGGCAACAGGCTGTTTCATGCTAGACGCAATCATCCTGATGATTGCATCTAGCATGAAACAGCCTGTCGCCTCTGAATGTTGACTTCAGTTTTCACTTATATATATATATATATATATATATATATATATATATATATATATATATATATATAGGGGCCTCCACAAAAAAAAAAAAAAAAAACAAAAAACAAAAGTAAGGTTTAAATTTTTTAAAATGAAAAATCTTTCTTGAAGCTTTTATTTTAGTTTTAATTTCAAGTTACTAGATTAAATTTCATATTTCCAATGAAATTTAAAAGGTAATTTAAATTGACTGGAATAGTTGATTAGTGCCTTTTATAGTCGCCTTTCATCGCAACGCAATTCTGTTTATTAAAAAATCTTCCAAAAACTAGAATATACTTTATTTGCAACTTTATTTGAGGAATATTAGCTTCTTTAAAATACAATTATTCTGATATTAAGCAGATATGATGTCTTAAAATATCGCTGAAATGCATTTTTAACCGGATGGTAGCGGTGTTCTTAACGTTAGAGTGGCCGTTTTGACGTGTTGACAACCCGGATGATAGATCTAATGTTGTTCTACGAAGACTTTATCTGTAAAACATAATTGAAGAAAAATGACGTGACAGCCATTTTTATATATTTTTTAAGTACTCAGTAATTTTTAAAATTTAGGAAAATATCCTTCGTAATCTTATGCTTAACTGAATTTTAGAAATGTCGAATTTAAATTTCCTATAGTTATTGCTCTTTTATCTGATGATATCGTACACGGTCACCCTTACTTACAAAAATTGGCACGTTTTTGGGTGTTACCTCATATATATATATATATATGTGTGTGTGTGTGTGCGTATTAAAGTATTAATAGATTTTTTGACAAGCTGTCGGGTGGGAAGAAAATAACATTTGAAATAGTATATATATATATATATATATATATATATATATATATATATACTATTTCAAATGTTATTTTTAGTGGATACCCGTATTTGAGTAAACGCTCCGTTTATTTAAACAGTATTTATTTAATCTAGCAGCATGCACACTAATCCACTAAAAATAACGTTTGAAGTAATAAAAATATGGAGGATTAAAAATAAAACCTATTAATACTTTAATATACATATATTAAAGAAGTAATGGGTTTTTTATTAACCCGACGGATTTTTATCACTTTAAACGATAATTTTAGTGGATACACATATCTGAGAAGACATTCCGTTAATTTATTAAACAGTTTACCCATAGCATAATATTCAGGCCGGGAAACTAAAATAAATGAATATACGGTTTAATAAATGAAGCGTATAATCATATATATATATATATATATATATATATATATATATATATAATTATTTATATATTATATGCGCGGTACTTATTAGAAAGCGCTCAATAACATAGATAGAGCTTACATATGTGTTTGTCTGACGATCGCAAAAGCGTGAAACCCAGAGTCACAAACTCACATCAATTCAACCAAATATATATATATATATATATATATATATATATATATATATATATATATATATATATATATATATATATATATATATAGATAGATAGATAGATAGATAGATAATGGCTCGGAATTGTTAACTGGAGAGCCGAGTTCCATTTCCCACTGGGTCCGTTATATTCCCCACGTGCATTCAAATATCGTTTCGAAAGGCATGAATCCACCTCTTCTCCCCTAGCTATCAGTTAATTAGTAAATCTTTTATCACTCAACCATTATTATCTTTTAAAAAATTTAAAAATTCATACAATCTAAAAATATCTTATGTCTTTAAATAACCGGCAGTGGTTGATAATCAGTAAAAAACGAATCATTCTATAATAATATATAGAAAAAGCCCTCCAGATAACAAAATTGAAATATTTTTATTTTTTTTTTTTAATTTTTAAGAAATAAAATTGTATGATCATATTTTGTTTTGATTTTCGTTGGGAGAGGGATCAATTTAAAATGATTTTCCATAACAAGCTAGATCCCTGTATTTCTGGATGTGTGTGTGTGTTTGTGTGTGTGTGTAACGAATGCACGACCGCAATTTTCGACGGATTTGCACCAAAATTTACATGCACATGCTCCAAGTTAGCGGGAAGGCCAAGACCGGCGTTGCATTTCCCAACTCCCATCGATAGTGGAAATAATCGATTTTTTCATGCTTCTATGGCAGTTTTCATGTAGTTTGCGGACATTTTCTACTGGCCAGAGTGAGAGCCTATAGCTGGCTGTCACGAATAGGCAGGAAGATTCTATTGGCCAGCGTGAGAGCCAACAGCTGACTGACACGAATGTTAACTAGCATGCTAGCTGCATTCGTCACAAATGGGAAAAATTTAAATCTGCATGGCACTTTACTCCAATTGACTTATTCACTTGCTTAAACTCAACGTTGATTCTGATTCCGCAGAACTGGGCTGTGTGTGAAAAAGTATTTGTTGTTAATATTCTTTTTTCATTCAGTTTTTCCAGTTACGAGTCCTTTTTTGAAGCTGATCGTTTTGTGTTCATTTTGTTTAGTTCTTTTTTCGTAACAGATTTAATGTTTAGTATAGAGCTTAGAAAAAATTCGCATTGTGAGATAGGCAAGAAGTAAGGCATGTAGCAACATCAGCACGGCAAAGGGCACTCCTTTAAAGACAAGGAAGGGCAAAAATATTTTAAGTCAAGTGATAGCGATTGCTGTATGAGTCGTACGATTTTTTAATCAAGCACGGGCAACGCCGGGCCATGCTGCTAGTTCGATATAAGGCTACAATTATGAAACACCCAGTAAGGATCAAACTCGTTACTCATGATTATCTCAACTAGCTTACTAACCATTATCTTAGATCGATGCGCAATGGGCAAGAATATGTCTTACTCGAACACAAAAATTTGAATAAGTACAAATGTAAGAAATTTTATATTGATCATTATTTTTTGACAAGCTGTCGGGTGGGAAGAAAATGCAGATGCGTTTTTGGACTTTGATTTGGTCCACGTATATATCATACATTGCATAAGATGCATCTGGTTTTTGTATGAATTAAGAAAAAATGTTATCAAAAAGACAACGGGAATAAGAAAGAAAGAAAGAAAGAAAGAAAGAAAGAAAGAAAGAAAGAAAGAAAGAAAGAAAGAAACACGTCAGGCTTGTTTATGAGTTCGGAAAAAGTAATCAAAATGACAAGTAAAGAAAGAAAGAAAGAAAGAAAGAAAGAGAAAGAAAGGAAAATACAGAAAGAAAAGGAAAATAAGGGAAGGAAGGAAAGAAAGAAAGAAAGAAAGAAAGAAAGAAAAAAGAAAGAAAAAATAAAGAAAGCAAAGGAAAATAAAATAAATAGAAATGTGCTTTGAATACGAAAAAAGGAAAGAAATGAGATGAAAAGAAAGAAAGAAAGAAAGTAAGGAAAGGAAAGAAAAAGAAAGGAAAGGAAAGAAAATAAAGAAACACGTCAGGTTTGTTTATGTGTTCGGAAAAAGTAATCAAAATCACAAGTAAAGAAAGAAAGAAAGAAAGAAAGAAAGAAAGAAAGAAGGAAAGAAAAAGGAAAGGAAAATACAGAAAGATAATGAAAAATAATGGAAAGAAAGAAAAAAGAAAGAAAAGGAAAATAAAGAAAATTAATAGAAATGTGCTTTGAATAAGAAAGAAGGAAAGAAAGAAAAGAATGAAAGAAAATAAGATGAAAAGAAAGAAAGAAAGAGAAAGAGGGAAAGAAAGAAAGAATGAAAGAAAATAAAAAGATGAAAAGAAAGAAAAGAATGAAAGAAAATAAGAAGATGAAAAGAAAGAACGAAAGAAAGAAAGACAGAAAAGGAAAATAAATAAAAGAGACGAAAACAAAGAAGCACGTCAGACTTGTGTATGTGTTCTATAAAAAGTAATTCAAAAGACAAATGGAGAAAGAAAGAAAGAAAGAAAGAAAGAAAGAAAGAAAGAAAGAAAGAAAAGGAAAAGAATGGAAGGAGAAAATAAAGGAGTGGAAAATAAATAAATAAATAAATAAATAAATAAAGAAAGAAAGAAAGAAAGAAAGAAAGGGAAAAGAAAGAGAAAAGAAAGCTAGAAAGGAAGGAGAGGGAAAGAAAGAAAGAAAGAAAAAAGGAAAGAAAGGGAAAAGAAAGAGAAAAGAAAGCTAGAAAGGAAGGAAAGGGAAAGAAAGAAAGAAAGAAAGAAAGGGAAAAGAAAGAGAAAAGAAAGCTAGAAAGGAAGGAGAGGGAAAGAAAGAAAGAAAGAAAGAAAGAAAGAAAGGGAAAAGAAAGAGAAAAGAAAGCTAGAAAGGAAGGAGAGGGAAAGAAAGAAAGAAAGAAAGAAAGAAAGAAAAAAGAAAACGAAAGAAAAAGATAATAAATAAATAGAAATATGTTATGAAAAAGAAAGAAAGAAACAACACTGCTGTGAGAAAGAAAGAGAAAAAAAAAGAAAAAGAAGTGAAAAATAAACAAGAAGGGAATGAAGAAGTGATAAATAAAACAACAGAAAAGAAACAATTAACACAAAGAAATAAATACAAAAGAAGGAAAAATAAAAAAAACAAAAATTGTTTCATTTAAGTAAAAAGTTGATCATGCCTGACCGAAAGAAAGAAAAAAATCCTATGCTAATGTTGGTAAAAATCTGCTGTAAGGACAAATCTTCGATCCGAAACTGAAAAAAGAAATCAAGAAAGAAAATCGAAAAAAAAAAAAGAAAGAAAGAAAATGAAAAGAAAAAAAAGATTCGTAAAATTCAAATCCCATGATAAATACTTGATTTATTTGCAACAACGCAGTTATTACAAAAAAGAAAATGAAAAAAGAAATGACATCGCATAATCATAATTCTGTCGCAACTCTGTTGTTTTGAAATGAGTTTTGTGATTTGTCACAGAAGCAGAATTATGGCATCTTCCGATGTTCTTACAGAAAATGTAAAATCCAATTGCAGCAATGCAATTATTTTCAATAAACATCAGAATTCTCTCTCTTTATTTCTCTCTCTCTCTCTCTATCTATCTTTATATATATATATATATATATATATATATATATATATATATATATATGAAACCTTTTAGCGATATTCTAATATATATATGAATATATATATATTTTCAAATATGTTTCATTGGATAATATAGATCTTGGAAGAAATCCAAAGTACTTGGGTAGGAAAAAAGACTACGGTGCCTTCCTTGACGAATTTCATATTAACATCAAGAAAGAATATATATATATATATATATATATATATATATATATATATATTCTACATTCAACATTGTCACTTGATAAGACACCAGAAGTGTTGAAACAAAATGGCTATTTTTGTAGTGATTTTATAACATATTTAGATTATAATTTTGGAAGAAATTTATATATATTGGCTTGACGATTGCATATAGCATGAAACAGACTGTCGCCTCTAAGTGTTGACTTCTATGTTCACTTTTATATTTACATACGCTCTATCTCTGATATTGAGCACTTTATTCCATAAATATAGCACACCTTAAGACTATATTTCTTTATATATATATATATATATATATATATATATATATATATATATATATATATATATATATATATTGGGTTGGATAGATGTGAGTTTGTGACCCTTGGTTTCACGGTTTAGCGATCATCAGACAATTGTCTGACGATCGCTAAATTATCTGACGATCGCTAAAGCGTGATACCCATGGTCACAAACTCACATCTATCCAACCCAATATGTTAGCTCTATCTCTGATATTGAGCGCTTTCTAAGAAGTACCGCGCATATAATATATAAATAATTATACATATATAAATTTATTTATATTTATATACACACACTTTTCACACACACACACACACACACACACACACACACACACACACACACACACACACACACACACACACACACACACATATATATATTATCATAATTATATATATATATATATTACGGCGTTAAAAACAAGAATATTTTTACATTGGACCATGATGTTATTAAAATAAAAAACCAGCCGACCTGTTTCGCCCCCTCTCTTCAGAGCTGTAAACGGGGGAAAACTTATGAAAAAGGAGAAAAAAAAATATATGGGTGACGTGAATGGTCATCTATAGCGGATCATTTCATAAATAGTCCTGGTTGTGCGGTGGACTTCAGTGTGAATTGGTTTTCTGTGTTGTCCACTTCACACTCGTTGTTTCATCTGAAGGTGTTGGAGACGCTGTTTATCAAGTCTGGGCGACCTTCTCTTTGTAAACAGAGAGATTGTTTGCTTGGGCTTGCTCTTCTGGGTCTCCAGCATCTTTAGGTGTTACAACTGTCCCTTCCATTCATTCACGTCACCCATATATATATATATATATATATATATATATATATATATATATATATATATATATTTTTTTTTTTTTTTTTCTCCTTTTTCATAATTTTTCCCCCGTTTACAGCTCTGAAGAGAGGGGGCGAAACAGGTCGGCTGGTATTTTATTTTCATAACATCATGGTCCAATGTAAAAATATTCTTGTTTTTAACGCCGTAATAAAGTTTTGTACCACAAAAAATATTTATATATATATATATATATATATATATATATATATATATATATATATATATATATATATATATAATTATAATTATTATAAGAGATTATAATAAAAACATGTTGAAATCGCTACACAAAAGTTTTTATGTTTCAATATTATGACTGTACTCCTTCCGATGATAGTAAGTAACTGGTGATTAAATGATGTTTAAGGAAATTTAAAAGCAAAGTGTTACCATTTTTCCGAAAGTTAAAGTCTGTGTGTGTGTGGGGGGGGTAGGTTAGAATTAAAAATAGACTTGTGAGTATGTCTTGATTGAGCAATTAAATGTCTGCTCTACGCTAAATAGAAAAGTAAGGTCAGAGGGTGGAGTCGGGTGAGTTATTTTTTCAAGTCACGAAAAACCGGACCACAGAAAGGCCATCATTGACGATTGCGGAAAATCTGCCAGCGACAAATGTATCGTGATTGTAGACAAATATGACATGTTCAATTTATTGAAAGGGTGTTGATATATATATATATATATATATATATATATATATATATATATATATATACGGCCAGCAACCTTTCTTTCAAAGATATTTCGTTGAATATGACTGACTAGAAAAATTTGATGAATTTTTTGGTTGAGTTTTTCTAGTATTTTTAAAATGTTCCGTTTGGTGCGAGTAAGGGACACTAAAAATTGTCTCATAGTGTCTACACTTTTCTTTAGCCATTTTCAAGGGCTTTCTTGTGATAATGACCAAAGAAGTGACACGAAGTGTTTAGGACAATAAACAATACGAATAATTTTTACACTTCATTAGTTCCACCAAACTGAAAAATTTCAGAATACTAGAAATAAGTCAATAAAAATCATATATATATATATATATATATATATATATATATATATATATATATATATATATATAATATTATAAATTGATTTATTTAAAATATGTTTTTTTTCGCTACACAGTTCTAACCATGTTTCAGAAATGGAAGCTAAAAGCTACGAATTTAATTTTGTAATTATATTAAAGACATTAGTTGCATTTCATCCTCAAGCGAATTTTGGAGTAACTTTTAAAATTACTGGGTTTTAAAGATACAGCTAAAATCATAATTCACGTTTCCATTCTGTGTTTTTTCAAATTAATCGAAATATGCCCATATATGTTAATTTATTCTTCCTTTTTTATTTCCCCACTTTTTTTACTCCCACCCCTGCTCCCACATTTCCTTTCTTATATCTTCCCTTTTCTTCTTTTTGTCCCGTTTCCTGTGAGATGACTTATTAACTAGGTCAATGTTTGGTCCTTACCCCCACACCTCCCCTACTCTTAAGTATTTTAATAGAAATAGATTTAAAATTATTCCTATCTCTCCCTTCCCTCTCTAATTTCAACCATATCTTTCATACCCCTCTCCCTATCACATTACATCAACTTAAAACTACCCCTCAAAAGTGTATAAAATAATACGTAAATTTAAAACCATATTTTTATACTTGGAAATGTGATCTGAAGAACCAGGAAAAAATACCTTACTGGGGAAATAAAATATAATCAATGAACACTTAAGGTTGTCTGTCTTCTAATTGTAATTAAATTATCTATATATATATATATATATATATATATATATATATATATATATATATATATATATATATATAGAGAGAGAGAGAGAGAGAGAGAGAGAGAGATTTAAATTTTGAATCTATTTATGTTAGTTTCTGTTTGATTATGTTTGGTGATGCTTGATGGTAGTGTGAAGAAAAAAATTCTCCTCTGTGTCCGTTTTGGGATGGCACTGATACGTACGCAGACACACATACATGCAGGTGTACGTATTATAGTTAACACAAGCATATACATATATGGACAATGCGGGACTGGACGCAGACATAAATCTATGTGTTCGAGTACGTATGCATACGCAATTGTGGTTGTTTTCGATGTTGAGATTGTGTAGCGAAGTTCATCCAACAAGGAGCGTCCTGGGGGGCTCCTGTCAATCTTTCAGATCGTTCGTCTATTTTATTAACGGAATAATACTTCCTTGCATACACATACACGCACCTATACGTGTACATATGTTTCTATCAGCCTGGGATTTACATTGCTTCAAATAGGTTCTGTATATAAATAAATCAGTTTGTCTGATGATCCGCAAGCGTAATAACCAGTGTTACAAACACGCATCCATACAACTAAGTATGTTAGGTCTATCACTGATATTGAGCGCTTTCCAATAAGTACCACGAATATATAATATATAAATAATATATATAGAAATTACATATATAGAGAGAGAGATATATTTTATATATATATTATACGCGCACACACAGATACACATACACACACATATATATATATATATATATATACCATTCGAGATACATACGTGTCTTCTATAGGAGATCACTTGATAAATAATCTGGCCTGTTCAATGGATTTTAGTGTGAGCTGGTTCTCTGTTCTGGCCAGAGCACACTCGTTATTCCATCTGAAGGTGTTGGAGACGCTGTTCATCAGGTCCAGGCGACCCGCTCTCTGTAAACAAAGAGACTGCTTGCTTGGGCTTGCGGTGCTGTGTCTCTAGCATCTTTGGTGTTATAACTTTTATTATTATATTTTTTCCCTGTCCATTCATTCACATCATCCGTTGCAGACTTTCTTCTCATAATTTGTTTCCCCGTTTACAGTTCTGACGAGAGGGGACGAAACCGGTTGACTTGTGTTTTTGTTTTTGTTTTAAAATTTATCATGGTCTATAGTAAAAAATGTCTTGCTTTTAATGCCATAATACGTTTTTGTACCGTTAAAGACATATATATATATATATATATATATATATATATATATATATATATATATATATGTGTGTGTGTGTGTGTGTGTGTGTGTGTGTGTGTGTGTGTGTAAAAATATATAGAAAATAGGAAAGAACTGGTTAGGTAAATAATCCAAAGTTCTTTAGTATTTTTGTTATTATTTAAAAAAAAAATAGTGCTCGATACAAAAGTAGAGCATAAATACAATTATTTATTTAAAAATATGATTCCAACGCGCTACATAAAAGTTCTCATGTTTCAAAACAAGAACCGAAAACGTCAATATAATTATTTGAATTAAATTAATTAAAGTAAGCTCTGTACCATCTTCAAGCGAATTTTTTTGGGGAATAACTTATTTCTGAAATTTATATATATATACATACATATATATATATATATATATATATATATATATATATATATATATATATATATATATATATTCTGAGTGGTAATCCTTCCCTTACCAAAGGAATACGAAAGGAATGAAAATGATTTTACGCCGTTGGTCTTAGCTGTGAAGGTCTGGAATTAACGTCCAAGATCGTTTGCCATGGAAATAAGAAAGTAGTTCTTTTTGTTTGTAAGAAAGGGGTTGCAGGATGGAAAATAACTGATGCTCCACAAGGGTGTGTAATCTCTTTTGAACTCAAGTCAATTATGAGCAGTGAGGTCTTCGTTGACACACTGTTCTCACCGAAGTTAAGCAACGTCGAGCTTGGTCAGAGCATAGAAGAGTGAGCGCTTGGGAATCCCAGGTGCTGTAAGCTTGGATGTGCGGGTGGTGTAATGGATAATGTTTTAGAATTGTTAATCGGACAGCCGAGTTCTAGTTTAATTCGTTATATTGACTTACGCGCAAATACCCTTGAGAAAGGTATGAATCCATCTCTCCATACCTCCAGTTACTGGTTTAATTATTAAGACTTGTATCACTAGACCATTATTATCACAAAAAATAAAATTACCTACAAAATATTTAGATTTCGGCATTGAATAACCAATAGGGGTTGATATGTCGCTAAATAAAATAACCAACCAATAATGGAATAACCAACCAATAATGGTATGCCGCTAAATAAAATAACCAACCAACAACTAACAACATCTATCTGAACAAGAAAACCGGATATCAGAGAGTTATATAAATGGCCGATAATAGCGATGATGCTAAAAGTAAAAGAATCGAAAATATACCATTTGGTTTCGTCAAACATTCAGAAAATTCGGCCCCCCAGAAAACAATAGTTTCAGAACTACTGAAGTACAGTTACCATAAAAAAACAATCCTTAGTAGAAACCCAACATTGCTGTATACTTCTTTGTTAATCATATGTGAGCAAGCTGTAGAACTAAAAATGTATATAGACATGCAACTTTTTAAATTCCATAGAATTGACAGGGTTTAGAAGCGAATAAAAAATTATTTGATGTATGAAAAAGTTACTCCCGTATTCTTATCAGACGCTACTAACATAACATTAGAAATGTTTCAACGCCTGGTTACGCATGAACGGAACGTAATTTTACGTAGACAAATAGTTTTAACGAGGTTTTCTTTCTTCTTTTTGCAAGAAAGAGAAATTTAAATAAAATTAAATAAAACTTGGGCCAATGTTTCTAAGGAGAACTGATTATTTTTTATTTTATTTCATTTAAAAAAAAGTAAGCCGTTGTCACTGTTTGAGAACTCCGTTTATCAATATTTATAAGGAGGTGTATTTTTTTTTTTTTTAGTGTGCACATGCGCAGGCAGTGAGCGTAATTCTGTTGCACGTTAAAGAAGGATGTCACAAAGAAACGACATTAAGAAAAGCGAAGCCATTATCCGAGAGAGACTGTTTTGTTTTCATTACAGTTTCAAGTGTGGAAATCGTAACCGCCTTTGTACAAACAAAAGCCATTGGAATTTGTTTATACTTGTCAGTTTATTTGGACAGGAAACAGTGATTGACATAATGTCTGTGTGGGTGTACGCGTGATAGAAAGTGAGAACAAGAGGCAGAAAAAAATAAAGAGATGTAACATCTTTGTGTGCATATGTGGAACACAGAGAGATAGATAATCAGATGTAAAGCCTTTATGTTGATGCATGTCTGGAAGAAGAGAGAGAAATAAAGAAAGAGAGAGAGAATGAGAAAGAGATGAAGAGATGCAAAGACTGTGTGGATGGTGTGTGTAAAGAAAAGAGACTTAAACTTATTTGTGTATATGTGTGTCTAATAGATAGATAGATAGATAGAATGAAAGAGAGATGAAGAGACGAAGAGATGCAAAGACTTTGTATGGATGGTGGGTGTACAGAGAGACGTAAACTAAAGTGTATATTTGTGTTTAAGAGATAGATAGATAGATAGATAGAAGAAATGGACTGAGATAGATAGATAGATAGATATGAAGAGATGAAAAGCCTTTGTATGGATGGTGTGTGTAAAGGAGAGAGACGTATCTTCTTTTGTGTGTGTGTGCCTAAAAGATAGATAGATAGAAAAATAGATAGATACGGAGAGAGAGAGAGAGAGAGAGAGAGAGATTGAACGAAAGAGAGATGAAGAGCTGCACAGGCTTTGTATGGATGGTGTGTGTAAAGAAGAGAGACGTAAACTTCTTTTGTATATGTGTATCTAAGAGATAGAGAGAGAGAGAGGGAGAGATAGAACGAAAGAGAGATGAAGAGATGCAAAGCCTTTGTATGGATGGTGTGTGTAAAAGAGAGAGACGTAAAACTTATTTTGTATATGTGTATCTAAGACATAGATAGATAGATAGATTGATAGATAGAATTAGAGTGAGAAAGAACGAAAGAAAGATGAAGAGACGAAAGAGCCTTTGTGTATAAAGGAGAGAGACGTAAAGTCTTTGTGTATAAGAGGTATATATATATATATATATATATATATATATATATATATAGAGAGAGAGAGAGAGAGAGAGCGAAAGAGAGACGAAGAGATGCAAAACCTTTGTGTAGATGCGTGTGTGTAAAGGAGAAACGCAAAGTCTTTGTGTATATGTGATAGATAGATAGATAGATGGAGAGTGAGAAAGAGAGAAAGAGAAAGAGAGAGAACAAAAGAGATGAAAAGATGCATGTCTGTGTATGTGTTTGAGAAAGAGAGAGGTAAAGTTTTTGTCATCATATGCGTATGTAAGAGAGGGAGTGAAAAAGAAAGTGAAGAGAGAACGAAAGAGATGAAGAGTTGCAAAGCCTTTGTGTGGATACGTGTGTGTAAGAGGGAGAGAGAGAGACGTTTTTGTTTTCATATATGTCTAAGAGAGAGAGAGAGAGAATCAAAGAGATGTAAAACGTTTGTGTGTGTGTGTTTGAGAGAGAGAAACAAGGATAAAGAGACGTAAATCTTTGTGAGCATATGTGTATGTACGGGAAAGAGAGAGAGGGAGCGAGAAAACGCGTGAGAGAAGAATAGATACAAAGCCTTTAAGAGGGAGAGGGGAGAGAGAGTGTATTGGAAATGTATCGGTGGAGTATTAAATGAAATATACACACGTTCTTTGTATATATATATATATATATATATATATATATATATATATATATATATGTAATATGTATGTATGTACCAAGTTTTTCATAACTTAAATATATATATATATATATATATATATATATATATATATGTGCGTGTGTGTGTGTGTGCGTGCGTGCGTGCGTGCGTGCGTGTGTGTGTGTGTGTGACACTATTTAGCGTTTGGCTAACTAATTAAGCGTGAAAATTAAAAGCGAGAAATACTTAAGGCGAGAAGCTATCACGAAAGACATACTGAACGATGTTATTTTTTTCAGAAAAGAAAAGTGGTAAAGATTTTATTTTCATTTGCGAAGAAAAGTATTTTTTTTCGCAGAAGATAGGAAATTCGTAAGATCTCGGAGCTGTCAGAATTAATTTATGCTATGACGTGGCGAACAAAAGATAGCAATCCTGCCCATGGCAATAATAAAAATTTCAAATTGGTCAAGTGGCTCGCAGGGCAAAATGCTGGAAGATAATCGTAATTAGGTCAAGGATGCGACCGAGAAAAAGGATCAGCTGAGACCACCCCAAAGAAAATGGAAGAGAAAAGAGAAAAAGGAAAAGAATAAACCATCTTTCGGAGATATTTGGTTTTGGGAAGAGACCAGCTGCTTTATGTGCAGACCTGGCCATGATAAAAGTTTGTTACCTGGACGGATTGTTGGCGACAGAGGTATGAAGCCGTCGAGGATATAAGGATATTCTGATAATCACTTGACGAAAATCTCGTTGATGAATTCCAGATGACATTCAGTTAAGATAGAGACTTAATGACCACACTACGAGTCGTGGGGGTTCTAGTCAGGGAAAAGAAAGAAAAGAAAAAGGAAGATAATTTTTTTTCTTTGAGCGATTATTGTAAACTGAGGCCAGACCAGCAACACCCATGCTGCCGAGCGTTCATTGGCTGAATGGTGACGTGAGCGATGGGCGAAGGTAAACATATGAGAAAGAAGGGAAACCTGTTGACGCCTCTGAGGGGATTGGTGTCAGATACCACTATGAGAAAGAAGGGAAACCTGTTGAGGCCCGCTGAGGGGGATTGGTGTCAGGTACCAATATGAGAAAGGAAGAATTTGGGAGGACAATTCCTTTAAGAACCCCTCTAAAACAGAAATTAATGGACTTCCAAAAATGGAAAGTGATAAATTTTCCTGTCCGAAAACAAAGAAAATCCTTATTGCGGATTGGAATTATCGAGGAACCCAAACCACGACAGGCCTCCACCCAGTTTTGGTCAGCGTCCATATAAACGGAGTTATAGTAGCAGACAGGAATAGTGGCAGTTGGGCAGACGCAGACAGAGTGACAGAGCAGACAGAGTTGAGCTGTGTGACCAGCCTCGCAGGAGCGGACTGAAAGATATCCACTCATTCCGACTTAGACTTCTAACCAAAAACAATTTACTTTTGAAGAACGACTTAGACTCACACCACCAAAACAAGTTTTACGAATATCGCCTGAAGATAGCAAAAACCAGTTTCTTGAAAAACAACTTAAGATATTAAGACTCGCCTAACAAACGCAAAGTGTCACGTATCCATAGAAGCGGTTTGGGAGAAAGACGCAGTCCTGCATTCAGCAACCAGATATAAAGATATTTGTTATTCTTTTTTTTAAAACATTTGAATCTTTCGAGTTACTTTATTTTCTTTTACATATACTTGTGCAGTGTCATCTTTGCTCGAATTCGGATTGCACTACGGCCCGACGACTGATTGATTTCGTCTACCTAACATCAAATCACAACGTGGGTAGGTTAGACTAGAAATCAAAGCAGTTTCTTCGGTAACCAGACGTTGGAGGCGAGCTGGAAACGACAAAGCTGATACCGAATCTAACCAGATTCCCATACAAATCAGCCAAGGGTTAGAACGTCACATTTGGCGCCGTGACCAATACCAAGTCACATTGGTCGTCACAGGATAGGGCGCGGGAGAGGCCCAGGGTGACGTCACATACATATATATATAATAAAAAGGCTTAAACACTAATATTCCATGGTCATAATTTATTCCATTGGAATCGTAAATACGATCCAATTCATCAGACCTACAAATTCAAAAAGAAAACAGAAAAAACGAAAAAAGGGTTTTCCGTTTTTTCTGTTTTCTTCTTTTTTCCGTTTTTTCTGTTTTCTTTTTGAATTTGTAGGTCTGATGAATTGGATCGTATTTACGATTCCAATGGAATAAATTATGACCATGGAATATTAGTGTTTAAGCCTTTTTATTATATCGTTACTCTGTCCTGGACATTGAGTTCTACCTGGATTCTATCCTCTTGGAATTATTTTTTTATACAAATATATATGTATGTGTATGCATGTATGCATATATATTTATATATTTAGCATATGTATGTGTATATTTACCACTAATATTATCTATCTATCTATCTATCTATCTATCTATATATATATATATATATATATATATATATATATATATATATATATATATATATATATTAATATATATTGTATGTGCCCAGTACTTTTTTGGAATGCTATCAAATTTGGTGATAGGGTTAACATACTTAGTTGCATTGATGCGAGTTTGTCATACTGCGTTTCATGTCCTTGTGATCGGCAGACAAACTGATAACCAAACAAAGGCTGACATAAATAGATCCAAAATTTTGAAAATAAATCAGTTTGTCTAACGATCGTAAGCGCAGGAAACCCACGGACATAAACTCACGTCAATACAACTAAATATATATATATATATATATATATATGTAAAAAATATTGTAGAAAATAGGAAAGAAACTGGTTTGGTAAATAATCCAAAGTTCCTTAGTATTTTTGTAATTATTTTTAAAAAATAGTGCTCGATACGAAAGTAAAGCATAAATATAATTATTTATTTAAAAATATGATTCCAACTCGCTACATAAGAGGTCTCATGTTTCAAAACAAGAGCCGAAAACTTCAAAATAATATTTGAATTAACTTGAGTTAAAGTAGGCTCTGTTCCATCTTCAAGCGAAATTTTTAACAGGACTAGAACTTGCAAAACTTGGGATGACCCATGCCCTTTGTGCCTCCATGAGAAACTACACATTATTAAGCTTCTAAACAATAAAAACCTATTAAACAACAGGCAAGAATTAACGGTTTTCTGCCGACACAACCGAACTTACGCTCTGAATAACTAGCTAAAAACACGCATACAATAAAATAAATTTTAAAATCCATAGCCCATATACATATTTTTAATACCCTACAAACATTGATAACCCTTTATGAAGTCGTCAAATAACAAACGTTACGGCCTTTTCATATACACAAATCCCTTTCATAAAGAGATATAATAAAAGAATAAAATAAAAATAAATAAATAAATCTCCGTAGACGCTCAAGCCATACTATGCAAAAACTTCCTCCGTCGTAAATTTAGCCACCCCCACCTTACCGTGACCCGACATCTATGAAAGTAACTCTATACTGATACAAATTATTAACACCCCACCCCTGCCGATTCTAAACAATCCGCCCTTGATGTTACCATGGAAATTTTTGATTTCAATTCTGACCATACTATTAAAACTCGTAAATTTCAGAAATAAGTCATTCCCCCAAAAATTTCGCTTGAAGATGGAACAGAGCCTACTTTAACTCAAGTTAATTCAAATATTATTTTGAAGTTTTCGGCTCTTGTTTTGAAACATGAGACCTCTTATGTAGCGTGTTGGAATCATATTTTTAAATAAATAATTATATATATATATATATATATATATGTGTGTGTGTGTGTGTGTGTGTGTGTGTGTGTGTGCGTGCTTGTGTGTGTGTGAGAGAGAGAGAGAGAGTGAACGAGATGGAAAGTGAGACGTAAAGTTTTTAGTGTATATATTTGAAGAGAAAGACATCATGTTAATACGCGCACGTAAGGATATGCAAATAAAGGTCTGCCTGAAATCCACAAATAATAATGATCTTATACAGATTTACTCCCACCCCAACAATAAAATCAAAGCCGAAGAAATAATAGGTTTTCTTTTTATCTAAGAGCTCTTTGAATCTGAAGTCCCCAATTCCTGTCAGAAGAAGAGAAACACATTGAGCCCACCTTCAAACTCATCCAATATCCAAATTATTTCCTGCACAACGCCAAATGCAAAGCCTACAAAATCCACAAAAGAAAAATATAGAAAATCAAAAATCCCCGACGACAGCGAATGTTGGACGATTTCTTCAAAGGTGAAGAAGTGACTCGAGGCGACGGAGATGTGGTTCTACAGAAGGATGCTGAGGATATCATGGACCGAGCGTGTGAGCAACGAGTAGGTCTTAGAGAGGATGCCAACAAGGTGGAGGCTTATACTTAACATCAGGAAGCAGCAGCGAATGATGGACGATTTCCTCAAAGATGAAGAAGAGACTCGAGGTGACGGAAATGTGGTTCTGCAGAAGGATGCTAAGGATATCATGGACCAAGCGTGTGAGCAACGATGAGGTCTTAGAGAGGATGCCAACAAGGTGGAGGCTTATACTTAACATCAGGAAAAGGCAGCTGAAGTTCCTGGGACACATAATGAGGAAAGAGGGCCTGGAGAATCTGATACTCACAGGACGAATAGAGAGAAAGAGAGACAAGGGAAAACAACAGATGACATACCTGGCGCACTTAAGTAAGTGGATGACAGAACATGTTCTGGGGGAGGTGGCAGAGGGGAGGAACTTGTTGAGAGTTGCAAGGGATAGAGTGGGGTGGAGAGCCATGATCGCCTACGTCCTGAGAGGACATGGCTCATAAAAAGGAAAAAGGATACATAATGAGGAAGGAAGGCCTGGAGAATCTGATACTCACAGGTCGAATAGAGGGAAAGAGAGACAAGGAAAAACAATGTATGACATACCTCGCCACCTTGAGCAAAAGTGGATGACAGAACATGGTCTGGGGGAGGTGGCAGAGGGAAGGAATTTGTTGAGAGTTGCAAGGGATAGAGGGGGGTGGGGAGCTATGATCGCCTACGTCCTGAGAAAACATGGCTCATAAAAAATGGAAAAAAGGATACATAATGAGGAAAGAGGGCCTGGAGAATCTGATACTCTCGGGTCGAATAGAGGGAAAGAGAGACAAGGAAACACAACAGATGACATATCTGGCGGTCTTAAGCAAGTGGATGACAGAACATGTTCTGGGGGAGGTGGCAGAGGGAAGGAACTTGTTGAGAGCTGCAAGAGATAGAGGGAGGTGGAGAGCCATGATCGCCTACGTCTTGAAAGGACAAGGTACATAGAAAGAAAAGAAAAGTAGGATTATGTGTCTAATATTGTTAAGATTATTATTATTTAGGGATTTTTCTATTTTCTATATGCAGCTCCTCGGAGCAATCACCATGAAAGTATTTGTAGTTATTTACATTATTTGGATTGTTATCCTAATATTCATTGCCCTATTCGCAACGTTTCGGCCGTTTACGCCCCAGCCTTCTTCAGGGGATTGGAATTTCCATTTTAACGCTTTATTTAATTACAACCGCAAATAAGTACTTAAAAGAGACTAAAAGTCAAGGAGAGATATTAGGTTGGTGCAAAAATAATGACGTAATAATGTCGTTTTTTGACGTTAAAAAATACGTCAAAAAACGACATTATTACGTCATTATTTTTGCACCAACCTAATAATTAACCATTTCAGGGAATGCCTTGTTAGTAGCGCAGCTCGGCTTAACGTCCGGTAAAATCGTAAATGAAAAGCCAAATCATCGACGCTCAATAATTCACACTAATTCGACTGGATAGTTACACTCAATGATCACTCCAGTCAGTAGACTGACACCGCTATTTAAAAACCTAGCGGAAAACATGTAATCATAAGTCCAGAGTGTCACGCTCGAACCTCGGTGTCGGTAGTTACTCATTTTCTTCCTATATGACAAAAACAATAAGTGTTATAGTTAGCATCAAACGAGATAGCAACAAGACAGATGCAGGTATATACAAAATAGATATCTCAAAATACCCAAGGTGGTTCGAAAGTCTTGTTACTCCTACATACTATAATATTCTATTTCAGATGGCTGACACGAAAATGATGGGGTTCATAGAGACTTTCTCGATGTGTGACAGCGCCAATGAAAGTGAATAAACTGAATCCAGTACATGTGCTTTGTATTGCTGTATTATTTGTCCTATTGTTTTCATGACATTTTTGGTAGGGGTAACAAGATTTTCGGACCACCCTGTACGTCGGCGAAATACCCAGAAACTTAAAAAAAAATTACTATGAGTCGTATTCCAAGTAGATGAACTTCTGCGGCGTCATTCTGGCAACATGTTGACGTCCCCTACTACCTTGAACTTCAAGTCTCGTAACCGCATTGCGGAATTACAGAAACGAATGCCGTATTTTTTTTTTTTTAAGCATTTCACCCCAAGCAAGGCGGGAAGCCACTAGGACGCAAGGGGTTACAGAAAATTTAGAGCAAGATCAGATAGGAGTGATAGAAGAAAGGATGAGGGTAGTGGATAGATCAAAGCAACTGGAGATATCGATTGACATTACACTTGAATAGCTGGAGATTATAGCTCACAGGGAAACAGGAATAGGGAAGGGAGTTCCACAGGCTAGAGGTGCGAGACATGAAGCTATTGGAGTAGAAGAGACGGCTACATTTAGGAGTTTCGACAGTGAAGAGGTGAGAGCGGGATGCCAGCCTCGTAGGGCGCTTGAACTTATGAAGTCTGGGAACCAGCGAATGTAGCTCCTCGGAGGAATTTCCATGAAAGTATTTGTAGAACAGACAGAGGGAGGCGACGGCGCGTTTGTGAGAAAGTGGCTGTAGACGAGACGCCAGAGCAGGGCCAACTACATTGCATATCCGCCTCTGGAGCCTATCAAGAACCCCGAGGCAAACAGAAGGGGCACCAGACCATAATAGGCAGCAATACTCCATGCAAGGGCTAATTGTTGATTTATGCGGATGCTTTGTTAATGTTGGCAGCAGTTTGAAAAGAATTATAACCAAGTTTGAACTCAAGCAAAAAAAGCTTCTCTTTGTTTTCTCATGTTCAAGCTGAGATGTATATAATGTTTAAAGTTCAACTCAGAAAGACATTGATATAAAATTAACAAAGAGGACACTTTAATAATTAGGAATGAGGAAGATATTTTTGGGGAACTGTTACAGAAATGTTCAAAGAAGCAAGATGCTTATTCTGAAATCGGACATTATTTTTGAATGACCTAATACTATTTTCCAGTTTAAACACCGGGTGCGTCAAGTATTTGAGGACAAAATTCGGAAGTCGATTGATATACAATTAACAAACAGGACAGTGCAAGGGTGAGGAATGAGTAATGGATTTTTGCGCAGCTGTTATCAGATCATATATAAAGAGATAACAGACTGAAAAAGATAGATAGATAGATAGATAGATAGATAGATAGATAAAGAAGAGACTGAGATAGATAGATAGATAGATAGTTAGATAGATAGATAGATAGAGAAGAGACTGAGATAGATAGATAGATAGATAAAGAAGAGACTGAGATAGATAGATAGATAGATAGATAGATAAAGAAGAGACTGAGATAGATAGATAGATAGATAGATAGATAGAGAAGAGACTGAGATAGATAGATAGATAAAGAAGAGACTGAGATAGATAGATAGATAGATAGATAAAGAAGAGACTGAGATAGATAGATAGATAGATAGATAGATAGATAGAGAAGAGACTGAGATAGATAGATAGATAAAGAAGAGACTGAGATAGATAGATAGATAGATAAAGAAGAGACTGAGATAGATAGATAGACAGATACGAATAGAATGACATGATAATGATAAGGTTGTGATAGATATATAGATAATGAAGATGATATATATATATATATATATATATATATATATATATATATATATATATATATATATATATATATATATATAGAGAGAGAGAGAGAGAGAGAGAGAGAGAGAGAGAGAGAGAGAGAGACAGATAGATAGATAGATATGCAGAGAGAGAGAGAGACAGAGACAGATAGATAGAGAGAGTGAGGGAGGGAGAGATTTTCTGTGCTCTGTTAATGTTCGTATTATGATCAAGGTTGAACTTATACAATTTTGGTTGGATAGATGTGAGTTTGTGACCCTGGGTTTCACGCTTTAGCGATCGTCAGACAAACTGATTAATTTTTTAAAAGTTTGGTTTTATGTAGATTGCGGGTATTGGTGTTATTGTGGAAGTGGTGGGGGAAACTTCGTCGTTTTTTCATCGTACTAACGCAAACATCGATGTATGCAGACACATATACATACTTGGTCGTCCGTCGGGACTCATACATATATAAACATATGTGGGCAGTTTCGGATATGACATATGTATGTATACGGGTGGTGTTGTGTTTATACATACGCATTTGTATGTTGAAATTCAAATACACGCAATCTACATAAACCCAAATTTAAAAAAAAATGAATCAGTTTGTCTGACGATCGCTAAAGCGTGAAACCCATGGTCACAAACTCACATCTATCCAACCAAATATGTTAGCTCTATCTCTGATATTGAGCGCTTTCTAATAAGTACCGCGCATAAAATATATAAATAATTATAATAATAGGTACCTCCACTTTTTCGGCATAAATTATCGATACCTAAGTTTAAAATGCATTTTTTAAAATGAAAAAATATGCTTGAATATTTCATTTTAGCTTTACTTGAAAGTTAAATCATTAAATTTATTATTTCCATTAAGTAAACAATTCTGGTATATTTCAGATAGAAACTATATACATTGGAATGTCAAATTTAATTTTAGATTTTTAAATTTTCAAAAAACCCGCCATTTTCTTAATTTTAAGAAATTTGTAAACAAACACAAATTTATCGATTTTAAAAATATTTAAAAAAATTTCTGACACGTCATTTTAGTAAAATTAGAAAATTTAATGTTAAATTAATCTGATTTAAAAAAAATATTACTTAATTATAGCATAAAAAAGAAATATACAACGAATTATTAACGATTGGTACCGTAATTTTGATCCGATACTTGATCCATGTGTTGATTGACAAGTGATGACAGCTACTACGGATGACCATAAATGAAAATTACTAGAAATCTGAGTGAACCCTTTTATTTTTAGTTTTACTGTTATGTATATATTTATTTATATTTATATACACACACTTTTCACACACACACACACACACATATATATATATATATACTAACCGTTTCTTTAAAAGGAAAAAGTTGGCATTCATTCACCAAGTAGTTAGTGTTTCGGTCGTTTGAAATTTATAAAATTTTCCTTTGAAAGCAATTTTTCTGAAAATCGGTTTCTTAAATCCAGTTGTTCTTTCTGGTAGTTTTAGGGGCTTCCTTCCTGAGATGTTGAGTGTTTCCGGGTGCGTGTTTTGAAATAAGGACAAACACATACGTAGGGAAAAATACTGGTATATTCGAAGAGGTATTTACAACAGAGAGATTAGTAGTCAAACGAACACAGGTTAGTCAGTCATAATAAGAAAGAATATAAAGTCCAACTGTATCTTCCGGTAGAGAGACGGAAGTGTGATGGTCACCTGATCTCTCCAGAACTCTATAGAACTGTCCTATTAGTAGTAGAGAGATCAGTCCATTCTGATGAGAAGGTGGGTGCACCCCAACACTTCCTAACATTTTATTTGAGCTAGTGGCGTAGAACGTCAGCATCTTGATCTTTTTATTATTATCTCTTTAAATGTACCATGTATTTTTGACGTTACTTTCCTCTTCTATGTGACACAGTAGTCTACTGAGGAAGGTGCTGGACTATTTGAGAAGACTTGCTGTCACTTGATCTCTAGTAAAACAACAGAGTTTAATAAAGACCATCAACCGAAAGTCATCAATGTCCTGTTTTGTTTTCATTTGATTCCTAAGTGTCACATAGTGTCACAGTAGTCTACTGAGGAAGGTGCTGGACTATTTGAGAAGACTTGCTGTCACTTGATCTCTAGTAAAATCCACCAGAGACGACTGATGTGAAAACTGAATGAGAAGAATATGAATAGCGTTTCTTTTTGCTTGTTTGTTTGTTTGTTTGTTTGTTTATCCAATGGTATGCTAATTTCTACACGTTATTGAGCCATTTCCGGTTTTCATTTCATCCGCCTCGTTCATAAAACTCCATTGTTTGCCTGTGATATTTTCTTTCACAATAAAATCCAGTGTTTAACCTCGTGTGAGATGCATGGTTTCTCGTTTTCATTCGGAACGGATCTGCCGCGGTCCATAAATGCAAATCTCGCCGTAAACCAAATGCTAACTTCTCAACAAATCCGTTTGTTTTTTTGCCTGGTTGCCCGTAGACCCGAGTATCATTTTTTTTTTTCGGGCGCGTTGCAAATCGTCCGACTCAATGTGATTGAGAAGCTGTATAAGAGCTGGCTTTAGAAACGAGAACATTACGCCGGGCGATAAATAAACCCGGTTTTCGAGTATAAATGTAAAGAAAAAAAAATGTGTACCGATAGAAAATTTCGACATACGCATAGACATATTGAAAAATACGCACATATATGAAAATCGCACACACCCACATACATACCCACAGATATATATATATGTATATATTTATTCATTAGACTGGAACAAAAGAACGTAGCTTTTTGTTAATAGGTGGCGTCTAAATTTCCTGAAATGCCTGTTTGAAATTTATGTCATATATCTTACATAGGCGATCATGGCTCTTCACAACATCCAGTCCTTTTTAGCCCTTAGTAATTTTTTTCTTTTTACTATATTTCCTAATCCTCATTCTGCCAAACATTTACAGAAGTTCATCTTCTTTCTCTATCTACCATGCCCCCTTCACATTGAGGAAGATCATGGCTCTCCACAACTTCCTGTCTTAGTAAATTTACTTTTTATCTTTTTGCTATCATTCCTAATCTCTGTTCTGCTAAAAATCCTTTACACAAGCTCATTTTCTTCTATCTGTCGTGTTCCCTTCAAGTCGTGAAAGATGAAGGCTCTCCACAGCATCCTGCCCCTTGTAGCTCTTAATAAATTTTGTTAATCTCCTAATCACCGTTCTGCTAAACATTTACACACGCTTGTTTTTCCCCTTTTCAATGTGCCGTCTCCAATCAGGATGTTGGCGATCATGGCTCTCCACAATTTCCTGTACTTAGTAAAGTTTGTCTTTTGGCTATATCTCCTGATCACCGTACTTCTATTTACATAGGCTCGTTAGATATTTTAAGTGCTGCTTTCCTCTGTCCCTGTCGCCTCTAATAAGACCTTGAGTGAGAGATTTTCCAAGTCATCCAACCTCATTATGAGCCCTAGAAATTTCGACTGTCACTTTCTAAGGCTACCTATTAATATGCTCTTTAACACGAGGGGAAGTGGAAAATCAGGTGTGACTGACCACATATGGAGAAAAAAGGGAGATCACCACCTTCTGTGGGATCAGGCTGAGACCATAGACAAAGAACACTATTGGAAAATTCGTAAACTTAAGGAATCAGCACATATGCTAGGCCACAAAAATCTCCTGAGCCGACCAAGCATAGAAATGAATACAATATGGGAACCAGTAAGAAGGAGTGCCAGAGAAAAGCGATAATAATAATAAAAAAAAATTGCAATATGAGCTCTGTTAAAAATATGAATTGATAACAACAAAAAATTGCAATATAAGCACTGGTAAAAAATAATTGCTGAAGATATTAGGTTTATAATACACAGATGTCCTCAAAGACACATGGCACATTAGATAAAAACGTTAGATCCAGTGGCAGGACCCAAAGAGTGTGAGTTCAATACCCGGTTAAGGCAGTGGAGAACTTTCAGAGGGAAATTAACAGGAGATAACTGATAAGTGGCATCCATCAAACATGGCACGGGGAACTAGAACAGTGTACCCCATTGGTCGAAATAAAGGGTTCAGTTCGATATTCCAACCACCTGAAGAAGGTCCGAGCGTACAACGGCCGAAACGTTGTAATAAATATGGGGACAAAGATGAGGACAATAGTCCGAATAATGTAAATATTATACATAATACCTCATCTCAGAAATATAGACAGATACCAAATGTGCTCTTTGTTTCCATTTTCTCTAATACTTCACTGTTCACATGCTTAGTTCACGGTATTCTCAGCATCCTTCTGTAAAACCACAGTTCTGTTGTTTAAGTTTAACCTTCATCTGTGATGAGATTGTCCGGCATTCAATGCCATTTAGGAGACCCGATATTACATAATTGTTCAGTACTCCTTTCTTTGTTTCTCTTGCCCGAAGTCTCTTCTTTATCTGTGGGAAGATTGTCCAGCATCCATTGCTATGTAGAAGGACTAATATTAAGTACTGTTTTCTTGGTTTCTATTGCTTCCAGTTCTTCTCTTAAATTCTGAGGAGATTGTCCGACGAATCGCTGCCACAAAGGTGGACTGATATTTCGTAACAGTTCAGTATTTTTACTTTCTTTGTATTGCGTCCAGTCCCTTCATCTCTGAGGTGATTGTCTAGCATTCAGTGGCATGTAAGAGAACTGATATTACGTAACAGTTCAGCACACTTTTCTTTGTTTCTGTCGTTTCAAGTCTACTATTCTTCTGTGGGGAGATTGTCAACTACAAGTATAGCAACAAATTTCTTAAATGTTTGTAGCGGCAACAGTTATTTATATAAAAATACTAAATTAAAATACTACAATCAAAAAATCTTTTTTAAAAAAAATCACATAAGTTAGCTCCCTTGTATATCGGTGAAAAAATGTTTTGAATTTATAGTGTTAATGGATAGCATAGCTATAGATATGCAACCCCTGAAGATGGTTTCAGATGAGATTGAAACTACTTGGGAAAATAAAAATTATTTGGAAGAAAATTTTGGAATTTTTCTTACTCAGTTTTCTACAGCCATCAAGAAATTAATTCATGGAATTGAAAGGATTAAAACTAAAATAAATATACATAATACATCTAAATTATTTAACCAAATATGCTTGAATGAAAATATGATGCCAAAATATTCACACACACACACACACATACAATATATATATATATATATATATATATATATATATATATATATATATATATATATATATATTAGCAGCATGGCCCGGCGTTGCCCGTGCTTGATTCAAAAATCGTACGACTCATACTGCAATCGCTATAACTTGACTTAAAATATTTTTGCCCTTCCTTGCCTTTAAAGGAGTGCCCTTTGCCGTGCTGATGTTGCTACATGCCTTACTCCTTGCCTATCTCACACTGCAATTTTTTCTAAGCTCTATACTAAACATTAAATCTGTTACGTAAAAAGAACTAAACAAAATGAACACAAAACGATCAGCTTTAAAAAAGGACTCGTAACTGGAAAAACCGAATGAAAAAAGAATGTTAACAACATTTTTTTTTTCACACACAACCCAGTTCTGCGGAATCAAAATCAACGTTGAGTTTAAGCAAGCGAATGAGCCAATTGGAGTAAAGTGCCATGCAGATTTAAATTTTCCCCACCTGTGACGAATGCAGCTATCGATATTTTTGCATGCTAGCATGCTAGTTAACATTCGTGTCAGTCAGCTGTTGGCTTTCACGCTGGTAAATAGAATCTTCAATTCGTGGCATCCAGCTATAGGATCTCACTCTGGCCAGTAGAAAATGGCCGCAAACTACATGAAAACTGCCGTAGAAGCATGAAAAAATCGATGGTAGTTGGTAAATGTAAGGTTGGTCTTGGCCTTCCCACTAACTTGGAGCATGTGCCTGTAAATTTTGGTGCAAATCTGTCGAAAATTGCGGCCGTGCATTCGTTATCCACACACACACACACACATCATGACTTTATATATATATATACATATATAATTATTTTTTCCCCACCAATAAACTTCGTCCATTGTTCTTTATATATATATATATATATATATATATATATATATATAATTTACTCTATTTACCTCGATTTAGCTCTGTTGAGCGAGGTACGAAACCGGTTAGCTAGCCCGTTTTTCATTTACTTTTTATTATCATGAGTGGTAATAATAAAATCATTTTTGTCTGTTCATGGCAGTGATAAAATTTTGTACCACCAAACACATCTTTATATATATATATATATATATATATATATATATATATATATATATATATATATATATCCTCATAGATGAAGAAGAAACAAAGTAAAGAGTACTGAACTGTTAAGTAATATCAGTCTACTTATATGCCAGTGAATGCTGGATAGTCTCATCACAGATGAAGAAGAGACTTAAGGCAACTGCAGTGATACAGAAAGATGCTGAGAATGACATAGAACTGAACACGAGAGCAGCGATAAAGTTTTAGAGAAAATGGACACAAAAGGGACACTTATATTAAGATGAAGAAGAGACATTTGAAATTATAGGGCACATAATGAGGAAAGAGTGTTTGGAAAATTTGACACTCACAGGTTATATTGAAGGCAAGAAGGACAGATGAAATCATTTTGTATAAATGCTTAATCGAACAAGGATAAGGAGATATAGCAAAAAGATAAACTTTACTGAGTGATACAAATGACAGGAAGTTGTGGAGAGCCATGATCGTGAAAGGGACACGAAATCTATCGTGCTTTTGTTTTACAGACTTAGCACCTGCACTCCAAGTGCAAACATTTTTGCACAGGTTCTGATTTCTTGGTTTGTAATTTAAAATTCTCCTTTTCGTCCGGTTTCCAACCAAAGTTCGTCTTGTAGCAGACCTACGAACAATAATCGGTATTTATCCATTCATATAAATACAGTAGTAAATACTGTATGTTGGTCTGCAGTTAGAGATTCATCTCCAGCTGTGCTGATCGAACTCTATGCTTCCTGACAAAGAGAATCCCCAGTCGAAGGGCAGAGTCTCGTTTCGGGAAACAGCTACCCGAATCCGTTTTATACGGGATCTACGGGAAATTTTTGGCCGAGCCTTCAGTCTCGGATACCTCATATTAAATTCGGCTTTGTGCCACATCTGACCGCGTGGAGCAGTTGGTATATATCCTGCAATTGGAGATTCAATGTGGAATTCTCTTGACTGACTCACTGCTAGCAATTGACTACTTCTTCTATGTGCCACTAGTGAATCTTATATGTGTTGTTCTTATCCTAATTATTATCGTTCATTACCAACCTTCGTTTGATTATTCTATTCAGTAACCTTCCTCAGGTTACAACAGTTCGATAACCCAATCAACTCCGCTATTTAGCCCAGTGATGTGAGAAAGAAGTGATGGATTCGTATATTTCCAAAGGTTATTTGCGCAATAAATGTGTCACGCCCTCGACGGGGATTGAACTCGGTTTGCCAATTACATATTGCGAGTCGCTAATCATTACAAAGCGCGTTGGGGTTGAGGGATATATAAATGCAAGAGGACGTCGTAAGAAGTGAATATTATGAGAGTAAGCAGGATAGATGAGGGCTGACACATGACTTTACACATGATCAAACCAGCATCACTTGAGATCTGTACGCATGGGAAAGAACATCCACCCCAGAGAGAGTCTCTCTTATACAGCAGACGGTAATGTTGGTTAGCGTATGAAGGATCCAGTCTCGTATTTTCATTCGTCGGTAGGACGATAATGGCGCAACACGAACATCTCGGGCACAAAGCAGGTCACATTTTCCCACAAATAACTCAGTGCAGCAATAAAAGAAACACAAAAAGCGATTGTCTCCACATTTTTTAAATATTTTATTTCAAGATTGAAAATAAAATAAATCTAAAGACATTTAGGAATATCGACATAAAATCAATTCGCACTGTTTTCTTTATTTTTACCCCAAAACACCACGAATCCGTTTGCCTCTCGTAAGCCATTAAGCCAGTGATTCTCGATGGCCGTGCCGCGGCAAATTAGTGTGCCGCGCGACCCTCTTAAGTGTGCCGCGAAATATTGTCATGGCATGTGTGTGTGTGTGGGGGGGAGTATTAGATTGGTGCAAAAATAATGACGTAATAATGTCGTTTTTTGACGTATTTTTAACGTCAAAAAACGACATTATCACGTCATTATTTTTGCACCAACTTAATAGTAATGGCATTTGAATAATAAATATTAAACCTTTTTTTTTTCAAATAATTCTTTTCACTATTATTTTTAAACACTTTGTTCAAATATTCATTTTTAAAAATAATTTTTATTTTTTAAATTTAACTTTTTTAACATTTTCCTTTATTTGAATAAATAAATATTAACTTTATTTCTATATAATTGTACTCAATATTCTTTGTTTAATTCAAAATTTATGGTTTTATTTCAAAACATTTAAATGTGTAACCTTTAAAAATTTTGCTAAGTGTGCCGTGAGATTTTGATTTGATTCTTGCTGTACCGTTTGCTTAAAAAACGTTGAAAATCACTGTGTTATGGCCTGCTTAGAAAATCAGAATTAAAATTTCTAGGGCTTTACTAAGGTTCGAACACCGATCTCTGATATTTGAAACAAGTATGTAATAATAGTTATTAACTTAAA
>OZ010615.1:36330344-36335344 GCA_963932145.1 Acanthosepion lycidas | reverse complement strand
GTTTTTCGCCAGGTGTATAAATAGAGATGTCAGGCTACTGACTGTAGTGATTATTGAGCGTAACTATCCAGTCGAATTAGTGTGAATCATTGCTCGTCGTTTTCTGATATATGTGTTTCAATCCTTTCATTCCAAGCAATGCGAACAAAAATGTTACTGAGATTGAAAGAAACTCAGGAAATGTTATTGAGATGAGAGGACAATCAAAGAACAGAATCCAAGGAGACAGATGATGATTGGCACTATATTTAGATTTTTGATGGTCGTTGTAGAAAACGCAATATTACCGTTTATTTGAAGAGAAACCCCCGTGAGGAGCATAAACAAAGTCAAGTTATACCACCAGATAATCCAACCAACATAACGAAAAATAATGGTAGCTCTGGTAGAATAGACCCCCAGGCTATTTTACAGGTAAATATTTTTATTATTATGAAACCAGATAATATTTAAAAAAACAACAACAAATAGATTTATCACAGAAGTTTACTTATTTTCGCCATCAATTGTTAAGACAATTTAAAATCTTTTCCACCATTAATTATTAAAACGCAAGTTAAAATCATTTATTCATCATCAATTATTAAAAGAAATATAGAAGTCTATTTTACGCAGCTTAGGCATAACAGTTTCTGCAAATCTAAAACTTGCCCTTGGGCATGGCTCTCTTGCCAATACACTTCAGGTGTACCCACTGAAGACAACAGTCTTAGACCACAGAATCCATGTTGTACAAATCCTGCCTACACAGCCCACACAACAACTGCGCTGACGATCTCAAATATAAAAAGATATTCTTCGTTCTAAAACACTATTTATATTATATTTAGGGAAGCGGAGTAGTGGATAGCGGCTCGAATTAAAGAACCAAAGAGCCGAGGTCGAATTCCAGTCAAATCCATTATATTCACATGTTCTAATACCTTTAGAAAAGGTATGAATCCTTTTCTTATCCCTCCCTACACCAGAGTTGAGTAACTAGCAGGACAGATTGGGTCCTATAGCCTTGGATGGCAACTGGTCTACCGCAGCAAGAAATGGCAACCTACTGCGGGAAAAACTCTGCCTCTTCAATCATGTATCGAAAGATACATGATTGTCTAAGAGTGTATCACGCATGGCACATGACTGACTGACTGACCCATTTTTAGAAAGTAATTCACCCACTTTTCAAAAATTCTCCGACTCAAAAGGTGCACTGCAATTATGCATGATTGAAAATCTTCATTCTTTTCCCTGTTAGTACATATACATGGATTATTTTTATGGACGAACTTTTTTACGCCCATGATGAGCTCCGAATTAATAAAAAAAAAAAAATAAAAAAAAGTACCCCACCCTTGAAACCGCTTACCAGGCAGACAACAGACTAAGTGTAGGAAAACACTGAATTCCAAACCATGAAGAATTCAACTAAGAAATTTCATTATATTTTCCAAGAAGGTGCGATAATTCATACATCAATAGTTCTCAAATTTTTTTGTACAATGTACCATTTTCACCATATATCAGAATGTCATGCCCACTTTCCAAGATTGTCCGACTCAAAAATGTATTTCAAATGATATGTTGCTGAAAATATTTACATGGATTATTTAAATAGAGGGGTTTTACAAATTTAATAGCAATAGAAAATGTTGATGGATTTTGAAACTTGAATAGTTTATAGTAATTTGTTTTAATCCATAACTAAAAATCTATAATATATATAATCTATAATTAATAATATAATCTATAATAATCCATCAATTAATTAATAATTAACCCATTAATTAATAATATAATCTATAATAATCCATAACTAATAATCTAGAACTGATTTAATCCATAACTAATAATCTAGAACATTTACATTAATTTGTTTTAATCCAAGACTAATAATCTATAATAATCCATAACTAATAATCTATAACTAATCTATAATTAATAATATAATCTGTAATAATTCATTAATTAATAATATAATCTATAATAATCCATTAATTAATTGATAATTAATCCTTTAATTAATAATATACTCTATAATAATCCATAACTAATAATCTAAAACTAATTTACAGTAATTTGTTTTAATCCAGGACTAATGATCTATAATAATCCATGACTAACAATCTAGAACTAATTTAATCCATAACTAATAATCTAGAACTAATTTACAGTAATTTGTTTTAATCCATGACTAATAATCTATAATAATCCATGACTAATAATCTAGAACTAATTTAATCCATAACTAATAATCTAGAACTAATTTACAGTAATTTGTTTTAATCCATGACTAATAATCAGCGTATAATAAACAAAAAGTTCATAGAATATTAGGCATTATAATTCAATAAACAAACTAAGAAAAAGTAAAAGATTCCGCTCCCAGTGAAACCTTGAAATGCTGGTGGCAGCGGGATTACCATTACCCACTGGTTGAGAACCCCTGGTAGAGAACC
Source organism: Acanthosepion lycidas (assembly GCA_963932145.1). Taxonomy (NCBI): domain Eukaryota; kingdom Metazoa; phylum Mollusca; class Cephalopoda; order Sepiida; family Sepiidae; genus Acanthosepion; species Acanthosepion lycidas. The sequence goes on along the minus strand of OZ010615.1, from coordinate 36,332,900 downwards.
CCTGGTAGAGAAGGAATATCAAAGACTGACACTTAATATGGCTGTAAGAACCATCTATGCTTGCAAATAGAATATAACGAGTTTCAAATGATGAGATTCACATGTACAGGCAAGATTAAGTTACTGAGGTTCAGAAAAGTCATTTTGCCCAAGCAAACAGCAGATCACCTTGCTGGTATCATGATTAACAGATAAGTGATATTGGAAATATAAAAGATATTGAACAATTATGTAATTATTTATGAAATAAAAATAACAAAATTTTAAAAATTAACAAAGCATGATCAGCAAAAGAATTCAGACTCTAGCATTCTGACGGCTTCAAGAAAAAAAAAAAAACGCTGAGAAAGGAATGTCTTTATCATTTTGTTTAATCCAGAAGAAGAGGCTTCTAAACTTGACAGTTCATCTATTAAGTTTTAATATTACAGTATTAACATTTAATACTAGACATCATCTTTAAATAAATCTTTCACTTATAATATAGATGGAATCCCCTCAAAATATAGGGTTTTATATATTAGTTTTATATATTTGAAATTGCTGTAACCTGACTTAATTTCAATCAAGATTGTTTTAGGTGTTGCCATAGAAGGATATGACTACACAACCAAGAAATTCAAATTCAACTTACATTGACAGGACTAAAATTTTACTTGGCAAAAATAGTCACCTACAGAGTGCTAAAGGTTAACAGAGTACCTGTTAAAAATAAAAGAAGTGATTGAAACCTTGGAATGCTCCCCGGGGGAAGTGGGCGCTGAGAACCCCTGGTATAGAAGAAAAAGATTACCCTTACCCACTGGTTGAGAACATCAGATCACCTTGCTGGTATCATGATTAACAGATAAGTGAAAATATAAGAGATATTGAACACGTATGTAATTATTTGTGAAATAAAAACAACATTAAAAAAAGAAAAAAAAAGTTACAAATTTAATATTAGGTTGGTGCAAAAATAATGACGTAATAATGTCGTTTTTTGACGTTAAAGAATACGTCAAAAAACGACATTATTACGTCATTATTTTAGCACCAACCTAATAGCAATAGAAAATGTTGATGGATTTTTAAACTTGAATACATGTCCAGTAATTTGCCTTAATTCATGACTAATTGTTAAATAAATAAACTGAAGTATACTTCAATAAAAAAAAAAGAAAGTTCAATAAAATGCCAGTGTACTGGAATTGAATAAACAAAATTCTGTAAATAAAAGCAAATGTAAAAGAGACCCTAAACCCGACCAGTTGAGAACTCGTTTTAAACTTTGATTTAAAAAAAAAAAAAAATTTTTTTCTGTTTGAGACTTTTTTTAAGCACATGCAAAAATATCTAAAGTTAAATTCTCCCCTCATCTTCCAAGATTGACTCAAAAGGTTCATTGCAAAATATGCATATATTATTGAAAATCTGAATTCTTTTCTATATTAGTATATATACATGGATTATTTTTTTTATAGCGGAGCTTTTCAAATTTAATAGCGATCGAAAATGTTGATGGATTTATAAACTTGAATACATGTAGAGTATATAGTTAACCCCTAAATTTGTGTAAAAAATAGGCTTTAATACCAGAAATACTTTGTAAAAAAAATATTACCAACAATAATTTTTGAAGGAAAAATTATTATCAGCAATACTTAAAAAAATACCAGTAATACAAACAGCTACACATTCTTCGAAAAAACATTGGAGAATGGGACTCAGAATACAAAATAGTGCGAACAAAATATTACCAAGTGAAAAATTTTAAAAAAAATTACGAAAATAAAATCATCCAAGATTGTAAAATTCCTAAAAGAAGTTGGATTGTACTAAAGAATATGAGTAATTGAAAAATGGTTCAAATATATGTATATATACATACACACCTTTTTTTTTTTTTTTACCAAACTGTCGCTATGAATCTATTTCAAAAATTTAGTTGCCATTAAATGAGCCACTGTGATTTTGATATGCCATAAAACAAAAAAACCAACCAATCCACCGTGCCTCCCATATCAACATACACATCTAAAAAATAAAAAAAAATAAGAACGAAAAAAAACAAAAAAAAAACTAAATACCATAACCTTGGTAGACGGGGGGAACAGGTGCCAGATCGTAACCATAGATCACCTGTAGGTAACAATGGTTCGGGGTACCCTAATTCTGTCCGCTAGTCGAGACTCGGTTGAAGTTTTACCCAAGACTAAAATGTTGATGAGATTTTTCAACTTGAATAAATGTAGAGTAATTTGTTTTAATTTATATCTAATTATTAAATAAACTGAAGCATACTTCAATAAACAAAGATTTATTAGAATGCGTCAGGGTATTTTGATTTCGTAAAAAAAATTCTGTAAATTAAAAAAAAAAAAAAAAATTAACAAAAAGAAGTAGAAGATTTACCCCTCCAACCCAGAAACCAAAACCATTTTCACCCAGGAAGGAATTCCACCCACTGTTTTACGTGAAAAGAAGAGAGAGATGTCAGGAGAAAGGAGCCAACTCCTGAGAACAGAATGTATTATGCCTGAAAATCACAACGTAGAAAGAATTTCCCATGCCAGT
>OZ010615.1:36322844-36327844 GCA_963932145.1 Acanthosepion lycidas | reverse complement strand
AAGTCCTTTTAGTTGTCTGTTTTTCGTCACTTAACGAAATAACATTTTCATTTGAATTTTTCTCTTTCTTTTCTTCTTTGGCCAGGCGGTCTGTAGTTGATAATAAGATGTCTTCCCGTACCAATAGTTTGTTTTCATATCCTTAGATAACACAGCCGATGCCAAAACATATCTGATTCTTTCCTTCTTTCCCTTTCTTTTTACTCAGAATTTTCCTGTCATTGTAATGACACTCTTTCGCCATTTGTTACTTATCAAAATATCCTTTTATCCATTGTCTCTTAGCTGTGTGTGTTCTTGCTTATCACTCACGATTCGGTTCTTAGCCTCTCCTTTCCTTCTTTTCTCTCCTTTCCCTTTCTGCCTCGTTAAATGGTGCCACATATAGATACAGATAGATACAGATAGATACAGATAGATATGAATAGAGGCTGGAATAGATAGATAGATAGATAGATAGATAGATAGATAGATATGAACAGACTGAGATAGACAGATAAACATATAAATAGATGGTGAGATAGATAGATAATGAAGAGAATGGGATAGATAGATATATAAATACATACAGTCCTATTCTTGTAAAGAACACCATACTCATTTTCTGATATGTATTATAGAATTATTGTTTACTCACTACCGTACCTTCATCAATCAATATTTGGGTATGGGCATGCGAATTTAGAGCCCTTCTCCGAACGTAGAGTGTCCTTTCTTTGTTTTACCTTACTGATGGGGGCGCTTATATATCTTCTAGTCATCCGGTTTTCCCCACATTTTCAAATACCCGTCATACTATTTACATTGTCGGGACGAGCCCCTGATACACTGTGAAACGCGAATCTGCACCAGGTGGTTGTGAAGTTATTTTCCATGTCAACTGACTGATACATCAGGCTTCTCTGATGATCTGGTACGATACTTGATATAAAGTTTACAGTGGCATCAGGTTAAAATCCAGTACTAACTTCACTTAGATTAAAAGTTCTTAATAAACTGGTATTTTTTGATGTCAAGCTCATACTTCGCTAAGAGGTTGAAGAGATAAAAACAGCGGTATTTGCTCTGTTTACTGTACGGCTCAAAGATCGAATTCATTCTGGCTTAAAGACCCCCATCAGCGACTGTACAGCTTGATGCCATGTCAGTCAGTTATGTGCCATGCTGAGGCGATCATATATCTTTCGAATACATAACAGACGAGGCAGATTTTTTCCCGCAGTAGGTTTCCATTTCTTTCTGCGGTAGACCATCCAAGGCGATAGAACCCGGCCTGTTCTGCTATTTTACCCATAGCTGGTGGGAAAAGAGAAGGATTCACACCTTTCCCAAGGTTATTAGCACGTAAGTGAATGTAATGGATTCGACTGGAATTCGAACTCGGCTCTCTGATTCCTCAATCCGAGCGGCTATCCATTGCTCCACAGTGCCTCCCTTTTGTTATAAATTATAATAAATTGTTTTGTTTGTGTTAATAAATAAATCAGGGGAGAAGAAGAGGATTCATACCTTTCCCAAGGGTATTTAGCACATAAGTGAATGTAACGGATTCGACTGGAATTCGAACTCGGCTCTCTGATTCCTCAATCCGAGCGGCTATCCATTACTCCACAGTGCATCCTTTTTATTATAAATTGTTTTGTTTGTCTTAATAAATAAATCAGGGGAGAAGAAGATTCATACCTTTCCCAATGCTATTAGCACATAAGTGAATGTAGAATGTAACGGATTCGACTGGAATTCGAACTCGGCTCTCCGATTCCTCAATCCGAGCTGCTATCCATTACTCCACCATTCACTCCATTTAAATAAAGTGCATACTTAACAGCATTTATATGCCTGAAGTTATCTCCGTTGAGATACAGGATCATTTGAGGTGTGCGGGAACGTATATCCGGAACTCGTGAATTTGACGGGAAATTGCTTTATTCACCCAGATTGTGAATTCTACGGCATTGTGTAAAAAGAATTTCACAATGACAGACTGTTTTGTAGTGATTAATGATTAGTGATTAATGATTCTTAATGTGAGCGGATTAATGATTAACGATTAATGATTAGTGATTAATGATTCTTAATGTGAGCGGATTAATGATTAATGATTAGAGATTAATGATTAATGATTCATAATTTGAGCGGAGCAAAGATGCCAGGACCTGATAACATTGCAGATTTTCTATGGAGTTTATCAAGAATTTCTAGATACATAGCAGAAGCACCAGACCAAATATGGAAGCAATATTCAATACATGGACAAATGGTAGACTTATAAAGGCGGGGAAAGTGACTGAAGCCAAGATGCCAGGACTGATAACATTGCAGATTCTTTATTGGATTTTCTCAAGAATCTCTAGATACATAGCAGAAGCTCCATGGTTTGTAAATCAATGATATACTTTGATCAACAAAGAATAGGAAATTGCGGAGAGCTATGGGTGTCAATTTCCTGAAGGATACTGAGATGGGTGAAAGTGATCGAGACAGACAGTAAACAAAAGAGAGAGAGAGAGAGAGAGAGAGAGTTTAGAATAATAACAAAGAGAGAGAATAATATGAAATGCATTAACATCATTCAGCATGTAAATGTCCTCCGCATTAAGTGGAAACAAAAGAATGTGTTCCATCATTATTACGATAGGCATTGTTTTTGAAGAATCAGGATTCTGAACGCTGACGAAGGATGTGGTGAAGATTGACCAGCAATTGAAAAACATCTGCTAACCAACACGTCCCTATATTATGGAAGAGACACTAGAGTGGCCAGTCAACAATGGAGAAGCGATTTCTTTCGCTTTTGGTGCATACAAGAACTTTGAAAGCCAACGGAGAACTCGATTATTGGCAAATCGATAAAATTACTGAATAGAAGAATAATAAAAGAACTTGGCGAGCTCTTGGTTGAAAGCTATGCAATTGTGGCTCATCAGCGAGACAATATACTTGAACGGCTACAGCAAATCGAAAGTTATCCTCCTTTATATATAGAGCTGATATGAGTAAAGGTTTGTCATTGATGTTGGGTAGAGTAAATTTAGAATACCCACTGAAGAGTGGGCTGGCAGGTCCGGCTGCGAAACTCTGGAGTCGAGATGCTGAAGGTAACTTCACCAAGCTAAGATAAACATTTGCTCATATTAATCCTTTTAATGGTCTATCTTTGATATCGAGCAGATATTGCAAAGACTGCTTGTCTTAAATGTCTTTTCTCTGAATATCCCATTGACTGTCAGTATTTTTGGCTTCATACTATCTTTGACATCGCTATACACACACAGACACACACACACAAACATATATATATATATTGTGATGTCAAGGAACACTCGTTGCCACTTTTGTCATGTCAATGAATACTCGTTGTCACTTTCGTAATGCTGGTTGTAGTAGAGACTTTGTAATAGCAGATAGATAACTATAGTAACGCCGTTGAACAATAGTGGTGTCACACGCCTACGAATAACACTCACACTAATAGTACTTGCTCGATAATACTCGCTCGAATAGTAACCACCGAACAGTGATCAGAATAGTAATGCATATAGTGATCAGTATAGAGAAATAGTATAGAGGATAATAAAAAGATAGAGAATAGTGTAGAAAGAATGACCCATATAGTAATAGAGGATAGAATAGAAATGGTGATCAATTAGACCCCACGCTGATTCCCATATATACATTTCCTTTACGATCATGTAGTTTACTTTTTTCAAATGTGATCGCCTGTGTTTGCTCTCTGTTGATCTGAGTTCAAACTCAAATGTCGGCAGTAACACTTTATTCCTATATAACACACACACACACATATATATATATACCCAAGTATAGGATTGGTTTATACGGAATAAATTCCAATAACCAACAATTACTATTCTTAAAAGAGTGCTCAATACAGAGTAGAGCCAATATAATTATTTATTTAAAAATTATAACATAAATATGTTATAAAATCACTACAAAAATAGCCATTTTGTTTCAACACCTCTGGGGTCTTATCAAGTGATGATGTTGAATGTAGATTATAGAATAAAGGTTTTAAAAGGTTCAAATTAATTAACCACCCCTCGTAAGGGGGGGACGCTGTTACATGAGCTGAAATGACCAATACGTAGATTAACATAAAATACGGCACCTTCCTTGATGAAATTCAACTTAACATTCAAGAAAAATGATCATAGAAATAGAAAGGTTTATCATAAAACTAAATAGATATATATCTATATTATTTAATTAAACATGCTTGAATGAAGTCATGCTTCCTAAATATATATACAGTGATGTTCGATATAAGTGACTCACCTGATTTTTTTACTTAAAAATTATTTTGCCTATTGTTTTTGGAGTCAAACTAATTTTTAATCTTACTAATATAAAAACCCCTTCCCGACCACCTAGTAAAAAAGTTTACTCACCTTAAGGTATTCTAATGATAATTATAATTTTGGATATAAATGAGATTCAGGAAAAAACTCTGTGCAAAAAAAGTGACTCACTTATTTCTTGCAACTAGTAATCAATAGAAACATAACTGAACAGCTTTAAATAAAGAATAATAGAGGTATAATTTATTTATAATAGGTAATATAGTTCAAAATATTTAATAATCTATGGGTTCTCCTTTATTTTGAATAACCTTTTCAACCCTTTTTGGCATTGACTTGATTAGGTTCTAACAAATCTCATCTCCAAGCATTGAATTCCATTCAGATATGAAATTGACAATCAAATCCTCTTTGTTGCTCAACTGCTTTTTCGAGAGTCTGTATTTTATAATGCCCCATAAGTTTTCTATGGGGTTGAGGTCAGGAGATTGGGGTGGCCAACTCATAACACTCACCTGCTTCTCATCAAAGTATTCCTTCATCAATTTTGATTTGTGACAGGGAGCATTATCCTGTATAAAAATGAGCTTGATGGAGTTAATTTGCACCCAGCAGAAGGGAGCAGACAAGACCTTATCATTCTATTGTACTGATCACTCCTGAGGATCTTTTCAATAGGTT
>OZ010615.1:36305344-36317844 GCA_963932145.1 Acanthosepion lycidas | reverse complement strand
AAAGAATGAAAAAGTTGCTTGTGGTTGGTATCGTTTACCGGCAACATCAACACCTCTATGGGTTATTTAATGCCGAAATCTAAATATTTTCTATGTAACTGTATATTCATTCAACTATTGATATTTTTTTAAAAACATTTTACCGCATGCAAGGCGGAAGTGGCACTAGTAATCAAGAAGTTACAAAGAGTGAAAGTGAGAGAAAACACTGTGTATGGGAAGGCTTGAGAAAAGGATGAAAAGAACGGAGAAGAAGAAAGAGAAGAAAGGGGATCAAGGCATCAGAAGATGTCGATAGACATTACATTTAAATTTTTGAAGATGAATTTTATGAAGATGTAAGTTCCACTGAAGCAGCTTCTTCCCACAAATCACGGCTTTGTGGAAACGAATACCAAGAGGCTACTTTCCTGATCACTACAATCTTAAACTGTTCAAGCTTCGTGTTAATTAAGCGTTATCTTCCACATGTATCCCCATAAACCGTACTTCTTACTCTGTAGTCCTCTGCCTTGAGTGTCGCTAGTGTCTTGCACAAGGTGAAAACACTGTATAAAAGAAAAAAAATAAGCCGTCGTGACAAATTGACCAGGATGACATTCGAACCTGTACCTCATAGGTGGAAGTCGAACGTTGTAACCACGCGGCTATTATATTCCGCCGACAGTATTTTTAAGTGTATGTGAAATGGTAACAATGTGCAAAAAATAATACGCAGAAAATAGTGGATTTTTTTAGTAATTTTGCATACATGTCTTGGTTTTCATATAAGGCCGAAGGTATCTGTTTCAGTTCGACATATATTTTTTGCATTTTCTAAATCCATTTCCTTGTCTTGATTAATGTTAATATTGATTTTGAATCTAATATTTTAAATCAACTTTAAAATAAAACGTAAGAACGAATTAACTCTAAAATAGACGAGAAAGAAAGGATGACAGGTTTGGCTGACGCCACTTAAGTAAATGCTTTTGTCAGGCCTAAAGAAAACGTCTTAGCAGACATTTGTCGTTTGTCTGCATGAAAACAATGACGCATCCACACACCTTGCAATAATTGGATGTCACTTTAGAAATTTTTGTGCGCTCTATATTTGGGAATATATACTGAAATAGAGTGGAGGTAATGTTGGTGTTATTGTTGATGGTGTTCGTGGTGGTGGTGGTGTTTGAGTATATTGCAATTATATGCACACTTAAAGCAGGCACAGAATTTCACATGTTTATATGAATAGATATACTAGAATCTATCTTGAATATTTCGTCCGTGCATTGAATATTGCTGTCACATATAGTATGGTGCATCTGTTTCCTCATTAGAGATTCTTGACAAAATCCAGAGAAGACGTGGCATCTCGGCTTCAGTTATTTTCCCAACCACCATAATATATACATTATTTACATTAATCGGACTATTGGCCTCATCTTTGTCGCCATATTTATTATCAACGTAAACATGACTCATGATATGTTTTTATTGCTTTTGCTGTCAATTATGACTTATGTTATTAATACAAACACCACTTTTGACATGTTTTTTTATCTCTTTTGACATAAACGTAAACATCACTTTTGTTACGTTTTCATCATTCTATTATTATTATTATTATATATTTTAACACTTTTGTTTTTATCACTTTTGTTATCAAGGTAAACATCTATTTTGCTGTTTTTATCACTTTTGTTATCCAGGTAAACATCTATTTTGCTGTTTTTATCACTTTTGTTATCAAGGTAAACATCTATTTTGCTGTTTTTATCACTTTTGTTATCAAGGTAAACATTTATTTTGCTGTTTTTATCACTTTTGTTATCAAGGTAAACATCTATTTTGCTGTTTTTATCACTTTTGTTATCAAGGTAAACATCTATTTTGCTGTTTTTATCACTTTTGTTATCCAGGTAAACATCTATTTTGCTGTTTTTATCACTTTTGTTATCAAAGTAAACATCTATTTTGCTGTTTTTATCACTTTTGTTATCAAGGTAAACATCTATTTTGCTGTTTTTATCACTTTTGTTATCAAGGTAAACATCTATTTTGCTGTTTTTATCACTTTTGTTATCAAGGTAAACATCTATTTTGCTGTTTTTATCACTTTTGTTATCAAGGTAAACATTTATTTTGCTGTTTTTGTCACTTTTGTTATCAAGGTAAACATCTATTTTGCTGTTTTTATCACTTTTGTTATCAAGGTAAACATCTATTTTGCTGTTTTTATCACTTTTGTTATCAAGGTAAACATCTATTTTGCTGTTTTTATCATTTTGCTATCAAGGTAAACATCACTTTTCTGATGAAATCACACATGACAAAACGTTTTTTTTCACTTTGCCAGTCTTTCCAAAAAGTTTTCTAACAAAAATTTATATATAGTTTTTCCATATATATATATATATATATATATATATATATATATATATATATATATATTATGAAATGGACTAAGTTCGACAATCATTTAAGATATTTTCTGTTTATACGTTATTTTTTTATCGATAAAAATATTTAAATAAATGCTTTGTTTATAATAAACTGTATTAACATTTACCGGACTGGAAATGCCGCCATAGGAAATATAATTCAATTGTTTGGCGTATAAATAAAAGCCGCCATAGGAAATTATATTCAATTGATTCGTGTAAAAAAAAGACGCCGTAGAAAATTATATTAAATTGTATCGTGTAAAAATAAAAACCGCAAAAGGAAAATATATTCGTTTGTTTCGTGTAAAAATAAAAGCCGACATAGGAAATTATATTAATCTCTTTTGTGTAAAAATAAATCCCGCTATAGGAAATTATATTCAACTTTTCGTGTAAAAATAAAAGCTACCATAGGAAATTATATTCAATTATTTCATGTAAATTAAAAGCCGTAATAGGAAATTTAATTTAATTTTTTGTTGTAAAATTTTATATAGCCGGCGATAAAGGAAGCTTGTCTCCGGCCCACCTTTTAAGTGAATGTTATGACCAGGATTTTTCAGGTTCCCTGTCTCCAGCCGGCCTTTAAATTGGCAAATTAGAATATTTGTTAAAAAACTGACCCAGCCAAAAGCTGAATGGGTGGTCTCCTTTGCCGGAACACAAGTGGATGGATACCGGTAGTGGACCCCAGCTAGTATCCATATAATGAGCCAGTCAGTCAGGAAGTCATCTGTCAGTGAGGATGGGACAAGTAGTGAATGAGTCAGCAGTCGTTGTGACGGTCTGGCAGTAGTATAAGCGCCTTTTTTTCCAAAGCCAGAAGTTAGTATGATAGCAGTTCATCTTCTTAAAGTCAAAGGAAGACATTGCCGTTTAAGTGATAAATTGTACTGTTTGCTATTTTCCAGTCAGTGTCTTGAAAACCACTTGCTGTTGTTCTTTGTTGAATTCGATCATGACCATTAGAAGAAACGTGTAAACACAACGACCCGGGTGTATACGCATACAGCGGACTTCGGATGTCGTCAGAGCTTCTGCAGTAATTCAGAGAAGCCATCGCCACAGAATGAACGCATTGAAAAGTAATAATTAGATGCCGAAAAGAAAGCTCTAGGAAGATTCGAACCTGAAATAAAACAAGTAGAATCCATTAAGTTTTAGTAAGACGACATCTTCCGCAACCTATATACCGTTGGTTCCGGGGCATTACGACGAGATTTATGGTATAAAATTTCCCAGATTCCAATGAAGAATACGTGCTATGTTCGCTTAAAGTACTGTTCGACATCCCAACTGTTCAGACCGTCCTGGGTATGATGATAAACGACATCCGCGTCCAGGGTAAGACGATAAACTACGTCCAACAGCAAAGCCTCTGATCAGGAGGCTTTGAGGAGCATGGCACCACCTCTTAATTGCTTGTTTTCCCAGGTCCACACTGACCCGAGGTGGTAGCACCTGTTAGGGTCCCAGCTATGGGCAAATAGTTAACCCCGAAACTGAGGTAAAAAGCATTATAAAAGTGTAAAAATAGGTTTTAATACAAGAAATATTTTGTAAAAATTATTACCAGAAATAATTTTTTGAAGAAAAAAAATATTACCAGCAATACATTTTTGAAAAAAAAAAAAAAACTATTACCAGCTATTACCAGCTATACGTTTTTGAAAAAAAAAAAAAAATATTACCAGCTATACGTTTTTGAAAAAAATAATGTTACCATCTATACGTTTTTGAAAAAAATAATATTACCGGCTATACGTTTTTGAAAAAAATAATGTTACCAGCTACACGTTTTTGAAAAAAAAAATAATACTACCAGCTATACATTTTTGCGGAAAAAAATATTAACAGAAATAAATTTTTGATAAAACAAAAATATTACGAGGAAAAAAAAGTTATCGGCATTAAATGACCCTTTGAGGTTGATATACCGTAAAACAAAACAAACAAAACTGTTCAGATTGTTACCAAAATTCAGACCAGGTTTGTTGCTTGATATTATTTCATTCTGTTATTGAACAAATGAAGGCTATGAAAATCTTATCATAAATGATACCATTAATGAAAACCAGAGATACGAAGACATAAACAAGGGTGAGCGCCGCAGAGTCAAACGGGACAAGGCAAAGAGATTACAAGGAGATAGGCGAGGTCCGTTTTAAACTGCTCCTCTTCTCGCCGCTACTAATTTTGCTACTAACAAACCCATAGATACAAGCCGAATAGACAAGAATACAATGCCGGGACCACGCTCTCTTAAATTATTAAAATTACTGTTGGAATAAGTTTACTATCGAAAGATTTTCAACGAGGCTACGTAGACAGATTGATAATGCTTTACTCCTTATTTGTTTTCATGAAACCTGATGTTGGTTAGTTTGTGTTGTAGAATCAAAATCCCAGTGACCATTTGACGAAATCTACGTAAAATCTGCTCACCTCCCAGTTAGCTGATGTCCACATACGATTGGCATGAAGTGAAAACACCAAGAATAGTAGTTTTTTCATAAGTCTGGGCCAGGGGACGGCAGATAGACGAAACGAGGGTTACATGTATTCCTGGGCGTGTCATATAAACAACTGTCAAGCCGATATTGGGGTGATGGATATAGATTTAAAAATTAGCGTGGAATAAGACAGAGAGATTAGTATCGCCAAGCCAGAAATCATTTTGATTTTAAAAAGTACCCCACCACACACAAAAAAGCGTAAATAGAACCAGTAGACTTACCGCTGTGTGGGTCGCTACAATCAAGCTCGATGTCGCTCCAGGTACCATCGCTTGAGTTACAGATGGTTAGAGCATTCCGTTCAGGTTTGTTTATACACTGGTATATAACCAAGTTCTTCCGGTTCAATTCATAAAAATGCATCACTGCTTGTCGGATTTTGCGGGGAGGCCTACAATTTTTTTGGGCTGATTTGACAGAATAAAAACAAAAACAACAACAATAATAATAATAAATACAATACAAATATATACAATATAAATAAATAATAAAAGAAATACAAAAAAAATGAACTCAAAATTACAGCCCACACCTTACGAAGGGCTTTATCTATGTAAAATAACTGATTTTTTTTTCAAATCTGTTCAGTAGAAAAAATAACACAGATCTCTAGTCGGGACGCAGAAAGAAATGAGTATACATCAGAAATGAAAAGAAATAATAATAATAATAATAATAATAATAATAATAATAATAATAATAATAATAATAATAACTAGCAGCATGGCCCGGCGTTTCCCGTGCTTGATTCAAAAATTGTACGACTCATACAGCAATCGCTATCACTTGACTTAAAATATTTTTGCCTTTAAAGTAGTGCCCTTTGCCGTGCTGATGTTGCTACATGCCTTACTTCTTGCCTATCTCACACTGCGAATATTTTCTAAGCTCTATACTAAACATTAAATCTGTTACGAAAAAATAACTAAACAAAATGAACACAAAACGATCAGCTTTAAAAAAGGACACGTAACTGGAAAAACCGAATGAAAAAAGAATGTTAACAATAAATACTTTTTCACACCCAACCCAGTTCTGCGGAATCAGAATCAACGTTGCGTTTAAGCAAGCGAATGAGCCAATTGGAGTAAAATGCCATGCAGATTTAAATTTTTCCCACTTGTGATGAATGCAGCTATCGATTTTTTTGCATGCTAGTTAACATTCATGTCAGTCAGCTGTTGGCTCTCACGCTGGCCAATAGAATCTTCCTGCCTATTCGTGGCAGCTAGCTATAGGCGCTCAGTCTGGCCAGTAGAAAATGGGCGCAGACTACATGAAAACTGCCATAGAATCATGACAAACTCGACTATTTCCACTATCGATGGGAGTTGGGAAATGCAAAGTTGATCTTGGCCTTTTCGCTAACTTGGATCATGTGCATGGAAATTTTGATGCAAATCCGTTGAAAATTGCGGTCGTGCATTCGTCACACACACACACACATTCTGCCTTTTATAGATAGAGATAATAATAATAACACACATGAAAACACCAAAGACTGAATGATACAATTAGTCAAGCAACACAAAAACAAAAAATATTCAATCATGAAAGAAGGTTGTAATTACAAACGAGATTTACATTATGTAGCTTTTGTAGAAAACCAAAACAGAATCCAAAAACAAAATGTTGCAACGAAAATTATGAAAAAGAAAACCAAGTATAAAGCTCTTGAACAGATTCTGGCAAGAGAGACCTCTGCATAGCCAACATGGAGAATGGGATAATAAAGCCGATTTTGATAAAGTTAACACATCGAGCACCTGGATTAAAGTCTGAAACGAAAGGCTTTATTCTTGCAGCAAAAGATTAGTGTCTTTTAACTGGAAACTTTCAGGCAAATATCATACATAATAATGTGGATCCCAAAAGCAGGTTCTATCAGGAAAGTACAGAGCATCTAATCTCAGGATGCTCTATACTTGCGCCAAATGCATATAAAATCAACACGATAGAGTGAGGTAATACTTACACTGGACAATGTGCAAACACTTTGGACAAAAAAATTGATAAACAATGGCATGATTATCACCCAACACCAGTTACAAACATAGAAGACATCATAATTCTATGGGATTAAACCATTTTCACAGACAGGAAAATTGAAGCAAATAGGCCGGACATCATTGTCAAAAACCGAAAAGAAAAAAAAACTTGTCTCCTAATTGATATGGCTTGCCCAGCGGACAGTAACATAGCAACCAAGGAAATTGAAAAACTATCGAAGTATAAAGACCTGGAAATGGAAATAGAAAAAAAAACAAAAAAACGTGGAAATAGAAAACAAGAATAGGACCAGTCATAGTAGGTGCGCTTGGAATGATAAAAAAAGGAACTTAACAACACATTGAAAAAATCTCCAGAAATGTCAGCTTAACAGAAACACAAAAAAATCGTCCTGATAAGTACAGCCCATACACAAAGAAGAACTTTGTCCATGTAACGCTAATAATGTTATATGAAGATAGAAAAACAAACCATGAAATGTAGCCATTACAACACACCATTACCTGCCTTAGGTCTTCCCGCCGACATGGTAGGTCATGTGACCATATCAGAAATCGATATATAATAATGATGATGATAATAGTAATAATAATATTATTAATAATAGTAATATTAGTAATAATAATAGTAATAATATTAATAAACTCACACACTAAGAACTTTGTCCATGTAACGCTAGTGATATTATGGGAGTTAGAAAAACAAATCATGAAATGTAGCCATAAGAATACACCATTACTTGCCTTAGGTCTTCCCGCCGACATGGTAGGTAAAGAGACCATATCAGAAATCGATATATAATAATAATAATAATAATAATAATAATAATATAGTGTTATTATGGGAGTTAGAAAAACAAATCATGAAATGTAGCCATAAGAATACACCATTACTTGCCTTAGATTTTCCCGCCGACATGGTAGGTAAAGAGACCATAGCAGAAATCGATATATAATAATAATAATAATAATAATAATAATAATAATAATAATAATAATAATAGTACTTGTCATAATAGGAGCGCTTGGAATGATAAAAAGGAACACAACAAGACATTGAAAAAATCCCTGGAAATCCCAGCTTAAGAGAAATATAATCAAATTTCTTGATAAGTACAGACAACACACTAAGAAAGACTTTCTCCACGTAACGCTAATGATGTTATAGGAGTTAGAAAAACAAATCATGAAATGTAGCCATTACAACACACTACAACCTGCCTTAGGTCTTCCCACAGACATGGTAGGTAATATTACACCGCCCCGAGGTGCCCATATATATATATATATATATATATATATATATATATATATATATATATATATATATATATATATATTTAGATCGCTCATCGTTAAATTTAACTCAACTTTCGTTTCATCGGAGAAGAGAACATTTAGTAAAAAAAAATCAGGTGAGTCACTTTTATCGAACAGCACTATATATATATATATATATATATATATATATATATATATATATATATATATGATGTAAAAATCAAGTCAAATTATAAAGAATTTTTAAATTGCTTCTATGTTCTGTTGATAAATACTATTCCTTTCTATTATCCAGATTTCGGGGATTGTTTTTTTTTCCGAACACATTCTTACACTATTTACATTCAGCCTATTCTCCTGATATTGTTTTTTTGTTTGTTATTCTAAAGTTTCGAGCGTTGTGCCCTTCATCAGGAGCATATCGATATGTTCTGTGAGTTGGCTAATTACCTGTGAGTTTCAAATTTTCTAACCCTCTCTTCTTGATGTTAAATATAAGTATCCTTTTTCTTTACATTTTCTTAAAAAAAGTTGTTGCCGTTCACATTTCCAGTCCATGATAGTCCCAGCATCCTTCTGTAGAATTCACTCACAGTTTATTTCCTTTTAGATCCACTCTTACAGACAGCACGGTGGATAGCGGCTCGGATAG
This sequence comes from Acanthosepion lycidas, assembly GCA_963932145.1. Lineage (NCBI taxonomy): Eukaryota > Metazoa > Mollusca > Cephalopoda > Sepiida > Sepiidae > Acanthosepion > Acanthosepion lycidas. Next base: position 36,308,960 of record OZ010615.1, on the reverse strand, counting down.
AAGAATCCGAGAGCCGAGTTCGAATTCCAGTCGGATTCATTACACTTACTTACGTGATAATACCCTTGGGAAAGGTATGAATCATCTTCTCCCCCAGTCATAGATAAATAGCAGGACAGAATGGGTTCTATAGCCTCGGTTGGCAACCGGTCTAAGAGAAGGAAATTTGAATTCAAAACTGGTCTGGAGAGAGTTGGACTCCGTCAGGCTACCTTGCCCAAGAAACACAACTTCTACTACTTGTGGTGCCCATACGCGATGGGTCATACGCCATCGAGCGATCGTTTACAGACAGCAACATTTTTTTAAAATTCCGCAAATATATTCATGCACAAGATTATAATAAAAAACTCACTTTGTAACGAACCACCTATCTAACAGAGACGAAAAATGTATGTGGCACAAGGCCGGGTTCTCTGAGCCCGTAGGCTCGGCCAAAAATATTCCCTTAGAATCCCTATAAACAGGTTCAGGGTCTGTCTACCTCACCGGACGAAAGTTGATAATCTGGCGAAAGGGCAACTTGTCATCCTCCATCCTTAAGGCATTAATTACGGAAAAAATGTCAACAATTAACAAAAACCAATTCGCAACTGAACGATGCCTGGTTTCAATCTAGAAGACGCTGGAAGTCGACAAATGCCCGTGTCGAGTTCCGGCCATTTTATATTAACAATGAAATTCTTGCACGGACGTTTGCAATGATTTGATATATCATTTGATATCTCATTATATATCATTTATATATCATTATGTATCATATCATTATATATCATTTGATATATCATTATATATCATTATATATCATTATGTATCATATTATTATATATCATTTGATATAACATTATATATCAGTTATATATCATACCATTATATATCATTTGATATATCATTATATATCATTTATATATCATTATCATATCATTATATATCATTTGATATTATATTGTTATTAACAGTCGAATAGATTGGAACAGTGGCATAGCCGGGGAACAGTGCTCCAAACTGTTCAACCATTAATTCCTTCGAAATATTTATCTATAATTCCGAAAATACATTCATGCACAACATTATAATAAAAAAAAGCAATTAAAAAAAAAAAACGCACATTGTAACGAACCACCTTTATTTCCTTCTATTCCATTGGTGAGATACAAGCTCCACTCGAGCAGCTTCATTCCACGAATCACTGCATTGTGGAACGACTCCCCAAGAGGATGCTGTCCCGATCACTACCATCTTAATCTGTTCAAGTCTACGGTAACTGTTAACTGTCTCACATCTCCACATAAACTGTTTCTCTTACTGTGTAACTCCTATATTCCGTACCTCATAAATACGTTAGACACTATTGTAAATGGTGCGAATATGCCATCTAAGTAGTCCACCCCTAGCAGTGGTTTACCTACTTCACGCCGCTGGCGAGTATTGTATTTTGTTGATGTTATAAAGATTACCATTTTCATTTCATTCATATTTGAACTTAGTGAATTAAGAGCTACAGTAAATATCGCCCGGTTCACATCCTCCTCGGTCTTTTGAACAGGAGTAGAGGATTATAACTTTTTCTTGCTTAGGATTGGGTTTCCCGGTTCCTTCTAAAGTTTTCTAGTTTTCTTTTACTCTCTTAGTGATATTATTGGCTTGCTTAGAGAGAATTGATTAAAGCAAATATACCGTTTATTGATAACTTGACGTTACACAAGGTATGGCTCTCCTGGCTTCTGATCTTAATTAATTAATTGGGTGAGTTAAAATATATACTACTGGCAATAGTCAATAAGGACAAGGTGAGATGTCCCTAGACATGGACAGAGAGACTAACCTAAACACCTGAGGCGGGTCGAAATTCACTTCGTTTTCGAACTTTGTCGGTTATATTTTATCACTGAAAGACAGTTCCGCGTGCCGCGCCCGGCCGTGGTCCACACGGTCGTGGCACATCTCCATCGCGTCGCCCGTCAACCACCGAGTGATGGACGGCCAACTACCGCACGTTAGACGGCCGAAAACGGCACGTTGAACGTCTGATCAACGCGGGTCGGACGACTGACTACGGTGTGTCGGACGACCGATGGCCGCGCGCCGGCTGGTACGCGTAATGAGTCTGATAAGTGAGGCGGAAACGTTGTGATATTGACGTTCGCCTGAAGGAAAATATTGGAAATTAGTATCAGTCAAGAAGTTTGCTCCACACTAGGCGCCTCATTATTGTGATCCTGTGCTTGACGAGCAGAAACGAAGTCATTCATTTTCCTTTGTTGCGTATTCGATCGATTAAGACCAGAAGACGGTTGCACTCGAGATAGATGACTATCCATTTTGCTTTTGAAAAACTGACAGCCGTAGATCACTATCCTAGTTTCTTGGTATCGTAGCACAATCCGACTTTTCTCTCACACTAAACTGCTGATTATAAACTTCGATAGTTAAACGCCTTTCAGAGATCAATATTTCTGTGAAATACAGTTTCGAAAATGGAGACATTTCGGCCGGACTACGCTGGTATTTAGCAAGGTTAGCTTACTGGTATAGCACCTGTTATCGAAAGATCAAAGTTCATTTAAGCAACATCGAGCCTAGTCAGTACCTAGATGGGTGACCGATTGGGAATACCATCGTCAGATCACCGTTCATTTAAGCAACGTCGAGGCTAGTCAGTACCTAGATGGGTGACTGATTGGGAATACCATCGTCAGATCACCGTTCATTTAAGCAACGTCGAGCCTAGTCAGTACCTAGATGGGTGACCGATTGGGAATACCATCGTCAGATCACCGTTCATTTAAGCAACGTCGAGCCTAGACAGTAACTACATGGGTGACCGATTGGGAATACCATCATCAGATCACCGTTCATTTAAGCAACGTCGAGCCTAGACAGTAACTACATGGGTGACCGATTGGGAATACCATCGTCAGATCACCGTTCCTTTAAGCAACGTCGAGCCTAGTCAGTACCTAGATGGGTGACCAATTGGGAATAACATCGTCAGATCACCGTTCATTTAAGCAACGTCGATCCTAGTCAGTACCTAGATGGGTGACCGATTGGGAATACCATCGTCAGATCAACGTTCATTTAAGCAACGTCGTGCCTAGTCAGTAACTAGATGGGTGACCGATTATGAATTCCAGGTACTGTAAATTTGGATGTGCAAATGGTTTAACGGCACGGAAGGAAAATCAGAGAGCAGAGGTCAAATAACCAAAATTCAGCAACGTGAATCTATCTATCTATCTGATATGTCCCGGAAAGGGATATATTTAGACGAAGTAGCTAAGTGGTTTTGGCTACTATAACCAAGTAGAATACGGTAGCAGTAATCGACTGGTATGTGTCGTAGTCACAGGTAAGTAGTGTAGATCTATGGCGTAGTCCAATGGGCATTGTTATAGACTTAGCTACTAGACTAAGGTTCTTGACTCTCCTACACGTCAGTCGGTATTCATGACGGACACCAGCCAATCATATTCTAGTCAGGGGGAACACAGGTGTATATGCATATTCCATTGTATCACTATCTATCTGCGTCTTTATATTTTTTCATATCTATCTATCTATCTATCTATGTGTGTATATATATATATATATATATATATATATATATATATAT
>OZ010615.1:36262844-36300344 GCA_963932145.1 Acanthosepion lycidas | reverse complement strand
TTTCAGGTGAAAGTCAGCTGAATAGGACGTGTGTATATTTTCAGGTGAAAGACAGGTGAGTACGCCATGTGTATATTTTCAGGTGAAAGTCAGCTGAGTAGGACGTGTGTATATTTTCAGGTGAAAGACAGGTGAGTACGCCGTGTGTATATTTTCAGGTGAAAGTCCGGTGAATATAGCTTTTGTAATTTTGTGTGTAAGTCAGGTGAGTACGGCCTGTGTAGTTTTTTTTTTAGATCCGACAGAAACTGTTACAGCCAAGCTTTGCCAATTTCTACTGGATCTGCAATGAGACGTGAGGCCTACTGTTGTTCTGATGTAAGGTTATCCGTTTTTGATTAACAAACTTCAGAGGCTTTTCATTGATTGCTGTCTTTAGTCAGTTTGGCCCGAAATCAAAAATCTGATTTTACATAAGGCACCCGTAATGCACAATGCCCTTCTAAACTAACCAGATGCATAGTGTTGGTTTCTTGCTTTTCAGAGTTGTTAACTGTGACTAATTTCGTTTTTCCGACGAAAACATTGTTGTAAACAATCCATTTTTCATTGCCTGTAATCGTTCTTTTTGTTGCTTTTGAGCAGAGGGTCGCAGCGGGTCTTTCAAGGGGGCACAGAGTTCATGTCTTAATGATCGGGAGAACACAGATTAGTTCTAATTCTTTGCGGAATGTTTAATTTCATATTTTGCCATAGTGCTACATCTGTAGATCACACTATTCATTAAGATTAAGATACTCGTTTGGAAAGATATGGGATGGCGTGTATATTTTATAACAAAGAATCACAACAAAAAAACTTGAGGAAGTTCGGAGAGCGCACTAAAGAAAACATGGTGATCGAAACAGCACCTTAAGAAACAGGATTTGTTGATAAATTACAATCATCATCATCAGCAGCACCATCAATAGCAACAGCATCATGACAGCATCGTAGGGCCAGTGTACCTGATCAGTTCCCACCATATATCTGGGTTGAAAGCCGGAGAAATATCCATTCACGCACAGCTTGTCTTGAGCAAGTAGATCTGGCGGAGCCCATCTCCTTCCGGGTGCAAATACCCAGGTTCGCCTTGGTCAAGGACACGTGGTCGTTGATCCCATCTAGACGATCCCTCCACATCGGCCATTTACTTTAGTGATGCTCTGTCCTCGTTGAATTGACTTACTGTTCTTAGTCCACCTGTTTGTGCGTGATGGACGTTGATTGTACAAGAATGTTTGTCTGCCATTTTAACAGGGCATTAAAAAAAAAATTAAGCCTGTTAAGTGTCTAGCACCAAAAGAAAAGAAAAAAATGGTGGAGAAACTGGTTTAGTCGCTAATGACCCGAAGTCTAAAGATTTGTAGAATTCTTAAGAGCAGGATATTCACACAGATACAAGACGGAATAACTCAGATTATAAAGAAAAGAATAAACTTAACCACAGAAGTCCAGAAACACTTGTCAAAGCTTTACTCTGACGAAACCGGGGAAATCTATCTATCTTTTTCTTCTATGTAAATCCATATGGCGATCATGGCTTTACACGGCTTTCCACCTTTTGTTTCTCTACAGAGAATCTTTTTCAGCATCCATTTGTATTCCTTTACATTCTTTTTTTTGGGGGGGGGGTACGGCCGAGAGAATAGGAAATGAGCAGCGTACGCCCTCCTCATATCTTCGTCCAAAAACCCTGCACCCTGGAGGGGTCGCTCCAGATTCACCACCAACTGACTGAATTTTGACTAATAAGGGCGCTACCATTTCCGTACGAGATAAACGAATGCCAACTAACATTCATCATTTTTCAGTTCTGCCATCCATTCAGACATTTTTTCTTTCCTTTTCTTTCTCTTTTCTTTCTCCCACCTCTCTCTCTATCTCTCTCTCTGTCTATCCCTCCTTCTCTCTCTTTCATTTTTCTCTCTCTTTGCTTATCTCTCTCTCATTCTGTTCCTTTCTTTCTTTCTTTCTTTCTTTCTTTCTTTCTTTCTTTCTTTCTTTCTCTCCATTTCTTTTCTCTCTCCCCGTGTTTCTTTTTTCTTTGTTTTTCTCCCTCTTTCTCTTTCACTCGCTCTTTCCTTTTCGCTTTGTTCCTTTCTGTCTTTCTCTGTTTATTCCCCTTATCTCTCCTCCTCTCTCTTACTTTTCTCTATGCCTATTTCTCTCTCTCCCTCTGTTTTTTTTCTTTGTTTGTTTTTCTTTCTTTCTTTCTTTCCTTCTTTCTTTCTTTCTTTCTTTCTCCCCATTTCTTTTCTCTCGCCCCGTGTTTCTTTTTTCTTTGTTTTTCTCCCCCTTTCTCTTTCTCTCGCTCTTTCTTTTTCGCTTTGTTCCTTTCTGTCTTTCTCTGTTTATTCCCCTTATCTCTCCTCCTCTCTCTTTCTTTTCTCTATCTCTATTTCTCTCTCTCCCTCTGTTTTTTTTTCTTTGTTTGTTTGTTTTTCTTTCTTTCTTTCCTTCCTTCTTTCTTTCTTTCTTTCTTTCTTTCTTTCTCATTAAGTAGATTACTTGCAGTTCCTCCTTGTTTATCTTGCGTTCAACACGCCCCGTGAGTGTTAAATTCACTAGGCTCTCTTTCTCTAGTATATCTCCCAGAAACATCTCTTCCGTACTCAAGTCTTATTCTAGAAAGAAATCTTTTCATGAGTCAGTTGCATATAGAGCATTAACTTGGGAATTCTGAAATTGAATTCTGGTATGAAAAACTTAAGAATCATTGGCTTAGAGAGAAAAGAAGTTGTAATAATATCTTTCTACACAGCCAATTGTGCATTAGCGTGCAATAGTTTACTGTGGATTTAGCATTCCGTCTATTACTTTCCGCCCACTGCCAATTATATCAGGACTGCATCTTAAGGGGTATTTTTATTTGTTTCTATAAACAGTGTTTAATAGCAACGACAGTGGACACAGGTGGTCATCAAGCCCAGGCTAGCCTTTTCATTGGTACTTCAATCCAGGAACTACATTAAAAATAATGACCATCTTAAATACAAGCCAACTCATATACCATAGAAGCCATCACTCAAATTTTACCGTTTGGTTTTGTTATAACTGTTTTGTTTGTTGTTTCTGTTTTAGCTTCATTTCTGCTGGTTTGCCATAAAAGTTATCCCAACTCCTCTGTTATTCAGCATCCTGGAGTGTTAACGAAACATACACACAAATTCTACACACGTCTATATATATATATATATATATATATATATATATATATATTAAAAAGAAGAGCGGTACCGCAAACGTTTTTGGTTGTAATGTGGATTAAAAAAAAAAAATTACAACCCAAAATGTTTGCAATACCACTCTTCTCTCTTTAATATACACACTTTTCTCTCGTTGTAACCATTATAACTTCTTTCTTATATATATATATATATATATAGATGAAAGTGTTGACTTCAATGTACACTTATATATATATATATATATATATATATATATATAAAATTGTACACTGAAGTCAACACTTACGGGCGACAGTCTGTTTCATACTAAACGCAATCGTCAGGCCTGACGATTGCATCTAGCATAAAACAGCCTGTCGCCTCCGAGTGTTGACTTATTTGTTCACTTTTATATTTACACACACTCTATCTCTGATATTGAGCACTTTATCCCATAAATATAGCACACCTTAAGACTATATATCTTTATATATATATATATATATATATATATATATATATATATATATATATATATATCAAAATGTAGAACGAACAGTAAGATTGATTTAAAAACAGTGCTCAATACAAAAAGTAGATCCGTAAATATTTATTTATGGTATGCAGCGTTACATTAAAACATGCACATATCCACTACAAAATTGTACATTTTTGTTTCAATGTCAAAAAAGGGTCATCAGGTGGGGAATCACGGTGTTATATATATATATATATATATATATATATATATATATATATATATAGATAGATAGATAGATAGATAGTAGTACTCGTTTTGAAAACATCGGATAGCTCAACTTGCAGTAGAATAAATCAATATCTGAGGAAAAAATTGGAAATAAAAAAAATCAACCAAGAGCACTAAAACAATTGATACCAATCGTCAAGTGCTTCAGTTCAAAGTCCAAAGGAAAAAAAAAAACAAACGAGCAAAAGGACAAAAACGTAGAGTGCTTAATACGCTAAGATGGATCTTCAGGGTAAATCCGGCTTTACACTGAAGATCCGTTTTGGTGAAACGTAGGTAGGTTTGCCTGGCTCCTTAGGATTACATATATATATATATATATATATATATATATATATATATATATATATAAGAAAAACAGACCACTTTAAGGTACCGTTATAATAATTTATTTCACCAGAGTCCTTTTCCTGGTGAAATAAATTATTATAATGGTACCTTAAAGTAGTCTGTTTTTCTTTTAAATATTAGCTCTGTATTTACATTGCGTTCTCAGGATTTCATCCTCCTTGGGGTTACCCATACGGATTACCATGTTCTTCATAACTTATATATATATATATATATATATATATATATATATATATTATGAAATAGATCAACGATTAATATATTTTCTATCATTTTAATAGATACAATTTATTTAAGTAAATGCTTTGTTTTTTTAAATACAAAGCATTCAGTATAATTACCGACCTGAATGCTTGAGAAACTTCGCAGAAAATATGCGTTCACCAACAGGAATCGAACCCGTGTCCCATACGAAACCATCAATTGATCTGACGTGCTATACTACTCAGCTATAGAGTCAGCCTCTGCTTAGCAAAGTCCAAGTTACTGTTTTTAAACAACAAAATCCTCTGCAATCTTTCTCGAACGATCACATCTGCTCAAGGGACGTAACTCAACGTAAACATTAACATCATGTTATGAAATGGATTAAGCCGGGCAATTCTCTAATATATTTTCTGACTATACGTTATTTTAATAGATACATTTTATTTAAGTAAAGGCTTTGAAAAAAAAAAAAAAAAGAAAAAATACGGAACTATCAATTATCAATTCCTGTTGGAGAACGCATACTTCCTGCGAATTTTCTTGGACATTCAGGCCGGTAAATGGAATTAATAATGTTTATTTAAAAAAATAGAGCATTTACTTAAATAAACTGTATCTATTAAAATATCGTCGAGAAATGTATCATATATATATATATATATATATATATATATATATATATATATATATATATGGAAACTTACTAAACACCACCTGCGACATAATCGTACAAAATGCAAATATAATGGCCTCATTAACATGTAAAATAAAGGCTATAAATAATGGAAAAAATAATCCAATCGTCAATAGCCTCAACTATCATCACGGTCAAAATGTGCTGGCCGTGTTTGAAAAATAGTATTAAAAAAGAAACATTCCCATCACTAAAGATACATATAGAAAAACCTATAGATTCATTAAATATAAAAAATAAAAAAAAAAATTCTCGCTATTGGCTACATATATATAGAATTAGTGTGTAGAATTTTTATATATATATATATATATATATATATATATATATATAGCTTGGATAGAGAAAACAGAAAGCCGAGTTCAATTTCCAGTCGGATCTACTACATTCAATTACGTGCTAATACCCTTGAGAAAAGTGTGAATCCTCTTCTCCCTCCAGCTATGGGTAAATAGCAGGACAGACTGGGTTCTATAGCCTTGGATGGCAACTGGTCTAGGAGAAGGACAACTCTGAATTCAAAACCTGCGGAGGTTCGTTTGGGGACCTTGCGGCACATAGTGCACCAGGTTTCTGTATTCGGCCCTTCAAAAAGTATGGAGTGTCCTGCACGAAACCTTCACCACTATAATCAAATCTCATGTGCTGTTGTCGGGCTGTCGGTTTCCTAGGAACTGATCTGCTTGAACCTCATACGTCGAATTCGACGGTGAGTTGGGTATATATATATATATATATATATATATATATATATATATATATATATATATATATATATGCCAACGAAATTTGCTCGTCGATCTTTTTTATTTACTTTTTCAATGTTTCTAATTATTTTTCTGATTTTCGGTTCGTATTTGTAAATAAATCTTCTGACTGCCATGCAAGGCCAAAGAACCCTATCTACTCTGTTATATAACCCATTCTTATTAAAGAACATAGAGGAACACGGCTCTACACAGTTACTTTTTGGTGACTTCTCGTATGTGCAGTTATAAAATCTATATATGTTGGTACCTACGTATGTACCATGAGCTTCCTAGAAGTAATTACTATTCTCAGTGTCAATGCGTAGCCCTGGGTGTTGTGGAGAAAAACCTCTTCTCGCTGTATGAATATAATCTCGTTTGCATCTATCATTATTACTCTTTGTTTTATCCATTCCGGCTGTGCGAAATTAGGAATCAGCGTCTACGATTTTTTTTTTTTTTTTTTTTGATTTTTTTTTGTAGTCTGTGAATCTTTTTAAAGATCAAGTGACAAAAGGAGAAAGCGGAGTTTAGAATATCGTGGACTGCTAATTTTTTACGTTTTTCTTTTCAATTTACGTTTCCGGTTTCATTTACGGCCTGCCTTATTAATTAGGGCGCAGAAACAACTGAATATAAGTAGAGATATATAAGTGCACACACAGACACAAACACACATATACACCCAGATAGATAGATAGATAGTTAGATAACGAACATATATATATATATATATATATATATATATATATATATATATATATATATATATAGATAGATAGATAGATAGATAGATAACGTACATATATGAAAAGAATGGGATATATATATATATATATATATATATATATATATATATATATATATATATATATATACAGAGAGAGAGAGAGAGAGAGAGAGAGAGAGATAGCGATGAATATAAAAATATTCACGAAATAAGTTATAACCGAAATGGATCTTTAAGGTTTTTTTCTTGAGTCATTGTTATTATAATGCTTAGTAATTTAAATTTACATTGAACTCTCTTTGGATTAAGGATTAATATCCTTCTTGGTATTATCCCTATCATTAGCTATGATCACGTGGCCGAGTGGTTAGAACGTACGCATTCTGACCATAAGATCCTCAATTAAGAGGTTGTTCTACGCTCCTCAAAACCTCCTGATCAGAGGCCTTGCTGTTGGACGTAGTTTATCGTCTTACCCAGGACGCGGATGTAGTTTATTGTCTTACCCAGGACGCGGATGTAGTTTATCGTCCTACTCAGTATAATTGAAAGCAAAAGGTAGAGATCAAACGCAGCGTAGAACCTGCCTAACGAATTTGCATAAATGTTTGTCCGAACAGGTGTTAAGATTGATTGATTTATTGATTCGCGTTTTAGGGTTTATCGACTCACGGCAGGTTATTTAAAACCAGGAATATCTTTAGATTATAAGAGCGTTTTTCACAGATAATAATGGTTTAGTGATACAGGTCTAACTAACGAGAAGAATGTGAATTTCTACATTTGACAATTGTAAGTGACTACAACGAACCCGATTGGAATTGGAACTCGGCTCTCCGAATTCCAATTCCGAATCGTTATCCGTTACAACGCCGTCACATCGAAGCTTACAGTACCTGGTCTTCCCGGGTTTTCACCCATCTAGGTATTACCCAGGCTCGATGTTGCTTAACTTTGGCAATCGTAGGAGAATCGGTGCTTCAATGTGAATGTGGCCGTAAGATTAAGATTAAAAAACATAGCAAAAAAGACAACATTTACTAAAGGCTACAAAGTACCGGAAATTGTGGAGAGCCGTGGTTGCCCAAATTCTGAAGTGACGCGGCGCATAGAAGAAGAATACGATAACTAGTTTTATTTATGAAACTTTAAATTTTAATTGTTTTTACTGTGTTCGAATCTCACAAAGGTCGATGTGTGAGGAAGGAGACATCCTGGTGTTATCGGACTGGATCGGGATCGATCCTAGCATGCGGCACCTTTGGAAAATTCCTGAAAAGTATACCACAAATTGGGTAGACGATTGCGTCCGGCGATAGCTGTGGTAGCACTAAGCCAAAAGTTATCGTGGCCAAGGGTTGGAGGGTGTTGGTCTTGTTCAAATTGTTGATCAGGCTAGATAATACACTCTCAGAAACTGTAACCAAGGTCTGCACAGCATAGTTCCAGTATAAAACACAGGTGGGCTCTGTGGGTGTTGAGTAAATGCAAATGTGCCTGAGCGAGCGTCTGAATTAGGGATTGGCTAGTAGACGGGTACGAGTGGTCAACCATAATATATATATATATATATATATATATTTATCAATTTATCAGGAAGGCAACTTCTTGATGTTATAGGCCTGGAGGAGGCGGTCCTTGTGAAGCGGCACCTTTGGAAAGTGCCTAGGAACCATGCCACCGTTTGACCCAAGCCTTGTGAGTGTAATTGTGCAAACGGAACTACTTGGCATCCGTCGATGGTTGTGTTAACACGAAGTCGCAAGTCATCGTGACCGAGGGTTTCAGAGTACTGGGCTTGATCAGAGATGTAATACGCTCTCTACCAGAAATTATAGCTCAAGATTCGCTCAGTATAGTTCTAATATAAACCACCAGTGGACTCTGTGGGTGTTGAAGAAACGCAAATGTGCCTGAGCAGGCCTCTGCTACAGGGATTACCTAGCCATCATAATAGACAGGCATTCTCGGATACGAGCGGCCAATTTATATATAAACAAGTTTTGTTAGATAACAGCAACAAGGCCTGTCTATTAAAGATTTTATCCGAGGCTTTCAAGATTAGCCTTTCGTTGGACAAGAAGTCTATATTCTTGTTATCTGTTCAAAAACTGAACCCTCTGTGTATGATCCGGTTGGTCATGATTTTTAATTGAACTGATGTCCGTGTCGAGTGTTCCGCCTAAGGTGTCGGCATTTGTAATTGGTCATAAGAACTGTGTTCGTCACTGGAGGATTATAAAACGAGCCTAGCGCAGGTGCCGGCGCATGCGCAGGCGAGAAGACAGCAAGAAAAACTGATCCGTTAGCATTTCAGACATTATAAACTCTGAATTGTACACACCCTGCACACACACACACATACATCGCGTATACACTCACAGAGACACCCCATATATGCACCTTTATCCACTGTTAAGGACACATGGCACAGTGGATAAAGGCGTCGGTTAGATCCAGTGACAGACCCAAAGAGTGCGAGTTCAATACCCGGTTAAGGCAGTGGAGAACTTGGAGAGGGGAATTAACAGGAGATAACAGTTAACTGGCATCCATTAAACACGGCACGGGGAACTAGAACAGTCTACCCCAGTGAGCGAAATAAAGGCTTCAATTCGACATTCTAACCACCTGAAGAACACCAGAGCGTACAACGGCCGTAATGTTGTGATAAATATGGCAACAGAGATGAGGACAATAGTCCGAATAATGTAAATAGTGTACATAATACCTCATCTCAGAAATATAGACAGATACTGAAAGGCCGAAACGTTGTAATAAATATGGCGACAAAGATGAGGACAATAGTCCGAATAATGTAAATAGTGTACATAATACCTCATCTCAGAAATATAGACAGATACTGAAAGGCCGAAACGTTGTAATAAATATGGCACCAAAGATGAGGACAATAGTCTGAATAATGTAAATAGTGTACATAATACCTCATCTCAGAAATATAGACAGATACTGAAAGGCCGAAACGTTGTAATAAATATGGCACCAAAGATGAGGACAATAGTCCGAATAATGTAAATAGTGTACATAATACCTCATCTCCGAAATATAGACAGATAATGAAGGATCAGATAAATATGGCAACAGAGATGAGGACAATAGTCCGAATAATGTAAATAGTGTACATAATACCTCATCTCAGAAATATAGACAGATACTGAAAGGCCGAAACGTTGTAATAAATATGGCGACAAAGATGAGGACAATAGTCCGAATAATGTAAATAGTGTACATAATACCTCATCTCAGAAATATAGACAGATACTGAAAGGCCGAAACGTTGTAATAAATATGGCAACAAAGATGAGGACAATAGTCCAAATAATGTAAATAGTGTACATAATACCTCATCTCAGAAATAGAGACAGATACTGAAAGGCCGAAACGTTGTAATAAATATGTCGACAAAGATGAGGACAATAGTCCGAATAATGTAAATAATGTACATAATACCTCATCTCAGAAATAGAGACAGATACTGAAAGGCCGAAACGTTGTAATAAATATGGCACCAAAGATGAGGACAATAGTCTGAATAATGTAAATAGTGTACATAATACCTCATCTCAGAAATATAGACAGATACTGAAAGGCCGAAACGTTGTAATAAATATGGCACCAAAGATGAGGACAATAGTCCGAATAATGTAAATAGTGTACATAATACCTCATCTCAGAAATAGAGACAAAATACAAAGTAATTTTTACGCTTGTTACGTAATTAATGTAAAATAAGAAAAGAATATTTTTAAGAAATCTAATCTGCTTAATATGGCAATGAAGAATGGACAAATGATGAGGTAGCAATAGAAATGTGGTTCTACAGAAGGATGCTGAGAATACCATGGATCGAACATGTAAACAATGGTGAAGGTTTAGAGAAAATGGAAAAGGAAAGGAAACTTATACTTAACGTCATGGAGAGATGGTTGAAATGTCTGGGTTTATAGCGAGAAAAGAGGGCTTGGAAAATTTTATACTGACAGGATAGTTTAAAGGTGTGAGAGAAGGAGAGAGAGAGAGAGAGAGAGAGAGAGAGAAGAAAGCATTGTGTAACCTACCTGACGAGCTTGAGTAAATGGATGTCGGAACAAAGTTTAGACAAAAAAAAAAAGACAATTTATTAAGAGCGACAAAGGACAGGTGACTTCCCTTCCGGATTCTCTCGGAGGGATTGGCAGAAGATTCTTTTTACCCGTCGGAGTAGATGCTGCGGTTATAGTATCTGTTCCGTTCCGGAGACCTGTCCTCCCTTGCGTTCCTCCCACCGTTGCCTGATATCTGTTACGTAGCAGTGGTATGACCAGCTACGACTACCTTAGACAAGCTTTGACCAGCTTAGACAAGCTATGACAAGCTAAAACCAGCTTTGCCAAGCTTTGACCAGCTTAGACAAGCTATGACCATATAAAACCAGTTTAGACAATCTTTGACCAGCTTAGACATGTTATGACCAGCTTAGATGAGCTTAGACTAGCGTAGACAAACTATGACCAGCTAAGACCAGCTTAGACAAGCTTTGACCAACTGAGACCAACTTAGACAAGCTTTGACCAGCTAAGACAAGCTAAACAAGCTTTGAACAGTTTAGACAAGCTACGACCAGCTAGAAACAGTTTCGATAAGCGTTGACCAGCTTAGAAAAGCTAAGACCAGCTAAGGCCAGCTTAGACAAACTAAGACCAGCTAAGGACAGCTTAGACATGCTTTGACCAGCTTAGACAAGCTTTGACCATCTAAGGCCAGCTTGAACAAGAGTTGAACAGCTTAGACAAGCTTTGACCAGCGGCCCGAGTGTTTTCACTCGGGTTACCTCGTTAAAAACCTGACTCAGTGGGGTGCTCAAGTAAATCTTGATCTACAAAGGACAGAAAATTGTGGAGAGCCGTGATCGCCTACTTCCTTCAGTGGCCTCTATTTTAGTTGCGAATTTCTGGATCTCCTTTTTATTGAATCTCAGTATACTGTTTCAAGATTTTTATTTCATTGCCTTTCAATATTAAAAGTTTCTAACAATTGGCGTCATTTTGAGCGGCTTACTGGTTAGACATCAAAAACTAATATTTGTCTAACTCCGAGGCAAATAAATGCATGGGGATTCAAATATAACACTGGGTTTCCGATTCCTTCTAAATTCTACTTCAAATTTATACTCCTAACACCAGGAGTTGAAACCTATGACTTGTTTCCGGTTTAGCATTGGGTTTTTCAATTCCTTCTAAAATTTTCTCATTTTATTTTACTCCGCTTGCGCCTTAGTGGCATTATCGCCTTGCTTGGGATGAACTGATTTAAATTTTTTTGTTACTTATTTGTGTTCCTACCGTAGTGTTTCTATAATAAATCATCCTTTTTTGACACGTACTTAAAAATTTCGTACTGGGTTTGATTTCTGTGAAATGGCTGAAAACTATGGTATGGCCATTTTCTTTTTTCGGGGGTGCGATATGGTGGTTTAATGCTCTTTTTTTGTACAGAAATTCTGATACAAAGCAGGATAATTACGGTGCGATTATCTTTTTAATTTCACGCAATCTCCACACAAACCAACCAACCATGCATAAGCCGGTGAAAGAGTATCTTTTTTGTTTTTTACGATAACGTTTCTCCTTACAAGGGCTGGGAGCCAATCGGGGTAGAGTGTTACAGAGTAATAGGCACAGTTTATGCGGATAGGTGGGGAAGATAACGGCTAACCCTAGACTTGAACAGGTTAAGATTGTAGTGATTGGGGAAGCATCCTCTTGGGAGTCGGTTCCAAAAAGCAGGGAGAGGGTTACAGAATAAGAGACACAGTTTATGCGGATATGTGGAGAAGATAACGGTTAACCCTAGATTTGAACAGATTAAGATTGTAATGATCAGGGAAGTGTCCTCTTAGGAGACGGTTCCACAAAGCAACAGCTCGTGGGAAGAATCTGCTCGGGTGGAACTTACATCTCACTAATTGAATACGAAGGGAATGAGGGTGTTTCGCTACAATAGGCATGGCATGGCGGGTCTTATGTTAGAAATAGTGGAACTGAGAAATGCAGTTTGTCTGGAAATGGTGATAGTGTAGTTCTTGGCGTATTTCCATTAGACAATAAAGTCCCAGAGAATAGGTTCCATGATCATTCCTATTCCATCGTGGCATTTAATTAGATTATAATTTGTATATACGACTGAAATTCCTTCCAGTACATTTGAAATTTTCCTTTGGGAGTCAAATGTAAATGTGTGTGTGTGTGTGTGTGTAGGGAGGAGGATGGATGCGGAATGTAAGAAAGAGAGACAAAAAGGATAAGAGAGAGAAAATTAGAGTAAACAAAGAAAAAGAAATAGTAGAAGCGAAGAAGAAGAAATAGAAGAAGAAAAGGCGCAAGTAGTAGTAGTAGAAGAAGAAGAAGAAGAAGAAGAAGAAGAAGAAGAAGAAATAGAAAAAGGGAAAAACGGAATTAGTAGTATTAGTTGTAGTAGAAGGAGACGAGGAAGTAAAAGCATGAGAAGAAATAGAAGAAGGAAAAGCGGAAGTAGTAGTAGTAGTAGTAGTAGTAGAAGAAGAAGAAGAAAAGGCGCAAGTAGTAGTAGTAGTAGTAGTAGTAGTAGAAGAAGAAGAAGAAGAAAAGGCGCAAGTAGTAGTAGTAGTAGTAGTAGAAGAAGAAGAAGAAGAAGAAGAAGAAGAAATAGAAAAAGGGAAAAACGGAATTAGTAGTACTAGTTGTAGTAGAAGGAGACGAGGAAGAAAAAGCATGAGAAGAAATAGAAGAAGGAAAAGCGGAAGTAGTAGTAGTAGAAGAAGAAGAAGAAGAAGAAGAAGAAGAAGAAGAAGAACACGCACAAGAAGAAGAAATAGAAGCAGCAAGAGCGGGAAAAGTTGTAGTAATAGTAACAGTGGTAGTAGTTGAAGAAGAAGAAGTAGAAGAAGAAGAAGAAATCGAAGAAAAAAGAAAACCAGAAGTAGTAGTAGAAGAAGAAGAAGAAGAAGAAGAAGAAGAAGAAGAAGAAGAAGAAGAAGAAGAACAAGCACAAGAAGAAGAAATAGAAGAATAAGCAAAAGCGGAAAAAGTTATAGTAATAGTAATAGTAGTAGTATTTGAAGAAGAAGAACAAGAAGAAGAAGAAGAACACGCACAAGAAGAAGAAATAGAAGCAGCAAGAGCGGGAAAAGTTGTAGTAATAGTAACAGTGGTAGTAGTAGTAGAAGAAGAAGAAGAAGAAGAAGAAGAAGAAGAAGAAGAAGAAGAAGCAGTTCATCAAAAGCAAGAAAGAGTGAAATAAGTGAATGCAGGTAGAATTGCATGTCACGCATTGGTAGTTCGAAGTTTCGCATTTCAATGGCACAAAGACGAGGAGGCGAAACTGCATTTTAAGATGCAGCCTGAGCTCCTTGTGTGGGTCGACACAATTGTCGAAAATGGAATACTGTTACATTCTTGTAATCAATTGGAACAAGTAGCCTGGCCGTAAATATCTCCCCCCCTACCACCGCTGCCACGTTCTTTGTACTGATTACAGCCTGCGTATATCTATTTATCTAAGCATTTTCATCTATCTATCTATCTATCTATCTATCTCGTTCCGCTCATTATCTATCTATCTATCTATCTATCTATCTATCTCTCTATCTATCTATCTTGTTCCGCTCATTATCTATCTATCTATCTATCTATCTATCTATCTATCTATCTATCTATCTTGTTCCGCTCATTATCTATCTATCTATCTATCTATCTATCTATCTATCTATCTATCTATCTATCTATCTCAGTCTGTTTCTTTCTTTTATTTAATTATTTCCATTTAATTCTGATCTTTCCATCTGCTTTGTATTTGATTGTGTCTAGCATGAAACAGCCTGTCGCCTCTAAGTGTTGACTTCAATGTTCAGTTTTATATTTACACACGCTCTATCTCTGATATTAAACTCTTTATCCCATAAATATAGCACACCTTAAGACTTATATTTCTTTATATATATATATATATATATATATATATATATATATATATATATATATATAGAGAGAGAGAGAGAGAGAGAGAGAGTAGTGCAAATATTATTTATTCCAAAATTATAACATAAACTAAACATGTTATAACATCACTACAAAAATAGCCATTTTGTCTCATCTTATGAAAAAACATTTTCCGAAAACCAATCCACTCAGTAAAATATTCAATTATAATACCCTTAAATTGAACTATAGTTGTGCTGATAACCTGGAGAAAATAATTAAGAAGCATAATAATAGAGTCTTCAACAAGTATAGCGACTCAAAAAACTTGACAACTTGCCAAGTTGCAAGTGAGTAAAACTAAGTATAATGACACTAATAATAACTTGTGCTTTAGCAGGAATCCCAATAATTGCCCATTACAGATTAATTGTTTAACTAGTTTCATAGTTTACCTTAGTACTATTTTTATACTTGAAAACTCCAATGTTAAAAAAGAATTACATTGGAAGTACTATAAATGCATTCAAATTGGGCTGGCGTTCACATGTGTAATCTTTTAATAACAGTAATCATAAATACAAGACTTCGTTGTCCAAGTATTTTTAGAGTTTAAAGGAGAAAAACAAAACACCTACGGTTAAATATAAATTAATTAAGAGAGCTCATGCATGTAACTCTCCATATGTATCTTGTTATTTATGCCTTAATGAAAAATGGCGAATCATTAGATTTAAAGATATATATATATATATATTAGGTTGGTGCAAAAAAATTTCGTTTTCTAACATATGTTACTATGTGAGAAAACGAAATTATTTTTGCACCAACCTAATATATATATATATATATATATATATATATATATATATATATATATATATATATTACAAACACTAAGCTTTTCCGCTACCGTGGTTTCTACTAATGAAGGCTGCCTCAGGCAGTATTTTCTGTATTCATACACCTATGGTATTAGTGGGAAATTTAATCGGAAGAAAGTTGTAAAGCAAGAATAGAGAATATATGTGAGAGGAGACAAGGGAGAGAAAAATATAATCATAATTTTTGGTATTCTCATTCGAGTTCATATTGTTGCAGTAGATATTTATTTGTATGTTTGCAAGCTGCCATTATTTCGGATCTCTTATTTAATATGTTGTTTCGTTCTGGATATAACATAATCGCCAGCTATTCTTCCTGACACAATCTGTACATGATATTTCCAATGCTATATGGCTTGGAATACTCCAAAATATAGTAGGGTATATCCCAATTGTTTCTTTTAACTTCCACGTGTGTCTAGCTAGTTTCGTACAATGTTTGTAAATTTATAGCTCAAATGATGAGCGATGATTATACCATCTTTTCTTAAGGCTGCCTTCAGTACAACCAAAACACATTTCATTTCGGCTTTTTTTATTTCCCCTTCTGTTTTTCATACTCCATTCAGTGGGCACTTATTTTTATTTCTAAAATTAACACACACCCACATATATATATATATACAAAGTTATTAATGCTATAGATACACACACACGTATATATACGCATACATACAGATTAAAGTAATTATGTTATATATGTGTGCGTGTATGTGTGCTCGTGTGTGCATGCATATATATATATATATATATATATATATATATATATATATATATGAACTTTAAGTTTTCGAGTGTATATATATATATATATATATATATATAGTCAAACCTAGAGAGCCTGACAAACCTACCAAGGTTTCACCTAAGCGAATCGCCAGGGAAACTTTTAAGTTAGTTGATTACTCGTATCGGTTTTTTTTTCTTCGGACTTTGGACCTGTATGCTGTACGATTATTTTCGACAGACGTTCATGTTCATGGCTCTTTCTTTTTTAAAGCCTTTTTTTTTCCTTCGAGATTCATTTGACCATTAGCAAATCAAGAAACCGAAGGTTTCCCGAGATGAGTGTAGTTATGTATATATATATATATATATATATATATATATATATATATATATACACGAAAACTCAAATTTCGTATATATATATATATATATATATATATATATATATATATATATATATATATATATACACGAAAACTCAAATTTCGTATATATATATATATATATATATATATATATATATATATATATAAGTATATATACATATATATATGAACTTTGAGTTTTCGAGTATATATATATATATATATATATATATACTGTGGGTGTATACAAATATTTGTGCACTTACAAATGTTTAATTTATTGTATTTTTTACCTAATGAATAAACATACTTTTCATATAATTAACTGTACAAAGATGGATAATAAGTAAATATGCGTAGAAAACAGAAAAAATTGATTTAACAGAAAAAAGAAAACAGAAAAAAATTAATTCAACAGAAATAATTCCCATTTATTCATTTTAATGGCTGAAAAACCTATTCGAACAATGTCAATATTTGCCACCCCCTCCCCACTGTATGTGTGTGCTTGTGTAAAAATTTCAGACGGAGTATATCTGTAAAAGGAGACACTGAATAAAGAGGAAAACTTATCTTAGCCAACGCATTTCGTCCTGTGAAAGCATTTGCCTTGATAACGGCTATCAGAGGACGAAACGCGAGGGATTTTATGAAGGTATTTGCCTTGTCTTCATTCATATACATACACACACACACACACACATACACACACACACATATATATAATTTAATTCAAAATTTAATTTTAATTTTTAATTAATTTTAAAATAATTTTAAAATTTTAAATTTGTAATCAATTTTTTTCCCTTTAATTTATTTTACTCCTCTCACATTTAAAACACGAAACTCACCAGCATCGCATTTAATACATTTCTATGCAACTTTATTTTTTGCGCTACGTAGCAGTGAAACTCCCATGACACATTTGTTTACTGCCGGCAACATAGATCCTGTGCCCGATGAGCTGGGAACCACCCAGCGAAACTACAGTGGCACACCAAAACGTAGGTACACGTCTATGTACTAATTAATTTATATCTTTGCTCTGTATAACTGCATCGAGCACTATCACGTTTAAACCTCTTGTATAAATGCGACGATTATATATTTGCTTGCCTGCGTACGCACACCAGTACACGCGTACACTCTTGCTTATATCTGGCCGTTTCATTTATCTACTCTACAACTTTATATATATTTATATATATATATATATATATATATATATATATAAAAGTGAACATAGAAGTCAACACTTAGAGGCGACAGTCCGTTTCATGCTAGATGCAATCCTCAGGCACTTGTGGTCTGAGGATTGCATCTAACATGAAACGGACTGTCGCCTCTAAGTGTTGACTTCTATGTTCACTTTTATATTTACATACGCTCTATTTCTGATATTGAGCACTTTATCCTTATCCCATAAATAAATCTTAAGACTATATTTCTTCATATATATATATATATATATATATATATATATATATATATATATATATATATATATATTTAAAATAATAAGAAATTGCGTCACTAGAAAAAATACAATAATGAATTCAAAAATAATAAATTAAGTAAAAATTTATATAAATTAAAAAATAAAATAAAAATAAAATAAAATCTACTCTTTAGAAAAAAATGTCGACGATAGCCGAGATGAAGGATCGAACTCGCGATTTAAAGACACCTAACCAATATGCCGAGTGGGTGCCGAAATAGAACCGAACATAGATAGCCGAGTACTTTTATTAGGTTGGTGCAAAAATAATGACGTAATAATGTCGTTTTTTGACGTTAAAAAAAACGTCAAAAAACGACATTATTACGCCATTATTTTTGCACCAACCTAATATCACGTAGAGCAAGGCGAATATTTTGTTATTCAACTCCATTAAGCAGATGCGGGTAACTTTGTATCGTGCACTCATCAGCATCAAACCCTGAAAAGACATCTCCACGCCTTACAATACAACCCCAGTTTCACCAGTCAAACAAACGTGCATGTATCAAGCAACACATACAACAGCCTATACAAAAATAAATAAATACAATGTCTATTTTAGTGAACATCTTTAAATAGAAATATTTTACAGGGCAAGTTGCGATATTAGCAGATGGCAATGCGCTTTCGAAAGGTCATCAATTGTTCACAAATAGTAGTTTGCTTTTTTTTCATTGTACCTAACCAAGTTACCTATCATCAGTTCTGTTTTTATCGTAACTAGACTTATATTTGCTTCTTTTTCCTTTTCTATTTCTTGTCTTTTTTTTTGTTGCTTCTTTTCCTTTTTTTCCTTTTTTCTTCTTCTTTTAGACCTTTTTCTTCTTTTTCTTGTTCTTTTCCTACTTGTTTTCTTTGTTTTCTTACCCCTTTTCTTTTCCTTTTGCGTGTTCTTTTTCTTTTCGACTCTTTTCATCTTTTTCTTGTTCTTTGCTTCTTTTTCTTCTCGTTTTTCTTTTGCGTTTTCTTTTTCTTCTTTTTTCCTTCTTTTACTTTTCTTCTTCTTTTCCACCGTTTTCTTCTCTTTCTTTTCTCCTCATTTTCTTTGTCTTCTTCTTTTTCTTTTTGTTTTTCTTTTACGTGTTGTTCTTCTCCACCGTTTTTCTTTTTGTAGTCCTTTTCCTTCTTTTCCTTTTTTCCTCTTCTTTTCCAAGTTTTCCTTCTTTTTTCTTTTCCTCCTTGATTTTCCTTTTCTTCTTCTTTTCTTCTGTTTCTACTTTTTTTTTTCTTTTTTTATGCGTTCTTCTTCTTTACCACCTTTTCTTCTTTTTCTTCTTCTTTTTCTTCTTCTTTACTTCTTTTCTTCTCGTTTTTCCTTTGCTTATTCTTTTTCTTCTTCTTCTTTCTTTTTTCCTCTTTTTCTTTATTGTCTTTCATTTTTCTGCTTTCTTTCTTTTCCTTTTTCTTCTTTTACTTTTGTATGCTTTTTTCTTTGTCGTTTTTCTTTTTCTCTTCATCTTTTCCTTTATTTTCTTCTTTTTTCTCTTTTTCTTCTTCTTTTCTCCTTTTTCAACTCCATTTTCTTATTCTTCTTTTTTTTTGCATGTTGGTTTCTTTCTTCTTTTTCTTCTTTTCTTTTCTTCTTCTCGCTTCTTAGTTTCCTTTCTTCTTTATAATCTTTTTCTTCTTCTTTCGATTTTTGTCATTTTGTTCCTTATTTTCGTCTTCTTTTTTTCTTATTCTTTTCATTTATTCGTCTTTTTTTCTTCTTCTTCTTTGTGCTGCGTCCTTTCAGGACGAGGGAGATTACACATCAAATTAATGTTGTTTGGAGCAGTTAAGAATATATATTTATATTACAAATTGCAAAAGGTTTTAGTGATACTTTTCATCTGTCGGACTTCATTTGACTGGGTTTTTCTGCGTTTTTGACAACACATGCGCACGAACGAGAGACGCTAGCAGATTTAAAATTTAGAAATATTTTTTTTCAATCTAGCCAAATTTCATGTATGCCCTGTTTTTCAAAGAACACATTTTTATTTCAACTTATTGTTTTCAAATGTCCATTTTTATGAATTTATTTCGTACAGTATGAGGTTTTTAGTGGAATGTATCTTTTGAGAAAGGGCAAATTAAAATTAGACCGACGTAAAGTTGCTAAAAATCAAAGAAATGATTTTCTAAGCGCAGCTGAGATGTGGTACAAGGCTGAAAGCATGGCGCACCCAGTGAGGATTGAATTCACTACTCAGTAATAGCTCTAACGAGACGAGATTGCTAATCAAAGAAAGGGGCAGCTTTAACTCGCCGACTGGAGGGTTGTGTTGAGTATTATGACTTGGGTAGTGTTGAGGAAATATGATATCACCCAGCAGTACTTATCATAAACGTAAAATAAATTAAACTAAAATTTCACACACAGAGATATATATAAGCACACTAACGCATATATATATATATATATATATATATATATATATATATATATATATATATATATAGAAAATACACACTTTACCATCAGTGACTTGATAACCAAGCTATGAAACAATAAAAAATGGAAAGGAGGCATAAACAGACAAACATATCAAAGACTTTGTCCTGACACTTTTTTTTTTACATATCTGGAAATTTTTAAAAAAATCAATGTTCATTTTATATAGTATTATTACAATTAATATTAAAATAACAAAATGTGTTTTTTTTAATTTCATGCGAAGAGATTTTTTAAATTATATATTTTAGTTAGAGTAATCATTTCAGCATCAAAGATATACCAATAGTATATTTTGTTAAAGATTGTAATAAGCCCGACAAACATTGATTTAGAGTCGTTACTGATATATATATATATATATATATATATATATATATATATATATATATGTTGTGGTAGGATCCACCTAATTTGCATAGTGGAACATCGGCCATATAAATATGGTTGGTACCGGGAAGTGAGGGAAGGAATCAAGAGATTCAACCAGAGACTCTGCCCGACTGCGACTCAGTCAACACATTCTCCAGGAACGGTCTTCCCAGGAATATACAAAAGACTATATGCAAATATTGTGTACACTTTCTTGTTTCAATACATTTTTTTCTAAGTACATTTTGTGTTGCATTATTATTCGATGCATTAGTCAAGTTTCAACAAAATATATATATATATATATATATATATATATATATATATATATATATATATATATATATATATATATAAAAAGAGAAAGAACAGGCCGATTAAGAAACCGCAGTTCTTAGCATTATATTATTATATTTTTATTATAATATTTTACATCACTACAAAAAAAAAATGTCTTAAGTTATCAATCATCGTCCGATGAAGGAACATTATAGTTCCGAAACATGAAAGCGTGTAGCGATGTAAAATATGGTACCATTCTGACTTTGAGACCCAGGTTCGAATCTCACGATGGTTGATTTGTCAAGAAGGAGACTTTCTGTTAACGGAATGGAGGGGTTCAATCCCAGCGTGCCTGAAAACCATACCTTGTGAGTGAAATTGGGTAGACAGAGCCATTGGTGGCCGTCGAGAGCAGTGGTAGCACAAAGTCACAAGTCATCGTGACCGAGCGTTCTAGGATTGTTTAAATTGTTGATCACGTAACTAAGTTCTGCTCAGCATAGTTGCAGTATGCGGGTGGGCTCTGTAGGCGTTAAATGAACACAAATTCGCCTGAGCAAGCGTCTGCAATAGGGATTGACTATACGAATACGAGTGTCCAGCTATATATATATATATATAGTCTTAACTGCTCTGAACAACTTTTTTTGTGTGTACATAAAATAAATTTTGTAAGGAGCAGTTAAAATTATATATATATATATATATATATATATATATATATATATATATATATATATATATATAGTCGACTCTCCCGTCCATATACGACGTATGAGGGTCAAGCAGATCAGTTCCCAGGAAACCGACTGCCCGACAACAGTACATGAGATTTGATTATAGTGGTGAAGGTTTCGCGCAGGACCATCCACACTTTTTGAAGGGCCGAATACAGAGAGCTGGTGCTCTAAGTGCCACAAGATTTCCAAACGACCCTCCGCAGTTTTTGTATTCAGAGTTGTCTTTCTCCTAGACCAGTTGCCATCCAAGGCTATAGAACCCAGTCTGTCCTGCTATTTACTCATAGCTGGAGGGAGAAGAAGAGGATTCACACCTTTCCGAAGGGTATTAGCACGTAAGTGAATATAATGGATTCGACTGGAATTTCGAACTCGGCTCTCTCTCTCTCTCTGTGTGTGTCTCTCTGTCTCTCTCCCTCTATCTCTCTCTCTCTCTCTCTCTCTCTTATATATATATATATATATATATATATATATATATATATATATATATATATATATGTATGTATGTATACTTACCTACTCCAAACGGCATTTATTTTATGTATATATTTTGTAATGGTAGTGTTAGTTGCAATAATGTTCTTATTAATCCTTATCATGGCCTTTCGAACCGTGAATACACTGCAGTCAAAAATTAATAAAACTAGGATCAACAAGAATGGTCTATTTTCAGACGAGATCTTTCAAGAAATAAACAAGTAAGGAATTGAAAAAGATTCGCCATTTTGATTGTCCCCGAAGCGGAGGGTTTCGATAAACGCACACTATGGCATCTGGACCAACTCAATGCCTTTCACACAGAGAGAGGGACAGAGAAAGAGTGAGACAGAGAGAGAGAGAGCGCGCTTAATTAATTCAAGACGACATTCCTAATGTATTGAAATCGCTACCTGTTTTCTTGAACATGTTTCCCTTAATTTAGATTCACATGGAAATCTTTCCCTCAGGTGATAATTATTCGTTACCATTGAATTCTGTGCCACCATACATTAGATCTTTTATGTAGACACCTCAGAAGAACTGACCACTGAGGAGAAAGCAGTTTTGAAAGAAATGTAATAAAAGATACACAGATATATAGATATAAACAGACTGCGATAGATAGATAGATAGATAGATAGATAGATAGATAGATAGAAAAATAGAAAGACTGAAAGAAAGTCATAGATAAAAAGATAAAGAACAGACTGAAATAGATAGATAGATAAATAGATAGATAGATAGATATGAACAGACTGAAATAGATAGATAGATAGATAGATATGAACAGACTGAAATAGATAGATAGATAGATATGAACAGACTGAAATAGATAGATAGATAGATAGATATGAACAGACTGAAATAGATAGATAGATAGATATGAACAGACTGAAATAGATAGATAGATAGATAGATATGAACAGACTGAAATAGATAGATAGATAGAAAAATAGAAAGCGTGAAAGAAAGTCATAGATAAAAAGATAAAGAACAGACTGAAATAGATAGATAGATAGATAGATAGATAGATATGAACAGACTGCAATAGATAGATAGATAGATATGAACAGACTGAAATAGATAGATAGATAGATAGATAGATAGATATGAACAGACTGAAATAGATAGATAGATAGATAGATATGAACAGACTGAAATAGATAGATAGATATGAACAGACTGAAATAGATAGATAGATAGATAGATAGATAGATATGAACAGACTGAAATAGATAGATAGATAGATAGATATGAACAGACTGAAATAGATAGATAGATAGATAGATATGAACAGACTGAAATAGATAGATAGATAGATATGAACAGACTGAAATAGATAGATAGATAGATATGAACAGACTGAAATAGATAGATAGATAGATAGATAGATAGATAGATAGAAAAATAGAAAGAGTGAAAGAAAGTCATAGATAAAAAGATAAAGAACAGACTGAAATAGATAGATAGATAAATAGATAGATAGATAGATAGATATGAACAGACTGCAATAGATAGATAGATAGATAGATAGATAGATATGAACAGACTGAAATAGATAGATAGATAGATATGAACAGACTGAAATAGATAGATAGATAGCATATTGTGATCTCTCTCTCTCTCTCTCTGTATATATATATATATATATATATATATATATATATATATATATATATATAAAAACATATAATGACTGAGATACATATGAGCATACTGTGATATCTATCTATTTATCCGTATATATATATTTTGTCGTTTTTTGACGTATTTTAACGTCAAAAAACGACAATATTTTTGCACCAACCTAATATATATATATATATATATATATATATATATATATATATATATATATATAAAGACTGAGATAGATGCATATGAACAAAATGTAATATATACATATATGAAAAGACTGAGATAGATCGATAGATAAGAACAAACTGTAATATATATATATATATATATATATATATATATATATATATATATACACACACACACACACATATGATCGCAAAAGCGTGAAACCAGGGTCACAAAATCATATTCATACATCTGAATATGTTAGCTCTATAACTGATACTGGACACTTTCCAATAAGTAATGTGCATATAAAATAATGTGTGTGTGTGTGTGTGTGAGAGAGAGAAAAACTGAAATAGATAGATATGAACAAAGCAAATCATAATGTAAACTGAGATTGTCGGGGGACGCATGATTTCTATGACAATTTCTCGCACATTCAGGCCGGTAAATGTTGTTAATACTGTTTATTATAAACGGAGCATTTACTTAAATATTTGTATTTATACAATAAACGTATAATCAGAAAATATATTAACACACACACATATATATATCTATATACATCTTCTTCTTGTAACGCCATTCACCCGAGGTGGGTTGAGCCGGCTCCAACATTGGAGTTTCATGGGAATTTGGAATTCACAAGCGGTCCCCAACCCTCATGTATAGCACATGAGATTTGATTACAGTGGTGAAGGTTTCGTGGCTGGACCATCCACACTTTTTGAAGGGCCGAATACAGAGACCTGGTGCACTACGTGCCACAAGGTCACCAAAAATTTCTCGGAAGGTTTTGAATTCAGAGTTGTCCTTCTCCTACACCAGTTGCCATCCAAGGCTATAGAACCCAGTCTGTCCTGCTATTTACCCATAGCTGGAGGGAGAAGAAGAGGATTCACACCTTCCCCAAGGGTATTAGCACGTAAGTGAATGTAATGGATTTGACTGGAATTTGAACTCGGCTCTCCGATTCCTCAATATATGAACAGACAGAGATAGATAGGCACAGACGGTAATATATATATATATATATATATATATATATATATATATATATATATATATATATATATATATATATATATATATATATATATATATATATATTGTAGCAAAAAAACAAAAAATCACCTCAACATCGAAGCAGACTATTATCAAACCGCCCTTTAACGGCTTTCGTCAGCCACTAAGTACTTGTCTTCGGAGCGCTTATTTATGTATTTTTAAGTGGCCAGTCTCTGGTAGGCGCATTGTTAATGAGAGTAAGTTCGTATTAGCGATTAGTGGGGGCGTCAGTTATCTTATCCCGGGGTTAGCGCTCTGGGTTGGGGAGTTTATATATGGCTAGGATTTTTGTTAGTTTAATATCAGTTCCTATTATATGGTGTTTCAATAATGGGATCGCTGTGTTTGCTTAGTGGCGATCAATGTTCAAACTCAGGTGTCGGCAGTAACACTTTATTCCAATATAACCGTTCATACTTCACGTTCATACTTCACGTTTCTCGACGTGTGTTTTTTCTGGGATTCACAGTAAATAGTTTTTGTGCTGTAAAGCGATGCGGGATTTGAACTTAAGTCCGTTAGGGCTGATGTAAATTAGTTGAGTTACAGATTTATAGATTGTGGGTAATACCAGAACACCCAATGGAATACCAACGGAATGCAGAATGCACTGGACGGCCGTTTCGTCCTATTTTTGAAACTCATCAGCAGTTTCATTTTTCGGTAGTGGATGCGCACTGATGATGAGTCCCAAATATAGGACGAAACGGCCGTCCAGTGCTTTCTGCATTCTGTTGAGGTTTCTTATAGACTCGATGAATTACTTTATATTAGGTTGGTGCAAAAATAATGTCGTTTTTGACGTATTTTTTAACGGCAAAAAACGACATTATTACGTCATTATTTTTGCATTAACTTAATTTATATATATATATATATATATATATATATATATATATATATATATATATATATATATATAGTTTGATAATTCGTAAGCGACGGAAATGCGATAAAAATAAATCATTCAGAAAGTTTCTTTGTCCGAAGACAGAAACTACACTTAATATTTATTTAATGTCCCATGCTGGCAGGATGTGACACAAGGACAGTTTAATCAGGGCAGCCCGAGCGCTTGCAGCCGGCTCAGGTCACAAAATAGCTTCAGTCCTTCCTTTTAGTGCAATGAGAGAGGTAGTACTGTGACACTAAAAAGGATCACTGGTAGGAGTTGAAAGGAATGTGTCACTATCGTGACCCAGGTGATTTGGAATTAAGTTTGAAAGAGTTCATGTAGAAAGCCGTATAGAATTGAAGCCTTGGAAGGGTTAAAAACACACGTTAAACAAGAAAACGTGAAGTATGAACGGTTATATTGGAATAAAGTGTTACTGCCGACACTTGAGTTTGAACATTGATCGCCACTAAGCAAACACAGCGATCCCATTATTGAATTAGGTAGACCGTGTGACCATAGTAGCTGACGACAAACGATCGTTCTTTCTAGCCTATCCTCTATTCTATACGGATCACATTTCTACTCTATTCTTAATGACTATACGGATCTCAATTTCTACCCTATCCTCTATTACTATTCGGATCTCTATTTCTATTCTGTCCTCTATTACTATTCGGATCTCTATTTCTACTCTATCCTCTATTACTATTCGGATCTCTATTTCTACTCTATCCTCTATTACTATTCGGATCTCTATTTCTACTCTATCCTCTATTACTATTCGGATCTCTATTTCTATTCTATCCTCTATTACTATTCGGATCCCTATTTCTATTCTATCCTCTATTACTATACGGATCTCTATTTCTACTCTATCCTCTATTACTATTGGGATCTCTATTTCTATTCTATCCTCTAATACTATTCGGATCTCTATTTCTACTCTATCCTCTGTTACTATTCGGATCTCTATTTCTACTCTATCCTCTATTACTATACGGATCCCTATTTCTACTCTATCCTTTATTACTATTCGGATCCCTATTTCTATTCTATCCTCTATTACTCTACGGATCCCTATTTCTACTCTATCCTCTATTACTATTCGGATCCCTATTTCAATTCTATCCTCTATTACTATACGGATCCCTATTTCTAATCTATCCTCTATTACTATACGGATCCCTATTTCTACTCTATCCTCTATTACTATTCGGATCTCTATTTCTACTCTATCCTCTATTACTATTCGGATCTCTATTTCTATTCTATCCTCTATTACTATTCGGATCTCTATTTCTATTCTATCCTCTATTACTATTCGGATCTCTATTTCTACTCTATCCTCTATTCCTATTCGGATCCCTATTTCTATACTATCCTCTATTAATATTCAGATCGCTATTTCTACTCTATCCTTCTGTTACTATACGGACCGCTATTCTCTACACTGTTCACTATACTAATCTTCTATTTGGATCACTATACGGATTACTGTTCGAGCGAGTATTATCGAGAATGTACTGTTAATTCGAGATTATTGGAAGGCATCTAACACCAGCATTGTTCAACGGCGTTACTATAGTCGTATCTGCGATTACAAAGTCTCTACTACAACGAGCATTACGAAAGTGACAACGCGTATTCGTTGACATCACAAAAGCGAGGAAAAGTAAGTAAAAAATATATCCGGCCTAGTCAACCATCAGTTGTGCTATCATCTCTATAACTACCGATACCCTCTCTTTAATTCAATGATCCAGGTGAAAAATTAGCTCAGCCCCGGCAACCCGCTGTTGTGTAGGCATCTCTATAACTACTGATTCCCTCTCTTTAGTTCAACGAGTAGAGTGCTGTCGCGGGCAGCCGTTCCCTGAGACCGGACACCGCTTATTAATATTTTCAGTTGCACTCTGCCCGGAGACAAAGATACAACTGAGTTGCACTTTGTCCGAATACAGAAAAAAATGAGATATAAAATGTATTTTTTTTCCATCCGAAGACAGAAAGTACACTTACTATTTACTTGCTGCCCCACGCTGGCAGGATGAAACACATGTTGAGTTTAATCAGGGGAGCCCGGAGCGTTCAAGTCCTAAAATAGCTTCAGCCTCGGCAATCGTCGGTTCCGATGGCATCGGTGTTAATACAGTGCAGTCATTTAGTGCAATGAGTGAGGTACAATTGTGACAATATAAAGGATAGCAGTTGAAAGGAATATGACGCGAACGCGACACTGATGGTTTGGAATTAAGCTTGAAAGTGTTCATGTAAAAACGCCTTACAGAATTGGAGAGTTTTTAACAAACGTTGAACAAGAAAACGTGAAGTGTGAACCAAGAATTGGAATATGAAGCGAGGTAAAAAAATAAAATTGATTTCTATTTTTTCCGGATAAACTGACGGGCGAATTCAGTTATGTTATGAAATAATTTTGTTTCTATTTAAACGGTCGCTTGCAGCAGACAATATTTAGGTCGTATTGAAAAATGTAAACTGATAGAACGTAAATACACTGGTGTGTTTTGGAAAATGAACGAAAGAATTGTCGAGGTCAGGATTTGGTACATCGACAGCCAGAAGAAGTTGCTGTTTTGAAATAAAATTTAGTGACAAGAAATTATTGCTTGGGAAAAGAAGGCAGAGAGAATTCTTTGCCGATGTGGAATGCATTTTTATACATAAAAAATGATTAACGTAAACAATAATTGTTGGCTACCGAGTACCTCCCAATATTTTTTCAGTTGCACTCTGAAGACAGGGACGCATCCGCCCGAGAACAGATACTACACTTTGATCCCTGGTTAGAGAGTGAATAAGATCCTAGCACTTTTTGATGATCAATGATTGTCGAATTTTTTGTTGTTGTTGTAAGGAAATGGCTAATACTACTGTAGTGTAGAAATATTAATAGAAAACGATTAACATGATTGATACAAAATAGAGAAGTGTTTATTTTATTTTATTTTTACAACACAAGAAATGTGGAAATATCTGAGAACAAAAATTAATCGTTTCATGTTTTTCTTTTAAAGTCTCTGAGAGTCACAGAGAAATATCAGCAGCCGCGTGGCGTTCAAAGCATTATCGCCAAGTTGAGAACTGTAATCTGATACTGTTCATTCAGCGGTCAAACGAGCGGGCTTGCTGTGAGACACTGTTTTATGGAGCGGGCTGCTGGTGGGACACAGTTGTATTCATGTTGCCGGACGAGTAAACTGTTCTGAAGCGGTTTGACAATATTCTCATTTTTAAAAAGTTCTGATGAGATCACACACGCGTTAGCTCCACACATTTCTTACGAAGCGACCGCGTATTTTTCTACGCCCTATTGGTCATAAATTGTGGTCGAGTGTTTTATTTTTTTTTTAAAATACGTGCATAGGCGTTGTTTTTATATAGAAAAAATTGCGCCAAAGTTTTTCTCGAACTTTCCTTGGCGGGAAATTGCATCATTTCCTATTGTATTAGGTTGGTGCAAAAATAATGACGTTTTTGACCGTATTTTTTAACGTCAAAAAACGTCATTATTTTTGCACCAACCCAATACCGTTACTATTAAAAATGAGAGGGACAGAGATAGATTTTGATTGAAGCCCGATGGCCAGCGATCGAAGCAAAGCGTAACTAAATTTGCACTAGCTATTCGGACAATGAATTCCGAATGTTTTTGCTGTATGGAAATAGCTTCTTCTTCTTCTTTTTTTTTTTTCATTACTATTATCATTTCAAGGGGTACAAAAATGGACTGATTACTCACCTTCAGGTTCATCGACATCATGTGCTGGCCGGGCATATCTTTTTTGAAGACGGCCTAGAAACTGGTCTGAAAAGATTAGTGAAGAATTCAAAATTTCAATTTAAAAAATCTCGCAATAACGAAAAAGATGGTTGGAGAATTTCTAAGCGTTCTAATGAATACAATGGTGACGTGAAGACATGTTTGACTGATTCCGTTTGTAATAGTAACAATATCATATCGCTGTAATTGCGACAGAATAATGGGCGAGGTGTGATAAATAAAAATCCGTTCTATACGTTGCAAATGAAGGAGCTGCTCTTTGAGTATCCAATATGCGGTACTATAATATGTACGATATACTAGTACCACTTGACGTGTGCTGGTACCTGGATCGTCTCCGGCACTTTGTAGAATGCATTCTTCGTAATCAGGCGTACGATCGCATCTCGGTTTTCCTCGATATCTAGACTTTATGAATATAAGCTCAGTATTAGATTGGCAGCGATCTCTCATCTTTTTACAGTTGAATTGGCTAGATTGATTACGGCCTCTAGTAGTTTACCAAAAAGAAGAAGAAGAAGTCTAAGTGGCTGACAGTTGGAAGTGACGAACGGTTCACCTGATTTATTAAAGACTGGAACAATTGATGAGGATTATCAACAAAAAAACAACAAAAAACAACAAAAAACATACAAAAAACAACAAAAAAACAACAACAAAAAAAACAGATGGCAGCGAGGCATTTGTTGTAGAGTTTCAAGAGAACAGGAGCCAGTTTGGGAGCACACTTCTTAAGGACTATTACAGGTCCACATGCTATGTGGGGATCCAGATTAAAGATGATAGCACAAAACTATAGATGGAGTTATATTCATATCACTGAACAGAGACTTAATTCTCAGTTGGAAGTTAAGCAAGGATACTCCAGATGAGTCAGGAGTAGAGTTTCATTCACGGACGAAACGTTCAGCCTTATCAGCAGAGGATTATAACACCTCAAGTTGATTGAATAAAGGGTGAATAAAAAACTTACTCTTATTTAATACACTATTAAAGAACCGCCAGTAATCACGGGAGCCAAAGTTTTTCGACACAATACGGTGCCTCGTTCTCTCAGGAAACAAAACTTAGCTCCTTCAGGGACGCGTTTACATTTATTGCGTGCAGCCACGAATTGGCGTCTGTTGTGATCGGAACTGTCACGCTGGTATAGCCGGAAATAGTGGTTGCTGTGGACTATAGTGGCATTGTCCAGCATTAGGTCGACAATCCCGCGTGTTCAGAAGTATATCAGGAAAACTGAATTTTCATATTACACAGAGTACGTTCTCGACATGGACTCTGAAATGTTGAAGCAGTTAGAATCAGTTTGGGAAAACCTACCCTGGGCAGGCAAAAGGAGTGGCTCCTTTCTTCTTTTTGGAGAACACTAATCAGATTTTCCTGTACATTTTTCTTGCTTCTTCAGGCTGGTGTTCAGTTTTATTCGTTTATATTTATAGCAATTCAACTGGTTTCTATTGAATACCAGGATCTGAATTATCGGAAAACATTTAAGTGATAACTGGCCTAGGTATGACGATAAACTATATCCAGCAGCAAGGCCTCTGATCGGGAGGTTTTCAGGAGCATGGAAGCACCTTTTAATTGTCGTTGTTCGCAGCCCCGCCTTGATTCGGGGTGGTAGGACCTGTTAAGGTCCATGCTTTTGGCAGATAGTTTACCCCCAAACCGGGGGTCAAAACTCTATGAAAGTATAAAAAAACAAATTCCTAGCAATACATTTTTGAAGAAAAAATATTATGAGCAATAGATTTTTACAAAAGAAAATTAAATTTCAGCAGTAAATGATCCATAAAGATGTTGATATGCCGTTAAACAAACAAAACAATTTTTAAGTGATAAAAACGCGTGACTTTTACTTACTTAGGTGAAGACACGTGTAGTTGCTTGTAGCTGTTGCAGAACAGAAAGTCCTATTCGGGCAAACTTTACCGACGCATTTTCCAATTACTCCCTATAATTGAAAATTAATATATATATATATATATATATATATATATATATATATATATATATATATATATATATATTGTTTATACGTTATTTTTATAGATACAAATATTTAAGTAAATGCTCTGTTTATAATAAACAGTATTAACAACATTTACCGGCCTGAATGTCCGAGGAATCTCAAAGAAAATATGTATTATCCGCAGGAATCGAACCCGTATCCTACACGGAACCTTGATATAACCTGATGTGCTATACTATTTAGCTATAGAGGAAGCAAGATTAAATTAGTGTTTTTAAACTACATGATTTCTCTCGAACGCTCATATCTGCTCGAAGCGTTTCCTAACGTAATAAAATGAAATAGTATATTATGAAAATGGACGAAGTCCGACAATCATTTTAAGATATTTTTTTATGTTTATCCGTTCTTTTTATAGATACAAATATTTAAGTAAATGTTCTGTTTATAATAAACAGTATTAATGACATTTACCGGCCTGAATGTCCGAGAAATTTTCGTAGAAAATATGCATCCTCCGACAGGAATCGAACCTGTATCCTATACGGAACCGTGATATAGCTTGATGTCATAATGTGTGATGCCATTTGTTTACATTTGGATACGCATCGAGCAGATATGAATGTACGAGAGAAAATCATGGAGAATTGTAATTTAAAAACAGTAAAATAGACCTTTCTTACCGAAACGCTCCTCTGTGGCTAAATTTACAAAGCACGTCAGGCTATATGATGGTTCCGTATAGGATACAGGTTCGATTCCTGTCGGATGACGAATATTTTCTATGAAAATTTCTCGGACATTCAGGCCGGTAAATGTCGTTAATACTGTTTATTATAAACAGAGCATTTACTTAAATACTTGTATCTATAAAAAGAACACACACACACACACACATATACATACATATATATATATATATATATATATATATATATATATATATATATATATATATATATTCAGCCAATACAAGGTTCAAGAACCATTTAAGCTAAATCGTTACTGTTGAAAGGTAGGAATTAGGTGTGCGACAAGATATGAAAGAATGAAAGAGGATGTGATAGGGAGTGAAGATTAGAAGGATAAGAGGGGGAAAATATAGTCATTGATTCTTCAATGTCAAGATTGTATTTTTAAGGAATCACACATTCGCGAGTCTGCTCCAGTTCTTGGAAAAAGGCTTAGTAGACCTTTCTCATTTCATTTGGAACACTGAAATCGTATAATTATAAAATGGAGTTAAGTAAGCAGTAAACGCAACATGTTTTTTTTTTCTGTCTGCTGTCCCTAATTTAAAGGTGTGGGGTGACAAGGGAAATAAAATAAAATACAGACACGTGAAACATTAATAATAATGACAATGTTCCGTCTAAGAAATTCACTCAACTTAATACGACTATTATGTGTAAAGAAGCAAGAGAAATAAAATGAAAAAAAGAGTAACCATAATTAACAATGACAATGCTTCATCAAAAGAATTCACACAACTCAACACTGCTGCTACTACTACTAGGTGTGCATCAAGAGTAAGACAATAAACTACATCCGTGTCCTGGGTATAACGATAAACTACATCCGCGTCCTGAGTAAGACAATAAACTACATCCGAATCCTGGATATGACGATGAACTAAATCCGAGTCCTGGGTATGACGATAAACTACATCCGCGTCCTGAGTAAGACAATAAACTACATCCGAATCCTGGATATGACGATGAACTAAATCCAAGTCCTGTGTATGACGATAAACTACATCCGCGTCCTGAGTAAGACAATAAACTACATCCGAATCCTGGGTATGACGATAAACTACATCCGTGTCCTGGGTGTGACGATAAACTACATCCGTGCCCTGTGTTTGACGATAAACTACATCCACGTCCTGAGTAAGACGATAAACTACATTCGCGTCCTGTGTTTGACGATAAACTACATCCACGTCCTGAGTAAGACGATAAACTACATCCGCGTCCCGATTAGGACGATAAACTACATCCGCGTCCTGAGTAAGACGATAAACTACATCTGCGTCCTGGGTATGACGATAAACTACATCCGCGTCCTGAGTAAGACAATAAACTACATCCGAATCCTGGATATGACGATAAACTACATCCGTGTCCTGGGTGTGACGATAAACTACATCCGTGTCCTGGGTGTGACGATAAACTACATCCACGTCCTGAGTAAGACGATAAACTACATCCGCGTCCTGAGTAAGACGATAAACTATATCTGCGTCCTGGGTATGACGATAAACTACATCCGCGTCCTGGGTATGACGATAAACTATATCCGGCAACAAGACCTCCGATCTGGAGGCTTTGAGGAGCGTGGAACCACCTCTTAATTGCTGGTGTTCCCAGGTTCACTCTGACCCGGGGTGGTAGTACCTGTTAGGGTCCCAGCTATAGGCAAATAGTTAACCCCCAAACTGGGGTGAAAACACTATGAAAGTGTAAAAATAGGTTCTAATAGTTTAAATTTTAATAATTTTAATTTGTAAAAATTATTACCACTAATGGATATTTGGAGAAAATAAAAATTATTACCTACAATACATTTTTGGTAAAAAATTAATACCAGATAGTAAGTATTTACGGGCACCTAAAACATTTATCCCCAAAACAATATTAGCGGGCACAATGCGAGTCCAGATAAAAATAATAAAAATGCAAAATAATGAATATAAAACAAAGGAAAATGCATGTTATTAACAAAAGGAATTACATGCATAGACAATTGTAAAGAACAGGAAAACAACCGTTAAACTAGCTTTAAGAAGAATGTGCTTGTTTGTATGTGTGTGTGTGTGTGTGTGTGTGTGTGTGTGTGTGTGAAACAGTCGGTCAGTCAGTTATGTGCCATGCGTGATACACACGTAGACGATCATGTATCTTTCGATACATGACTGACGACCAGATCACCCGCCACCCCTCGCAGTAGATAGCCATTTCTTTCTGCGGTAAACCAGTTGCCTTCCGAGGCTATAGAACCCGCTCTGTCCTGCTATTTACCAATAACTGGAGGAAGAAGAAGAGTATTCATACTTTTCCCAAAAGTATTAGCACGTAAGTGAATGTAATGGATTCGACTGGAATTCGAACTCGGCTCTCTGATTCCTCAATCCGAGTAATGAATAACGGCCCGGATTGAGGAATCAGAGAGCCGAGTTCGAATTCCAGTCAAATCCATTACATTCACTTACGTGCTAATATCCTTGGGAAAGGTATAAATCCTCTTCTTCTCCCTTCGCCAAGCTATGGGTAAATAGCAGGGGGAGAAGAAGAGGAAACAAGCATGTGTGATAGCCACGTGTGTGAATGTGCGTGTGTGAGAGAGTTCAAATTCAACAGAGGACCAAAGACGCGAATGTGCCTTGTCGGCAGTGTTTCTATCTACGTGCGATTACATCTGAAAGGCAGATCTAAAAGAAAAAGGCCCAAAAGAGGAAGAACAAGAATATCATTGCCTTTTTAGAGGCTTAAAGAGCGACCCCTGGCAAGACGTTTTGGCAAAGCCAAGTGGGATAACCCACAAACCAATACATCTACTACTAAATAAAAAAACAAAAAAAACCCAGAAATAATTGGAAAGAAACGAATAATAAAGACCATGCTTCATTAATTATTTAACGAGGCTTCTTTTAAAACTATTTTATAACAATATATCTAGGTACCTCCAAAGAAAATCGATACCGAAGGTTTAAAATGCATTTTGAAAAAATGAAAAATCTTTCTTGAAGCATTGTTTTAGTTTTAATTTAAAGCTTACAGATTTAAATTTAATATTTCCAATAAGAAAAATACTTTGCTGCATTTCAAAACGAATCTAAATTGGTTGGAATGAGAATTTTTATTAGTAGTAAAAAAAGCTAAAAATCGTCCATATTGAAAAATCTGTCAACACAAGGTAATGCTCTTTATTAAGATTTTTCAAAAATAAAATATGCTATTCTGAAATTTTATTCGACGAATATTAGCTGATTTAAAGTTTAATTAATCTGATTTGAAACAAATATTACTTACTTTTAGTTTAAAATATCGCATAAAACACATTTTTTCAACACCGGTTTGCATATTTTTATGAGGTGTTGACAACTCTCTCGATAGATTTATGTTTGGGATTTTTTTCTAAGCAGTCGTAACTGTAAAAATTACTTGGCGAAGATAAAGTGGACGCATTTTTATAACATTTATTTTTTGACTACCCATTAATCTTGAAAAATTTAAGAAAATATTCTAAGCAATCCAATATTTTATAGAATTTTGGGTACTTTGGCTTTATAATCTAACTTACAAAGACGCTTATTGAGGAAATGTTAGAAAATTACCAATAAATTTTAACTTTACTATAGTTACTGTTCTTATTTTCTGATAATGCCGTGTTTGGACATCTGTCTTTACAAAAATAGACACGTTTACACGCATATAAAATAAATTCAAAATTCTTTAAAAAAATGATGGCAGTTGTTGAAATGGGAGTTGTGAGCTTTTCCATTTGTGGTCAGTAAATACAGTCTTAATTTAATAACAATATCACTTAGGCGGTATAAATTAATACAAAAGTTTTAAAAATTTATACAGTATTCTAATTAAAATTTAAAAAAATGAAAACAATTCTTGTATAAAATCATTAATATCGAATTTTTTTTATATATTTCATACATAAAAGCAACTAAAAACTATTCTAATTAAATTGTCTTATTTTTATTGCATTTTTTATTTTACGATTCAAAGCAGATGTTTTTCTATCTGGCAGTACTTTTTTTTACCAATAAATTTCATCATTTAAAATAAATTCACCAAGGACTTTTTCTTATAACTACAGTGTAACCCGGATATAAAAGAGTTGTCGGTACCGGACAAGAAGTCTCTTATATCCGTGTTTCTCTTATCTCCGGGGTTTCTCTTATATCCGGGTTTGTCTATTTTGTTTAGGTAAGTATGGCTCTAATTTGGGACCAGAGAAAGTCTCTCTTATATCCGGGTCTCTCATATCCGGGTTACACTGTAATATAAACGTTAAGCACTATAGACATTTCCTACAATTAAATAAGTGGGATTAAGAGATTAAAAAATTATTTTTACAAAGGTTTTCTAAAAAAGAAACTTTTAAACTTTTCATCCATTTGTGAATAACTCCTGAAAGATTCATTCAAATCTGACAACTATTTAATATTTGCATGAATTTCCAAATCAGTGTATTTTGCACCGAAAAAAAATGTTAAAATTTCCCATACTAATGTATGGTCACTCGCTGATGCAAGAAAAACAAAATTTTTAACCTAAATTTCTAAGGCTCTAAAAAGGATAAAAAATATAATCTAACAATCAAAACATCCTTTTGGTCTTTCCTTATAATAATGGCATAAAAGTTTTGACGAGAAAAGTTTGTTTTTATTAATTTTGGTGCATTTTGATGCACACTTTTTAGCAAGTCTTTCGAGGTACCTAGATATATCAATTCCTTCGAAGCTAGCTATTAGGTTGGTGCAAAAATAATGTCGTTTTCTCACATGTGAGAAAACGACATTATTTTTGCACCAACC
>OZ010615.1:36210344-36260344 GCA_963932145.1 Acanthosepion lycidas | reverse complement strand
GTATTTATTTTTGAATAAACACAGCAGTAACGCAGAGTGCTCGATTCATAGAAGGGCTTTGCATTATCAGCAGTAGCAATCACTGTTTACAAATTCGCGCTTACTCTCTAAAGTGCTCGACCGTTATTTATTCGGGGGCGTATATTTTATTATCATCCACAAGATATATATATATATATATATATATATATATATATATATATATATATATATATATATATATATATATATATATATTTGTGTGTGTGTGTGTGTGTGTGTGTGATAAAATAGTTTTAAGGTAAGCTATATTTATGGATTAAAGTGCTCAATATGATGGATAGAGCGTATGTAAATATAATAGTGAACATTGAGGCCAGCACCTATAAAACATTTACTTCGTCATTTAAGCATTAATTAATATATTATGTACATATGCATGCATGCTTGTGTCTGTGTTTGTATATATATATATATATATATATATATATGAAGTCCTTAATCTTAGACTATCTAAGGTCATAAGCCAGTACATCTTGAAGAGTGCTGAAGGGGCGCTACTCTACAACACTGGAAAAGAAAAAAAGTGCTACTTTATTTTTGACGCGCACTGCCGAAAGAGGCGGGTGGGGGGGAGAAAGAAAAGGAAAAGTGAGAGAGTATAAGGAGACAAGAAAATTAAGAAAAGGGAAAATAACCACGACATTCACACACGCACAGTTGTACATGTACACACGTACACGCATGTATACACGCATACACACACACACACACACAAAGAAGAAAAATCAACCTGACACTCCCAAAATGCGCATTTTTTTTAAGTTAATATAAAATTAAGGAAGATATTAAAATCGGTAGACAATTGTTGATACCTCCTGACGAGTGAACCGAACGATTACGAAATGGTTCGTCTACTCTGGGGAAACTTTGGAGTCGGGGTGCTGAATATAACATCAATCAGCTAGTTGACAAATTGTATATATATATATATATATATATATATATATATATATATATATATATATATATATATATATGTATGTATAATTATTTATTTAAAAATATGATTCCAACACGCTTGTTGGAATCATATTTTTAAATAAATAATTATATTATTTTAAATAAATAATTATATTTATGCTCTACTTTTGTATCGAGCACTATTTTTTTTAAATAATAACAAAAATACTAAAGAACTTTCGATTATTTACCTAACCAGTTCTTTCCTATTTATATATATATATATATATATATATATATATATATATATATATATATATATATATATATATATATATATATATCCCTCTCTCTCTCTCTCTCTCTCTCTCTATATATATATATATATATATATATATATATATATATATATATATAATGAATAATCAAAAAAATTCTTTTTATCTCATCTGGGGAATAGTCTATTTCGGCAGACGATAAAAGTTGTCCTTTCAACCCCGATATGGAATGTTATTATTATTATTATTATTATTATTATTATTATTATTATTATTCAAATTGCTCTGTACGAATAAAATACATCGAGCTCTATTTTTGTGGATCAATCTTAATATTTTTATATTACTAGGGCCCACTTGGATTATACACCCACGGAAATTATTTTACCTTTACTATATATATATATATATATATATATATATATATATATATATATATATATATATCGCTTGTCGCCATTTTATAAAATACTCTTTTATCACAACAATACAATTCACCTTCAACTTGTGAATTTCTTCTTTCTCGACTTGGCGGCTACTATAAATCTTTACTAGAGCCGTTGATTTCATTCAAATCATTGCTCTTGTTAAATAATAGTCTAGCAGACTATTATTTTTTAAAGAATTGTATTTTCCTTTGACTTACTCATTTTGACCTTTGAGGTCAGATACAGAAAAACAAAGGAAGTCGTTTTTGATTGGCTAAAACTAGCGTGGGAATGTTAGATAGAAAGTGACTTCATGGAGTTAAGTTTTTACACGTGATACACAGTAGACGTAGTTATTTCATGTTTCGGGGAACTTGCTCCACGGTGGTGGTGATAGAGCGACCCCACTGTCTTGTTAAAATGTACACATTGACGTATTTAATAAAATAGATAAGTTTTCAAATTCCCTTTTTTGATGTCTCTTTCATCTCCGGACTCCAAAAACATTTCGACACCCAACCGGAAGAAGATGGCCGAATGCAGCTTTGTTGTGGAACTGACCCCGTCAACCAAAAGAACCCCCCAGAATGAAGGTGATATACAACATGTTATATAGTAATAAAGCGTCGCTGCCGACACTTGAGTTTGAACATAGACCGCCAGTGATCAAACACAGGCGATCTCATTATTGAATTACGGATCACGTGACCATGAGAGAAACGCATAAGTAGGAAGTCGCGTAAAGTTTCAACGATCGCAATTTCTAGTCTATCCTCTATACTATTCGGATCGCTATTCCTTGTCTATACTCTTTTATTATTCGGGTCGCCTTTTCTCCTCTATCTCTATACGGACTGCTATTCTCTTTTCTCTTCACTATACTATTTCTCTATTCAGATCACTATCCGGGTTACTTGTCGAGCGTGTATTATGGATCGCTATTCGAAGGCGTCTAACACCAGTATTGTTCAAGGGCGTACTATAGTTGTATCTGCGATTACAAAGACTCTACTACAACGAACATTACGAAAGTGACAACGAGTATTCCTTGACATCACAAAGGAACATTAATTTTCATTTGAAAATTCTTCGTCACAACTCTCAACTCGATACATTTGCCATATCGGAAATCTCTCTCTCTCTCTCTCTCTCTCTCTGTTTATATTTCTGAGATGAGGTATTATGTACACTATTTACATTATTCGGACTATTGTCCTCATCTTTGTCGCCATATTTATTACAACGCTTCGGCCGTTGTACGTTCCAGCCTTCTTCAGCGAAATAAAGGGTTCAGTTTGACATTCCAACCACCTGAAGAAGGCCGGAGCGTACAACGGTAGAAACGTTGTAATAAATATGGCAACAAAGATGAGGACAGTAGTCCGAATAATGTAAATAGTCTCTCTCTCTCTTTCTCTTTCTCACTTTCCCTCTTTCTCTTTCTCTCTCTCTTTCTCTCTCTCTTTCTCTCTCTCCCTGTCTTTCTCTCTCTCTTTCTCTCTCTTTCTCTCTCTCTCTCTCTTGCCCAATTAAATCGTACAGTTTTGCAGGGGGGTCTTTTGGCTTTTAAACGTTATCTCTTTTCCGTTACACCAGCATCCCCCCACTTTTGAGGAAATTGTAAGCTTGTCACTACATGCGTTTCAATACACATTCCATTCGGTTTAATAAATTTTCCATTTTCTCGATTATCTTCAGCTTTTATACGTGCTGTTAGAATTTAGGAATATTCTCCAATAAATGTTCTAATTCGTCTTCTTCCATATTTGCAAGTGTTAATAGAC
Source organism: Acanthosepion lycidas (assembly GCA_963932145.1). Taxonomy (NCBI): domain Eukaryota; kingdom Metazoa; phylum Mollusca; class Cephalopoda; order Sepiida; family Sepiidae; genus Acanthosepion; species Acanthosepion lycidas. The sequence continues at coordinate 36,256,912 of OZ010615.1, read as the reverse complement.
AAATAAATAAAATTGCTCCGGTGTTCGCCTGTCAAACCCCAGGAAATGATATACAGTAAACTCAATATTCAATGAATATCACTGAAAATCACGTTTTAAGGAAAGGGACGCTCATATCAACAAGGTGACAGAACAAAGACAAAAAAAGATTAAAATCACGAATAATCATTTCAGCTTGCAACTAAAAGTCTTATGCTAAGAACGGTGGATTAATTCGTGTGATTAATCAAACGGAATAGGATGCACCGACCTCTATATGGCATAAGCAAATAAACTGCACAAACTCTCTCAGCATTTCAAATTATTTAGCATAGTTTTGGCATATCCTCTACTTTTACACGACCCAGTTAAGACTCGAGTACTGCTGTCGTATTTGGGTAAGAGCTGCCCAGTTCTCACTTTCCAGTCTCGATAGAGCCTCAATGCACCTCTGCGTCCTTGTCGGTGACAAATTATTTTCCACTCTGTAACCTCTCTCTCACAGACAAAATATCGCAAGCCACTCACTGTTCTATAGCTACTTCCATGGAAAGTGTTCGGACGAATTATATTCCTTATTACCAACAGTTTCAACCTTCACGACTACAAATCGACATCCTACGCACATTGCAGCGAGACATCCTCATTTTTTTCGGTGAGAAGTAAGTCTAACTCGAGTAGCTTCTCCTCGCAAACCACTGCTCCGAGGAACCGACTCCGAGAGGTTGCTTTCCCTATCACTACAATTGTTAACCTGTTCACGTCTAGGGATAACTGTTATCTTCCCCACATAACCGCGTAAACTGTGCCTCTTACTCTGTAACACTCTACCTCGATTGGCTCCCAAACCTTGTACAGGGTGAACCTCACTGTAAAAAAGAAAATATCTAATGACTGAACAAGAGTCTTGTGACCAAGTAAAATGTTAAGGAATAACAAAATCCAGAGTTACAGATATATCGTATATTAAACAAGTACAGCAGAAGACTAAGTGAGTGTGTGTCGGTTGACTCAGCGTTCAATCTACTCGACTGTCATATTTAACAGCCCCTTCCCCAACGAGTGATGTATGTGGCACAAGGCCGAGTTTAGCGTGGGTTCTCCGAACCCGGAGGCTCGGTCAAAAATATTCCCTTAGAACCCGCATAAACGGGTTCAGGGCCTGTCTACCTCCCCGGACGAAACATTGCCCTTCGGCAAAGCCTCGTCCGGGTTCCTCTCTGCTCGAGGCAGATGAACAATCTGGTCGACTGTCCTCCCTAAGGCCTTATAGTAGGCGGAAGAGATCAGCATATACTCTTTAGAGGGAGAACGCCACAACTCTCTCTCTCTCTCTCTCTCTATATATATATATATATATATATATATATACATATAATGTCATCCACAGACAGACTGTTTCGCTGTATCACAGCTCATCAGTGCGGCTAGACATCCGGTTGCCTCTATCTAGGATCGAAACCCGACTGAATTGGTATCAGGCGGATATTCTACGGTTGGGATGAAGGTGGATTTTTGGCGTATTTATTTTAGGAAACACGCCCAGTGACCGACAGTGACTCAATTCGGCTTGCGAAGAGTCTCGCTATATAGCTATAATAGTCACTGTTTACAAACGCATACCTCAGCCCGAGAGTGCTCAACTGGAATTAATTCAGGAGCTAATATATATATAAAATATTATTCCATCGCTACATAAGAGTTCTCAAGTTTCAAAAACAGAAGCTAAAAAAAACAGCTCTGTTTCGTCCTCAAGCGAATGAAGCGATGAAACAGAGCTGGTTTTTTAGCTTCTGTTTTTGAAATTGTTCCCCTCTCGACTGCATCTTTGGAAAAGAAAACTCTTGGGAAACTGGTCGCATAGCGGTGATACTCCTTCCATCTACAGCAGCATTGAAAGAGACACAAGATTTTGTACCTGCAAATGTCGGAGGGCATTGGACAACTTGCGAACATTGTAAAATCGATGTCACATGAATTTGCTGCATTTTTGCCCGTCAAGAAGCCGTCCTATATAAGCAGCAATACCTTGACTTTTGTCACGTCATTGTACATCATTCTACTCCTTTATATATACGACCGGGACATATTTTCTCTTAAGAGAAGGTTATTATTTTCCCTTTTTTAAAATCATTTCACGTCAAGCAAGGCGAGAATGCCACTAAGACGCATTGGGTTATTGGGAGTCAAATAGAATGGGAAGTCTTTATGAAAAGGAACTGGAAACCCAATCCTAAACATGAAACAAGTGATGGATCTGTGCTCCAGGTCAAAAGACGGAAAAGGAGTGTGAACTGGGCGATACGCGAACATATCTATTCCTACCTAATTCATGTCACATAAACGGCTTTGCCTATAATACTCATTCTTTCTATTTCTACATACTTTTCGCTGAGTTATTCTTCTTTATCCCGCTTGCATTTGTTTCTAATTTCTTCGGCGATATCCTGTATCTGTGCCATTTATTGGCATTGTTTTTTGCCTCTTTTTTATCATGTCAAGCATTTCACCTATCATCCGTTCCTTTTCTTTTCTCTGGTTTCCTTTGTGATGAGCACGACTGCTGATGTTATTAAACCTTCTTTTAATGCGTCCGTTTCGTATTTACATTCTCATTTTGCTCATTGTAGCAGCTACATCTTTATATGTACGACCGACATTTTTACCTAAGAGCCGATGGTATTATCTGCTCCCTCCAGGTCACATTTACGATGGAATCAGTTACGTCAAGATAGATATCTTTTATGTGTTGGTTCCCATCAGAACAAAGGAGATCATGGCTCTCCACAACTTCCTATTCTTTGTAGCATTTAGCAGTGTTTACTGTTACTCCCGTCCTCTTTTCTGTCGCCTATTTACAAAAGATCGTTAGGTATGTTACTCGCTGTGTACCGCCCACCCTCTTGACTCCAGTTTATCCTGTGCGTGCCGCTTGACTCCAGTTTATCCTGTGCGTGCCGAATTCTACAAGTCCTCATTACTTATTATGTGTTTAAGGAATTTAAAAACTCTCTTTGATATTCTAAGTACAAGATTTCGTTTTTGTTTCCATTTTTCTTAAAACCTCTTACACATTTCATTCATTGTATTCGAAGCATCCAATTGTTGAACCTCATCTCTGATGTCTCAAGTCTTCTCTTCGAAAAAATTGTCCAACATTCACTGCTATATATGAAGATTGATATTACATAGCAGTTCAGCACTCTTTTCATTGTTTCTGTTGCCTCAAGTCTTCTCTTCATCTGTGAGGAAATTGTCCAGCATTCACTGACATATAGGAGGATTGATATTACATAGTAGTTCAGCACTCTTTTCATTGTTTCTGTTGCCTCAAGTCTTCTCTTCATCTGTGAGGAAATTGTCCAGCATTCACTGCCATATAGGAGGATTGATATTACATAGCAGTTCAGCACTCTTCATTGTTTCTTTTGCCTCAAGTCTTCTCTTCATCTGTGAGGAGATTGTCCAGCATTCACTGCCATATAGGAGGATTGATATTACATAGCAGTTCAGCACTCTTTTAATTGTTCCTCTTGCCTCAAGTCTTCTCTTCATCTGTGAAGAAATTGTTCAGCATTCACTGCCTTATAGGAGAATTGATATTACATACCAGTTCACGACTTTTTTTTATTGTTCCTGTTGCATCAAGTCTTCTTCTGTTCTGTGAAGAAATTTTCCAGCATTCACTGCCATATGAGAGGATGATAATTATATAACAGTTCTGTACTCTTTTCCTTATCTTTCGTAAATATCAAATTAGACTTCGATTACAATAGTTTAAAACTTGATGTCAACGGGAAATCAACCACCAAAAAGATCCAATAACATAACAAAATAAAGTCTGGTATAATTCATCGGATTCTACTTAAGAGCATTCAGATTTTGCAGCCCTCAATATTTATATGAAGAGGACAAATACATTGAAAACACTTTCAAGATTCTTCAGTACCCTAATTACTTTATATCCAATACGAAAGAAAAGGCTCATGAATTATTCCAAACTAGGACAACGACTCCTCTTGACAAACCCAATGAATCGAAAACATATTGTCCAACCAACTAATTTTATCTCATCTACAATTGGAAAGAATGTATCTAAACTCTAAAATTTGTTACTACTACATCTAAAATAATAAAGACTTTGTCAATACTAAACAAAACAGTAAGCTAAAACTTGAAGGCGAAATTTAAACCATCGCTTGTGATAAATGTCACAAAATACATAGAGTTAAACAGTTGGGATATAAATAAAAGATTATATGAACACAAAAGAGACATTTTACAAAACAATACAGCAAATGCGTTGGTTGCCCACTGTCTACCTTTCTGACATAAAAATGCTACTCTCATCAAAGAAGAAAACTGTTCACTATGACGAAAATGTCTAGAGAGTGGCTTGATCGCATGGCTACCTACAGTAAATTTGCGCCCGGACTCCTTACGCATTTCATGATTTTTGGCAGAACATCTATTATCACAGTGTAGGATATCTACTAACAAAAATGATGAGAAAAATAACAAGCCAAATGAAATAGGCTAGATGGAATTTAAAAAAAATAATAAATAGATTTAAAATTTCCAGCATTCCTGGTTTGTACGCATGCGTAGTTGCACCAACATAACAAATTTAATTCGGTGATGTCCAAAAGGATGAAATGCGTCACAAGAAAACTTTTCCACTTTGTCATACATTTTCCACCCAATTTTTTTTTTTTTTTTTTTTTTGTTTCTAACGAATTTTCCCTGTTTCATAATGGATTCGTGTTTGGATCGCATGTAATGTAATCAAATTGCTTTCTTTTTTTTTTTTTCTTTTTTTTCGAAATATTTAACTATTTTCAAATAATTAAGATTCTGAGCAAAATTAGACAAAAAAAAAAAAAAAAAAAAAAGAACTGAATCCGTGTTAAGACTTTGAATTGTCGATGAATGGTGAAAAAGTTTCCATTCCAGACAAAACGCTTCAGACATTGCTTTTCATTGATCGACAGTTTCTAGTGATGAAACGAAGACAAAAGCAACGTCGGGTGTCAATGAAACTTGCAGAAATCGACACGAATATCAGCTCGAGTGGCTTCAAGGACTTTACACATTTCACGATATGATGCACAGATGGATTACCTAAAATATAATATCTCTTTTTCCTTCTCTGTCTCTCTGTCTGTCTCACTCTCTCTCTCTCTCTCTCTATATATATATATATATATATATATGTATATGTGTGTGTGTGTTTAAGATATTTTTATGTTTATACATTCTTTTTTATAGATACAAATATTTAAGTAAATGCTCTGTTTATAATAAACAGTATTAAACAACATTTACCGGCCTCAATATCCGAGAAATCTTCATAGAAAATATTCGTCTTCCGACAGGAATCGAACCTGTATCCTATACGGAACAGTCATATGGCCTGACGTGCTTTACCGTTTTAGCCACAGAGCTAGGTCGATTTTATTGTTTTTTCAACTACAATTCTCCATGATTTTCTCTCATTCATTCATATCTGCTCGATGCGTATCCAAATGTAAGCAAATGACGTCACACATTATGAAATGGACAAAGTCCAACAATTATTTTAAGACATATTTTTATGTTTATACATTCTTTTTATAGATACAAATATTTAAGTAAATGCTCTGTTTATAATAAAGAGTATTAACAACATTTACCGGCCTGAATGTCCGAGAAATTGTCACAGAAAATACGTGGTAAAAGCACGTCAGGCTATATGACGGTTCCGTATAGGAAACAGGTTCGATTCCTGTCGGAGGACGCATATTTTTATCAACAAAATTAAATACTCGCCAGCGGCGTGAAGTAGGTAAACCACTCCTAGTAGTGGACTACTAAGACATCATATTACCCTCATTTGCATTAGTGTCTAACGTATTTATGGAGATTGGAACATACCCATTGGTGTTCATAGGTACGGTATAGAACAATAACATTTCAAGTGATAAAATCAGATTAATAAATAAAAAATCCATTATTTCGTTCGAATATCTATCTATCTATCTATCTATCTCTCTCTCTATCTATCTATCTATTTCTCTCTCTCTCTCTCTCTCTCTCTCTCTATATATATATATATATATATATATATATATATATATATATATATATAATCCTTATTCAAGCGATACTAATTGCTGTTCCATGAAGAGGTATTCTGAATTTTTTTTTTTTTTTTTCGTGGGAGCTGTAGGCAATCATTTAACAAATTGGCTATGTTTACCTGATATTTGAATATTCCCTTTTTTGTTCTTTTAAAAATACTTGAAATCTCAAGGGCGGTACGTAATCACTGGACAAATCCCTCAAAATATCCCTTGTGATTAATAAATAACTCGACGTAGTCAAATGGTTAGTAAGCTGTCATATACTTTCAGTCCTAAGATGACATTTTTATCAATTCGTTCTTGTCAGTAGAGAATCCCGTTCCGCTAATGAATTTAATCAGTGGAAATGCAGATTTTGAAGACATGGATAGCATGATATCACATTCGTGGACCTCCGAGTGAAAAGGAAAAGGAAAACGAACACACTGGCTTCCAAATACGTATATTGAAACGCCCGTTTTCGAAACATAATAAATTTAATTTGTTCACAGATAAAGAAGAAACCAAAGAAAATTATTTTAATACATTTCCATAGTAAAATTATTTCCAATGCATTTCCATAATAAAATTATTTTTAATACATTTCCATAGTAAAATTATTTCCAATGCATTTCCATAATAAAATTATTTTTAATACATTTCCATAGTAAAATTATTTCCAATGCATTTCCATAATAAAATTATCTTTAATACATTTCCCTCGCAAAATAATTTTCAATGCAATTCTATAGTAAATTTTATTAATACATTTCAATAGTAAAATTATTTTCCATGCATTTCTGTAGTAAAATTATTTTAATACATTTCCATAGTAAAATGATTTTCCATGCATTTCTATTGTAAAATTATTTTAATACATTTCCATCGTAAAATGATTTTTAAAGTATTTCCCTAGCAAAATTATTTTCAGTGCATTTCCATAGTAAATTTTTTATTACTACATTTCCATAATAAAATGATTTTCAATGCATTTATATAGTACATTATTTTAATACATTTCCATGGTAAAATTATTTTCAATGCATTTCCAGAGTAAAATTTTATTAATACATTTCCATAATAAAATGATTTCAAGGCATTTATATAGTAAAATTATTTTAATATATTTCAATATACTAAAGTTATTTTCAATGCATTTCTATAGTAAAATTATTTATAATAGGTTGGTGCAAAAATAATGTCGTTTTTCTTTTGATGTTTAAAGTCAAAAAACGACATTATTTTTGCACCAACCTAATATTTGCATAGTAAAATTATTTTTTCCATAGTAAAATTATTTTCAATGCATTTCCGTAGTAAAATTTTACTAATACGTTTACATGATAAAATGATTTTAATTTATTTATATAGTAAAATTGTTTTAAAACATTTCCATATTAAAATTATTTTAAAACATTTCAATGTAGGAAATTTAATAATTTCAATGGATTTCTATAGTAAAAGTATTTTCAATGTATTTCAATAGTAAAATTATTTTTAATCCATTTCTATATTAAAGTAATTTGGAAGGCATTGGTGATAAAATAGTTTTCATTCAAAGACAGAAAAGTAACATGTTTTTCACGCTCCAATTGTCATTATCGAAAAGCAAAAAACGATAGAGTTAAAAATATTATCGTTTTTATTGTTGTTAACTCAATTAAGAATCTCTTACTTGGTTTCGTCTTCCCAAATTGTTAATACTTGACCTTTGGCACCCATTTTTTTTTTGCCATCTCTCTCTTCAAAATTGAAATTTCATTACCGGTACAAATAAGATTATCTTTGTTGAAGTAATGAAAATTAAACGAATTCGAGTCGAAATAAAAGCATTATCGACAAAGACTGTCCAGCTTTTCTGTTTGAGATCAATTTTCTTTTATTTTCTAATTATCTAAAGGTGTCTCGGTTCTGTTATTTCCAGAGGTTTTATCGCGAAATACCGGTAAAGTTCATAAATCATTCTTCAACCTCAATTTAGTAGACATTTTTTAAATCATTTCACACCAAGCAAGGCAATAAAGCCACTAAGATGCAAAGCCGAATGTTAGAGAGTATGTGAAAAAAAAAAGCTATTAAGGAGAGAGGACAATAAAAGAACAAGAATTAAGAGGGTAGAAGATAACGATTGACATCACATTTAAATTTTTAAAGATCAAAGCTGACTGAGAAGATAGAAGGCGGAAGAGAGTTCCACAAGCAAGAAGTATGATAGAAGAAACTGTTAGCATAGAACTTACGGTTACATCTAGTTCATTTTTCTAAAACTTTTTAATCATTTCATCCCAAGCAAGGCAATAAAGCCACTAAAACAATGGTTTCCTGAATGTTACAGAATATGTGAGAGAGAAAGAAAACACTATAAATGTGAGAAAACAAAAGAACAAGAATTAAGAAGGCAGAAGATAATGATTGACATTACATTTACATTTTTGAAGATGAAAGTTTACTGAGAAGTATTAGGTTGGTGCAAAAATAATGTCGTTTTCTCACATATGTTACTATGTGAGAAAACGACATTATTTTTGCACCGACCTAATAATAAGCCAGAAGGCAACAGAAGAAACTATTAGCATAAAACTCATGGTTACATTTAGCCATTTTAACTGTAAAATGATGAGACCTTACTGCCAATCTAGTACTGCGCTTAAATTCATAATATATAGGTACCATAGGGACATAATATTTATTTTGTAAGGATTCAAAAATATGGCAGAGGCGAGAATAGGGAAGGCTTGTTTTCTGTCTTATAATAGGACCAAGTTAGCCACAATCACTGACCCAAACATACTACAATATTCCTTATACCAAAACAGTGCATTCTTACTTACCATTCTTACTACATCCACCAAAATACCTCAAAGACTCTATGAAATCCTAACTACTACCCGTGTATACAATTTTTTGTTTGCGTGTGCGTGGGGGATAAAAACAACAATTTAAAAAAAATCTAACACCGTAAAAAAGTTCATCAGAACAATTACCATGAAAGTACTTATAGAAAAGGCACAGGGAAGCTATGTTATGGCAGTGGGGAAGTGACTGAAGCCGAGATGTTAGGTCAGGACCAATTACATTGCACATTTTTCTTTGGATCTTATCAAGAATCTCTAAATGGATAGCAGGAACACCAAATCTGATGTGGCAGCAATATGCAATGCATTGGCGTAGTGGTAGACTTATAAATATGTAAGAAAAATTGTCTAGCTGGACAAAGTGAACAAACTTTCCTAGGGGCATGCCTAGCAAATGATTCAATATAATCTTTCCTCTTCATGTTGGTGGAAAATGTTGGCATGAGAAGGCATAACGAGTTACAGTCCTGGAGGTTAGTATAAGCAAACATGGCATAAAGGGATCTTGTAGATAATTGATAAAGAGCAGTTTGCTGACTTTTCCAAGTATCGGCATATAGTAGATTTTGATCTGTGTAACTCCTTTGCTAATTCCCGGGTACTTTGTCTTGGGCTGCTCTTAATTAAGGGCATTAGTCTTACATGATCAAAGTCTGATGAACAACCTCGACTGGGTTCAACGTTTCTCTGGAACGAAACTTTGGAAACCAATTTCATACTTGTCGGTTCATTATTTGTTGGTGCAAAAAATAATGACGTAATAATGTCGTTTTTTGACGTTAAAAAATACGTCAAAAAACGACATTATTACGTCATTATTTTTGCACCAACCTAATACTTCATTGACCATAAAATATATATATATATATATACAGGGTGTCCATAAAGTTCGTGTGCACTTTAAAAAATTTATAACTTTATTTGTATTTGCGATACAAATAATTTGTAAAAAGGATTAGAAAGAAGTAAGTCTATATTTTTTAAGGTTTTATTGAAATTTTATTTAAGTTTCCACATGTCCTCCATCATTAACAATACAAAGGGTAATACGATTTTGCAGTCCCCGGAAAATGTTTGCCAGATGATTTACAGTAATGCCTGAAATCATATTAGTTATTTTAGCTATACTTAAAACTAGGTACATTAAACATTATAACATTTTTTACGGATTATTTCTATCGCAAATATAAATTTTTTAAAATGCACACGAACTTTATGGACACCCTGTATATCCGTTGATATCTCCAAAGAGTTATTCCTTTCAATCTTCAATTCTTTCATTAATAGTAAACGCCTGTTTATCTCGCGAGATAAAGGTAGCGCCATCTTTGGTAAAAAAAGTTCAGTCTTTTCGCGGTGAAACTGGGGTGGCATCTCTAGGGCGCAGGCCTGGGCGATATTATATGGACTACATGGCCTTCACTCTCGGCTGTGATAAAACCAACTCTACCCTTTCTAGGTGGGTTTCCATCGTATCACAAGTGAATTTCACATAAAAAACGTTAGATGTTTTTGTCAATAAACATAAATAACATAGTAAATCCGAAGGAAATAAATAGATTTTATTCTAACTTTCGTAATGTCAACGAGCACTCGTAGCCGCTTTTAACTCGCTGTCACTTTCGTAATGCTCGTTGTAGTAGAGATTTTGTAATCGCAGATACAACGATAGTGACGCCGTTGAACAATACTGGTGTCAGACGTCTTCGAATAGCACTTGCACTAGTAGTCAGTTATGTGCCATGCGTTATACACGCTTAGGCGATCATGTATCTTTCGATTTTTCGATCATGTATCTTTCGATACATGACTGACGAGGCAAATTTTTTTCTCGCAGTATGTTGCCACTTCTTTCTGCGGTAGACCAATTGCCATGGCGAGAAGAAGAGGATTCATACCTTCCCCAAAGGTATTAGGACGTAAGTGAATATAGTGGATTCGACTGGAATTCGAACTCGGCTCTCCTATTCTTCAATCCGAGTCATTATCCATTACGCCACCCCCCGAGAAGTAACCACCGAATAGTAATCCGTGTAGTGATCCGAATATATAGTGATCAGTATATTGAATAGTATAGAGATAGGATAGTGTAGAAAGTGTAATCCGTTAGACGCCATGTCAATTCTCATATATGCATTTCCTCTACGATCGCGTGATCTACTTATTCAGAATGGGATCACTTGTGTTTGCTCTCTGTTGATCTGTGTTCAAACTCCAATGTCGTTAGCGAAACTTTATTCTTATATAACACTTCAATTAAATAAAATAAGGTAATTCCAACTGTAAAAGAGAAAATTGCTTAAGCTAGCTACATTAGTGAATTACTACAAGCTCAAACAGAAATAAAGAAGTATTGCTTCCGATGGAAGTAAGAGATTTTGAAACAGACTTCCCATATGCTAGGCTACAAACATCTCCTGAGCCGACCAAGCATAGGAATGAATACAATATGGGAACCAGTAATAAGGAGTGCCAGAGAAAAGCAATAATAACAACAAAATTGCAATATAAGCTCTGGTAAAAACATGTACTGATAACAACAAAAATTGAAATATGAGCACTGGTAAAAATCGGTGCTGAAGACATTAGGTTCATAATACCCAGAAATTCATACACAGATGTCCTCAAGGACACATGGCACAGTGGATAAAGGCATTAGTTAGATCCAGTGAAAGGACTCAAAAGAGTGTGAGTTCAATACCCGGTTAAGGCAGTGGAGAACTTTCAGAGGGGAATTAACAGCAGGTAACTGATAACTGACATCCATTAAACATGGCACGTGGAACTAGAACAGTGAGCGAAATAAAGGGTTCAGTTCGACATTCCAACCACCTGAAGAAAGCCGGAGCGTACAACGGCCGAAACGTTGTAATAAATATGGCGACAAAGATGAGGACAATAGTCCCAATAATGTAAATAGTGTGAAATTTTCGACGTTCATTGACTGAACAGTTAACGCTATTTTCGGCTGAAATTTCTAAAATCAATTTTTCAGGCAAAAATTTTTTCACGACCACTAACTGTTATCGCTCTTTCCAGTATTTTTCATATTATTCCCCGAAAATATAGTTTCGCTATTTTTTACGAGTGAACTTCTTTTTTTTTTTCACCGGTGCCATTAGCTAATGGCACGTAATTTCAGGAAAATAGGTTTTCAACGACCACTAACTGTTATCGCTCTTTCCAGTATTGATGAAGTCCTACTACTTTCTATATTTTTCATATTAGTATTACGATTTTGCTGTTATTTTCTATTATCCATTTTAGTTGCGACTGCCGTTGAAATTCTTCCGACCACGCGGTTTTTCTTATTTGACAAAGGACTTTTTTTCACGATTTTTCATCGCCAGGTTACGAGATCCGACGAAGAACTGTCCTCCTCATCAGCCACAGGATTCATTCATTTGAAGTCATTTTTAATCATCTTCCCCATTGAGAGAACGGTTGGATATAGATCATTTACTTAATGCATTTCGGAACGAATTGGAAGACGGGCATGGCATCTATATACCCGTCTAGATCTGACTGGGATATTTAAGAATATTGTATCGAGCTTCAGTCTAAGTTGTGAAGAAGCAATTGAATGTAATCCGACGAAAGAATCACAGTCCTTTTAAGCAATAAACAGTACTACATTATACAAAGATTTAATGAGAACACTCACACACACGTGCATACGTATGTACATATATAAACGCCGCGCGCGCGTGCGCACACACACACAGATAGTGGGTTTAGTTTTCGGGAGAAAATAAAGACCAAAAGTGTCCAACATATGTTGATCTAAGCTCGTTGATGGCTCATTATGTGTGTGTGGGTGTGTGTGTGTATACTCCCGCCTATGGTTCACGTAATTATAAAGATATAAAACTATATACATCCTTCCTATATGAAAGAAATGACAAAATATATAAAATACATATTATGCATTCAATGCATTATTCATGTTTGAAGATAAATATATATATATATATATATATATATATATATATATATATATATATATATATATATATATATATATATCATCAGTCCATGTGACTTCAATGTTTACATATATATATATATATATATATATATATATATATATATATATATATAAGTAAACATTGGAGTCACATGGCCTGACGATCACGTCTAGCATGAAACAGCCTGTCGCTTCTGAGTGTTGACTTCAATGTTCACTTTTATACCACTTAAGACTATATATATATATGTGTATATATATATATATATATATATATATATATATATATTAATTGATTCATCGAGTCATATACACACACACACACACATACACACATACGCATATATATATATATATATATATATATATATATATATATATATACACACACACACATATGTGTGTGTGTGTGTATGTATGTGTGTTTGTAGCTTTACTGTATTGTATGATGTTGAGCACTTTTCTTTCTGGTGTGCATACACGGTTTGCTTATTTCTATTTACATTTGAAAGCTCTGCCAGGCACCATGACACTTTTTCACGCACTGAGATTTTTTTTTTTCATTTTTTAGTGGATTGGGGCGGTAATTGTATTTACGGCTTTATTTTGATCTTGGCCGTATGGGTGCTTGGCTTCCCCCACCACAGGTGAGACTGATTGGCTTATGGATGGTGCGTGAACACGGTCCATATTTTTTGTCCACCTTGGCTTTTCCTGTAGGTATAAAAGCTCCCATTTTCGCATTACAGCTGCCTACCGCCTGACAATTTCTTAAGGGAATGAAACTTATGGTAGTGGTCGGACTGTGTACATCTGAAAGGTGATTCTTTGTTTGATTTCGATCTTAGCTGGAGGCAATCGGATGCCTAACCACACTGATGAGCTGTAATACAGCGGGACAGTCTGCCAGTGGATGTCAATATATGTGCTCCTGAAAAATTATTTCGGTTGAGCTCTCGGGGGAGAAAGTGTGAGCTTGTTAACACTGACTGCTACTAATGAATACTCTTCGATATAACGAATCAAGTTCTCTCGGTCACTGGCGTGTTTACCTACAAAAGAATAGGCTTAAATTCACCTTCATCCCTGCCTTGCGCCAACGGCTTAGGGGTAGACGCTCCGTCCGATGCCAATTCCGCCAGGCAACTGGATGTTTACTCACACTGATGAGCTGTGATACAACGAAATAGTCTGTGGATGACAATATATATATATATATATATATATATATATATATATATATATATATATATATATGATGTTAATTTTTTTCTACTTAAAGTAGAGTTTAGATATACACTTTGGATTAGGTACCTCTACATTTTCGCTGAATCAGGAAAAAAGGTCGCAAGCTAAATAAATAAATTGTCGTCAAAATGTTTGTGTTATTATTAAGAGGAAAGAACAAATATTTTTTTGTTATTTTATTAAATTTTTTATTCCACTCATACGCAATATTAACGATTAGTGTTTGAGCGCCTTTGTGGCAACAAATCCAACAAAATGGTCACAATATTGATAATTAGTAAGATTGGTGATATTCATTATACATTAGCCTTTTGGTTAACAAGACATACGAAGGGGAAAGATTTTAAAGAATTTTTGGATGAATTCAGATGCGTGCTTTTAGTATCTTCATTCGACAACCTTAAAGAAAGAAGCCGATCAGGTGTTGAAATAGATTTTCAAAATAAAATCACACGTTGAGGGATTAAACAGGGATTTGCGATTTAGTCAGATAATAGAATTTTCACATGGAAACCCCTTAACCAGCAACAACATTCTACGGAAGTGTGAGTACCACTTCTTCAGTGGTCAGGAATGAATGCAAGCATTACTGATAGAATAGGGCTATTATATGGATAATGTAAATGCATTGCTAGTGATTTTACTATAGGAATGCATTGAAAATGAGGAAGAAAGGCATTGTCAGTGGTCAGGAATGAATGCAAGCATTACTGAGAGAATAGGGCTATTATATGTATAATGGAAATGCATTGCTTATGATTTTACTATAGGAATGCATTGAAAATGAGGAAGAAAGGAATTGTCAATGGTCAGGAATTAATGCAAGCATTACTGATAGAATAGGGCTATTATATGTATAATGTAAATGCATTGGTAATGATTTTACTATAGGAATGCATTGACAATCACAAAGAAAGGGATTGTCAGTGGTCAGGAATGAATGCTAGCGTTACTGATATCATAAGAGCAAGTACATTTTTTACTCGGCTTACCTACCTTTAGTTTTGATTTGTTTATTCTGAACGTTTTCGTTTCACCATTTTCTGAAAGACGAATTTTGATGTCGATTGAACCGCGCCACTTGTTTTCGATTTCATCATTTTTGTCTTTGACTCTTTGACGCTTCTCTTCCATCCTGTCATCCCCGTTACCTGTCAGCGTGCAGGTCGATTTTTCCGCATGAAAAGAGGCTTTGGTACATAGCGTGTTCGATAAACAGATATGAACGCACATTTCCAACTTCGGGACGGATAGCGTCATGTTAATCGTAATTCCCCGCTCATAACTCTTCTCGCTGTCAATTCGGTTTCCTTTATCCGCAATGTTATTCGTTTCGAACTGAGTGCCGAGCGTTGTAGTAAATATTCCTCGACGGAATCTTCGTCGGCGACTCTTCACAACACTGTGCCCGTGTCGACGTCTCATTTGCGCGCGATGTGGTCGGTCATTCCGACCGAGACCAGAAACATAAGAATGTTTATTTGTGTCTGCTCCTTGTTGGTTTCCGCTTTCGAACACGTCATCCGTTATCACTGCCGGGCTTTGTGTATTGGCGTGAATGCCTAACATGGTTCGATCCAGCTTCGTTACGGTGGCGTCGTGTTGCTTTGCCGGCGCTCCGCTCGCTTCACCGACTCCGATTTGGGTACTGCGCAGTTTCCATTTTCTGGGGTCAAGTCTCGGTTCGGGCTCTCGCGCGCTACTGCCCTTGTACTGGTTTGTCAAACAGAACAAGGAAACGGCTAAGAAGAAACGGTACCGACTGCTCAGCATTCTGCTTTAATGTTTGCTTGCTTCTGTTCTCCGGAAAACTCACTTAAAACTTTCCCATTATCGACTGCTGTTACCAGCCGTCAGCGATGATAAATGCCACTTGGAAGGGCGTACAAATAAAAAAAGAACATAAATATAATAATTTAAATTAAATAACCGTTTTAGTATGCACGGTGGCCAAAGCAAAACACCACTAAATAATCGACTGACTAATATATCGCCTTATAACAATCTTGACCTGTTCAAGTCCAGAGTCAACTGTTATATTCCTCACATAAAACAGTGCCTCTTAAGTCATACCAATCTATCTCGAGGAACTTTGGGCCTTGTACAAGAAGAAACTTCATTGTATAAAAAAGTTTTCCCAACGAACCATTGCTTTGTGGGACCGATTCCCAAGATGAATCTTACTCGCGTGCTACAATCTTAACCTGTCAACCGTTTTCTTCGTCCCATATACTCACAAACTGCGTCGCTTAATCTGTAACTCACTACCTCGAGTGGCTCTTGTGCCTTGTATAGGGTTATCGTCATTGAATAAAAACAAATTCTTCCTTCGAACAGCTGCTTTATGGAACCCACTCCCTCGAAGATGTTTCTCAAGGCTAGGGTTAACTGTTATCTTCCCCACATATCTGCATAAACTGTGCCACTTACTCTGTACCCCTCTCTCTGCTTTGTGAAACCGACTCCCAAGAGGATGCTTCCCTGATCACTACAATCTTAACCTGTTCAAGTCTAGGGTGAACCCTTATCTTCCTCACATATCCCCATAAAATCTGCCTTTTACTCTGTAACCATATACCTTGAGTAGATTTGGGCCATATACAAAGAGAACATCAGTGTATAAAAAAGTTTCTTTTTCCAACGAACAACTACTTTTTGTAACCGACTCCCAAGAAGATGCTTCTCAATCGCTACAATCTTAACTTTTCAACCGTTAACTACCTCATATATACCCATAAACTGTCTCGCTTACTCTGTAACCCTCCTTGAGTGGCTCTTGTGCCCTGTACAAGGAGAACGTCATTGAATAAAAACAACTTCTTCCTGTGAACCGCTGCTTTATTGAACCGACTCCCAAGAAGATGTTTTCCTGATCACTACAATTTTTACCTGTTCAAGACTAGGGTCGACCCACAAACTGTCTCGCTTACTCTGTAACCTTCTACCTCGAGTGGCTCATAAAAAGGGTGAACATCATTGTCAAAACAGATTTGACTCAAGGTCATTATCAATAGAGCTCCAATTGAGAAACTGTTAATATAAACTAATCGGAAATTAGTCCAATATACCAATACTGTTTTTTTTTTGTTTTTTTTTTTTTTTGGTGGGGGGTTACATTGGAATGATTGTGCCAAATTTTGTACTCCCGTAAATGCATACGGCCATACCACGTTAAAATAGCGGTTCTAGTCCGATCACAGAAGTTAAACAGGATTGATTTATTTTTATAAATCTTTGGCAGGTTATTTAAAGTCATGAATTTATTTTATTATTATTATTATTATTATTATTGTAAGAAACTTTTTTTGAAAATAATAATTTACTGATACAAATTCTACTAATTAATCCATAGCGGAGGGGAGTAGAAGAAGTGGATTCATACCTTTTCCAAGGGTATTTCCGTGTAAATGAAAATAGTTATCCCGATGGGAATTGGAGCACGGCTCCCCGAATAGCAGTTCAGCACCGTTATACATTGCTCCACCCACGCACCCAAGCTTACAGCACCTGTTATTCCCAGTCAGCATATTGGGGGAAAGGGCCATGCAAATTTCAATAGCGTTAAAAATCAAGCTAGTATCCTCTCATCACCGTCGATATGACGTTGAGTTTTCTCCCGTCACAACACACTCGCAACAAGGCTCCTGGGTTTGAACGTCAATTGAGTTTCAAGTTCAATCCAGACCGCAATAGCAACTTATAATTACGGTACATCGCTAAAGATTCGGGAAAAATGGTCGGCTCTTCATATCACTCCAGAAAGTATCTTGCCAGGATCTGAAATAAATTAATTTACTAACAATTGTTTTAAATTTATTAATAGGTAATGAGTTTAATATAAGGATGAAAGGGATTGTCAATGGTCATGAATGAATGAAAGCTTTACTGATAGAATAGGGCTATTATATGTATAATGTAAATGTGTTGCTAATGATTTTACTATAGGAATGCATTGAAAATGAGGAAGAAAGGGATTGTCAGTGGTCAGGAATGAATGCAAGCATTACTGATAGAATAGGGCTATTATATGTATAATGGAAATGTATTGCTAATGATTTTACTATAGGAATGCATTGAAAATAAGAAAGAAAGGGATTGTCAGTGGTCAGGAATAAATGTAAGCATTACTGATATAATAGGGCTATTATATGTAAGTGTAAATGCATTGTAAATGATTTTACTATAGGAATGCATTGAAAATGAGGAAGAAAGGGATTGTCAGTGGTCAGGAATGAATGCAAGCATTACTGATAGAATATGGATATTATATGTATAGTGTAAATGGATTGCTAATGATTTTACTATAGGAATTCATTGAAAATGAGGAAGAAAGGGATTGTCATTGGTCAGGAATGAATGCAAGCATTACTGATAGAATAGGGCTATTATATGTATAATGTAAATGCATTGCTAATGATTTTACTATAGGAATGCATTGTAAACGAGGAAGAAAGGGATTGTCAGTGGTCAGGAATGAATGCTTGTATTTCTGATAGAAATGGTGTATTATATGTATAATGTAAATGCATTGCTAGTGATTTTACTATAGGAATGCATTGAAAATGAGGAAGAAAGGGATTTTCATTGGTCAGGAATGAATGCAAGCATTACTGATAGAATAGGGATAATATATGTATAATGCAAATACATTGCAAATGATTTTACTATAGGAATGCATTGAAAATGAGAAAGAAAGGGATTGTCAATGGTCACCACAGTAATGAATGCTCTTTTTTATGCTTCCTTCTATGTAACACGCCAATTAAATATGAAACCTTTTTGAATTTCAATGATTTTGATTTTAAATGAATAAAATCCTTTCTAAATCTAAAAGGTCTTTGATTATTGGACAGTTAGTATGATAACGATTTTCTGTCCTGTGACAATTCTTTGAGAACTGAAGGTGCTGTCAAAATGCGAAATGTTGCTAAAAACCTCCATATCAGTCTTTTTTTATAGAACGTCCATCAAATGATACACAAGGTGTTTCACAATAGTTGAAAGAAAGCAGCGGCCACTCAGATGGAACGTGAGGACCTTATTGAGGAGGAACAGTGGTTCCAGCAAGATGGTTGTGTTCCTCATCACACTGCTAATGTTAACATGGCATGTCTCAATGAATATTTCGTCAGCGTCTCATCAGCCGTAAAGCTAAAGTGGAATAGACACTTCACTCGCCTGACTTGAAACCCTCCGATTTCTTCCTCTGGGGTTTCATCAAGGACAACATCTACCAGGTTAGCCATTGCTAAATTGAAGACAGTCATCACTGAGAAGAGTCGAGCAATCACCCAGTAGGAATATGCAACAACTTGTGCCTTCAACTGAACGGTGGACATCTGGTGCATATACTCTAGGGCTCTTTTTGACATTTTTGCTTCATGTTTGATACTAAATGGTTGCATATCCTAAAATATTATCCTTTTACCTTTCAATAAATGTAATTTCCATTACTCTATCATCTGTGGTCCTTGATTTGTGCCCGATAATTTTGTTTCAAGATGGTGGTTCAGTTTATGTGAGTTCATTGTCAATCAATAAGCGCTCCTAAAAATAAAGAATGGTAAAGGGAAAAAAAAAAACAAACTCCACACCATTGCTGCATATAAGGCATCCATCATTGAGAAGATTCAAGCGATCACCCAATAGGAATGTGCACGTGATATCAACATCTTTACATTCAACAATGTCTTCAACTAAACAGCGGACATCTGAAGCCTGTACTCTAGGGCTCCTCTTAACATTTTTGGTTCATGTTTTAGACTAAATGGTTGCAGATTCTAAAATGTTAACCTTTTACCTTTCAATGCTCTATTTGTGGTCCTTGATTTGTTCCCAAACATTTTGTTTCAAAAATTGTGAAACACCCTTTATATTCTTCTGCTGTTTGTAATCTCTCTTTGAGGTTTCGTACCAGATTCGTACAGCAGACGGTCAACCACGAGGAAAAGGACTTTCTCACGACATATTTCCAAGTGGAGAGCATTTCTCCTCTGTTGCAAAGCCCTTTAGGACGTTGGCAATCATGACTCTCCACAATCTTCTGTTGTTTGTAGCTCAATAAATTCTGTCTTTTTGTTGTCTCTCCTAAACCTTGTTCCGCTATCCATTTGATCAAAGCTCGTTTTATTCGTTATTCGTTCTTGTCCTCTCTCCCTTTTCAATTTATCCTGTGAGTATCGAATTTTTCAAACCCGCTTTTCTTATTACGTGCCCTCGAGATTTCAAATGTCATTTCCTGATGTTAAGTGTCCTTTTTGTTTCCATTTTCTCTAAAACTACGTTGTTGCCCATGTGTTTTATTAAAGGCATTCTCAACATCCTTCTGTAGAACAGCATTTCTTTTGCTTGGAGTCTCTTCTTCACTTGTGAGGAGATTGTCCAGTATCCATTGCCTTATAGAAGGATTGATGTTATATAAGATTTCAGTACTTTTTTCTTTGTTTATAAGTATATTTTTCTGTTTCTTAATACAATTGCTAACTTTTGGGAGACATCTTTCGCTATCCCAGAATGCCTATGGATTTCAGTGTCACACTTTCCATCCTTATTAAATAGTTCATTGGCCTCTATTTTAGTTCTGAATTCTTTATCTCCACTTTATTAAATCTCAATACATTCTTTCAAGGCTTCATTGCATCTCACTATTAAAATGTATACTACTACTAATGCCGCTACTACTACTACTACTAATAATAATAATAATGACTATTATTATCATTATTAAATGGATCACAGAAGGTATGATATATATAATGCCAAAACCGAGTGAAACAGATGATTCGACAAATTATAGACCAATAACATGTCTGTCCACCACGTAAAAATTGATCACGTCTGTCGTGACGAACCGTACTTATTCTTTTCTCGAAGTAAACAACATTCTTCTACTGGAACAAAAGGGATGCAGGAGAGGCTCGTATGATTGCAAAGATCAACTACTGATAAACAAAATGATCCGGGAAAATTTCAAGAAAATATGTAGAAATTACAGTAGATTACCGTAAAGCCTTTTATAGTGTGCCACACACTTGGATCCTTAAGACTTTGGAAATGTACAAAGTCTCTTCAGTCTTTTCAGTGATAGTAAATTTCCTTAAACACAGCATAGGAATGTGGAAAACCACCTAAATCACACATGAGTCACTGCCACTTCCAACCGCCTGAATATCCGTCGAGGAATCTTCAAGGAGATTCCTTGTCACCCCTTCTGATTTGTATGACCTTAATCCGCCTTACGCATAAACTAAACAATAATAGCTATGGATATAAACTAAACAAGATAGCATGCAACTAATCTACATGGATGATCTCAAACTCTTTGTCAAAGACGAAAATGAGTTGAAGGGTCTCCTCAATACTGTAAAATGTTTCAGTGAAGATATATGTATGGATTTCGAATTAGATAAATGTGGAAAAGTAATATTCAAGAAAGGGTGAATTACAGAAACAAACTCAGTAGATTTAGATTTTGTCACAAAGATTAGGGAACTGGAACAAGAAGAAGCCTATAGGTATCTAGGAATTAGCGAAGGAGATGGAATACAGCACGACCAAATGAAGGAGAAGGTAAGAAATGAGTACTACAGGTGTGTGCGTATAATACTGAATACCGAGCTGAATTCAAAAACATAATATCAGCCATAAACACCTTGGCTCTCCCTGTGGTGCAATCCAGTGTCAACACTCTTAACTGGACCATAGCTGACAATAAGCGAATGAACGCCAAAATGAAAAAGCTACTCACCTGCCACTGCATGCGTCATCGCAAAGCTGATGTTGATCGTCTGTATGTGCCTAGATCCGAAGGAGGCAGAGGATTAGTTCAACTAGAACTGTCTTTAAAAAAAATTGGCCTTCAAAGATAATTGGAAACTTCAGAAGACTGAATAATGATGTGCGCCAAAGAATATGAAAGAAGTAAGAAATTTTATCTAGTAATAAAGGAAGCCAAAAAGTTCAAAATAGAGTTTCAAATGAGTGAAGAAATGCAAGTAAAACATGATACACCGAATGCAGCTGCAAAATGCTTAAAAAAAAGAAAGTAAATAAAAATGCAACCGACCAGATACAGAAAAGATGACAAAGGAAACCACTTCAGGGTAAATACCCTGCTCGTACCAAACTAGTGTACCCATCAGTGGCTACATAGTGCAGGGTTAAAACTTGAACCCAAAGGTTTTATTCTTGCGGCACATAAAATTACCAAGCACATATACTGAGAAATTGTTAGCCCAAAATTCAGTTTCTGGGATAAATATCCAGCAACAATTGAACATTTTGTATGAGGTTGAGCGGTATTGTCACCCACCGAATGTACAATCCGTCAAGGCAGGGTGGGCCAATATTTGCAGTGAAAAATCTGAAACTTTTATGGAAAGGAATTAGAAACCGCAAAGACAAAATGTGCCTTCTTCTTGACATAACAGTTCCTGCAGACAACAAGGTATCTTTGAAGATCTTCAAAAAACCATCAAAATACACGGCCCTTGAAGTGGAAATCTAAAAAAAAAAAAAAAAAAAAAAGAAAGAAAAAAAAAGGCACCTGAGGACAACAATAATTCCAGTTGTAGCTGGAACCCACGGATTGATGGGAAAAGGTTTCGATAGCTTAATTGAAGTGATTCCTGCTCGTCCATGCGCTAAAGAAATACAAAAATAGTGTACACACAAGTATAGCGCACACGTTACGAAGAGCTTTATCTATGTAAAATGTTTGTGATCTTAGTTTTCTATTATATATATATATATATATTTTAAATGCATAGTGAAAAATGTCATGATGACATTTCTGACCTTAGATCTCTGGTCGGGACCCGGAAAGAAACGAGTATACACCAGAAATCAAAGGAAATAATAATAATAATAATAATAATAATAATAATAATAATAATAATAATAATAATTCTGCACTGGAAAATCTGCATCTTCTACGGGAAGGAAACTGAAAGAAACGTGTATGAACACCACCCAGACCCGGTTACGGAGATAGGACCTGTTACAATTCTATGGGACTACACAATTCACACTGACAGAACAATCAAGGCCAACCGCCCAGATATTGTTATTAAAGACCACAAACAAAAACGGTGCCTCCTTATTGATATGGCAGTCCCTGCTGACTGCAATGTATCTTTGAAGATATTCAAAAAGCTGTCAAAATACAAGGACCTTGAAATTGAAATCTCGAAAATGTGACACATGGGAACATCAACAATCCCTGTTGTAGTTGGAGCCCTAGGACTGGTTGGAAAAGATTGCAGTAGACTAATTGCAGGGATTCCTGGAAGCCCATGCCTCAAGGAGATACAAAAAATTGTTCTGGCAAGTACAGCCCACACTTTACGAAGGGCTTTATCTATGTAATTTTTATTTTATTTTACTTTTTTTATTTTTTTATTTTTTATTTTTTAATTTTTTGTCAGTGGAAAGTGTCATGATGCCATTTTTAACCTTAGGTCCCTGGGTGGGACCCGGAAAGAAATGTGTAAACGCCAGAAAGCAAAGAAAATAATAATAATAATAATAATAATAATAATAATAATAATAATAATAAGACGAAGAAGAAGAAGAAGAAGAAGAAGAAGAAGAAGAAGAAGAAGTTGTTTTAAACCTCGTTTATGACTTACAAATTTACGTACAGTAATCTTATTTTAATTTAAATAATTAATATTATATTGATTTAGAAAATATATTTTTTGTTATCTAAATGATTTAGTCTTTTCTGGTAATCTTAAGGTATAGCATTTAATTCCTGACTAATAAAAAATATCTTTCTACATGATTTTCAATGCCTATTTTATATTTTCAATGGATTTCTCGGCTTAAATGTTGAGCAGTGCGTTCATAATTGAAATCATATTTTTTTTTTAAATTTCGCTGAAAATTATTTCATCTCCTTAAAAACAAAGACAAAATCAAATTATTCTTCATCCAGCAATATTAAATCATCAATTTAATTTGGAGCTAATCGAGCCAATATCAAAAGAAACTTTTCCCCACTGAAATTGTTCAAGTGCGAGCAAATCGCGAACGAAACCACTCTGTCCCAAACGCGATTATATAGGCAGAAGCAGCTTCCGGTGTTTTCAGAAACTCCTTTAGAGCCATTAGATGAAAATTATCGAGATGAAAGCGTATTTCAGGAAATATTGTTATTAATTTTGATATTTCTAACCGAACACCAATCATTCTTAAAAAAAAAGTCAACATTTTCATACAGCATACAAAACTATTGGCTATTAATGGCTATTAATTAACAACACTGAGCTTGTGGAAGGTGAAATATAACGCGCATGCGCGAATCGCATGCGATATATTCAGTTCCGGATTACGTCTTTGTCAGCCTCGAGGCTACAGCTACTTTGAGGCGGCAAGTAATATCTTTGGAAATAAATTTAAAATGTATTTTTACATGCTGAACAAGAATATCCAAACATTTGGGGTGTGGAATTTCACTTCGGTGGAAATACCACGACAGAATAACACACTAGGGGAAATATTCTTCGTTATGCGCCGTGTCCAATAAGACGTAGGCGATCATGGCTCTCCACAATTTCCTGTTCTTCGTAGCTCTTAATAATTTTTGTCTTTTACTTAGTTCTCCTAAACCTTGTCTCACAATCAAGCTCCTTTGTCACATTTACCTACAATCTGTCCTTTGCGTATCACATTTTACAAGCCGACTTTCTTCAATATGTGACCTAGAAATTTCATCTGGTTCTTCCTGATGCTAAGTATAAGTGTGTATTTTGGTTCAGTTTTCTCTAAAACTTCGTCATTGCTCACATGTTCGGTCCACAGTTTAATCAGCATCCTTCTGTAGAACCACATTTCTGTTGCTTCAAGTCTCTTCTTTATCTGTGTGGGCATTGTCGAGCAAGATGATCCAGCATCCACTGCCATATAGGAAACCCGATATTACATAACAATTCAGTATTCTTTTCTTTGTTTCTGTTGCTTCAAGTCTCTTCTTCATCAGCGAGCAGATTGTCCAGCATTCACTGCCATATAGGAGGACTGATATTATGTAAAGTTCAGTACTCTTGTCTTTGTTTCTGTTGCTCCAGATCTCGTTTTCATCTGTAGCAAGATGGTCCAGCATCAACTGCCGCACAGGAAGACTGATATTACATAACAGTTCAGTACACATTTCTTTGTTCCTTTTGATTCAAGTCTCTTCATGTGTGAGGAGATTATTTAGCATTCACTGCCATATAGGAGGACTGATATTACGTAATCTTCAGTACTCTTTTCTTTGTTTCTGTTGCTTCAAGTCTCTTCTTCATCTGTGAGAAGATTGTCCAGCATTCAGTGTCATATAGGAGGACTAATATTACATAAGAGTTTAGTACTCTTTTCATTGTTTCTGTTGCTTCAAGTCTCTTCTTCATCTGTGAGGAGATTGTCCAGCATCCACTGCCATATAGGAGGATTGATATTACATAACAGTTCAGTACTCTTTTCTTTGTTTCTCTTGCTTCAAGTCTCTTCTTCATCTGTGAGGAGATTGTCCAGCATTCACTGCCATATAGGAGGACTGATATTACATAACAGTTCAGTACTCTTTTCTTTGTTTCTCTTGCTTCAAGTCTCTTCTTCATCTGTGAGGAGATTGTCCAGCATTCACTGCCATATAGGAGGACTGATATTACATAACAGTTCAGTACTCTTTTCTTTGTTTCTCTTGCTTCAAGTCTCTTCTTCATCTGTGAGGAGATTGTCCAGCATTCACTGCCATATAGGAGGATTGATATTACATAGCAGTTCAGATCTCTTTTCATTGTTTCTTTTGCCTCAAGTCTTCTCTTCATCTGTGAGGAAATTGTCCAGCATTCACTGCCATATAGGAGGACTGATATTACATAACAGTTCAATACTCTTTTCTTTGTTTCTAACGAATTTGTTCTGTTTGTCAATACTATGCTTAGCTTATTTAAATTATAACATCTGAACAAAATTACATGGTGTTCGGTTCGTGCAAGGGTTACTGATGCGTACATGCCCGTCCTAGTCTCTTTTACACGAATGCCTTTGTCCAATGTATCGGTCTACCTCTTCTTCAATCCAGATAAATGTTAAATATTAGACTAGACTGGGGATTTCTACTCAGAATGATTGCGGATAAGCGATAGACAGTCTTAGGTGAACATTTACCAGGAAATATTTACAAGCCCACAAGGAAATACACACGCACCTACAAAAATCGTGTATAAACCCACGCACACTCACAGACATATATATATATATATATATATATATATATATATATATATATATATATATATATGTATGTGTGCGTGCGCATGTGTGTGTGGCCGACATTTTTATTACTTATTTTAATGGATAGTCGTGTTTGAAACAGAAGCCCTGTTTTATTTTTAAACAGTGTGTATTACGTCTATTACAATTAATGCGTACTCGAGAAAACTTAAAGAAATGTCGGAAAGAAAATTTTCACTCTCCATCTCTCTCACTACTTCTCTCTCTTTCTTTCTTTATATATATATATATATATATATATATATATATATATATATATATATATATACTCTTCGATAAATCGAATCGAGTTCTCTCAGTCACTGTGTGTTTATTTAAAAATAAATACGCTTAAATTCACCATTATCCCTGCCGTGTGCCAACAGCTTAGTGGTGGAACCCTCGACTGACGCCAATTCAGTTGGGTTCCGATCCTGACTAGAGGCAACCGGACGTCTAGCCACACTGATGACCTGTGATACAGCGAAACAGTCTCTGTGCATGACAATATAGGGTGCGATGGTTAAATTGTCGCTATTTTATGTTTTTAATTACGCTCATCCACACTTTTCGATTTTGTCGACTGTATAGTATAGCAGGGTCAATTGGGCAACGTCTGTAAGCAAAAGAGTTCTATGATGCAATTCACTCCGCCAGAAATTTAGAAGCAGTATGCTGTACTGCTTGGCATTCGCACCAGAAGCTCCAATACGAACATTTCAGAGTGTTTGGTGTCAGTCTGAGGAAAATGCAGAGAATTCGGAAAGAGTTGGACGAGTCTAATGGTGATTACGATGATACGGCAGTTCAGAAAACTCACTCTGATCGTTCTGCTAAGAAAAGAACTCTCGAATTCGTTGGTGAGCGCCTCAGACTAAACTCAGGGGCCTACATCAAGTTCCTTGATGCGGTAGTGCTGCCCTTGTTCAAGATGGTCCCTGCGAGAAGAACCTATGTCTGGCAACTGGACTCTGCACCACAAGAATGCCATGCAAGAATTAAGTCATGGCTGTCAGACAATTTCTGCAACCACATCACCCCTTACATCTGGCCACCTAACTCCGCAGACTTCAATCCCGTTGATTATTATTTGTGGGACACATGTGAGCAAGAGACCAACAAAACTCCTTGTTTCTCCAAAGATGAACTGAAGGCAAGGATTATGGCAGCCTTCACCAACTTAAACAATAGTCCGAATAATGTAAATAATGTACATAACACCTCATCTCAGAAATATAGACAGACAACTTAAACCACCCAGAAAAGTTGCAGGAAATTCCGAAGACGTCTGGAGACTGTGGTTGAAGGTAATGGTGATTTCATTGAATAAATTTACTGTTTCGTATTTCAAGATATCTTTGGGAAATTTTCGTAAATATATCTGTTAAAATGAGATGCTAGTGTCATGTTCATATTAAGACGACAATTTATCGCTCGCACGCTGTCTATATTGTAACAGATAAAATGAAATATTCACTTACATGTCTTTTATTTTGTAATCAAGCCTCCTGACGTGTATATGTAATATCCGCTAAACTCATTGTACAGACAGATAAATAAACTTTTAATTTGTGTTTCTATTGTTCATGCATTTGTTGATGCTGAACATTATAATTACGACTGAGTGCTTAAAAAAAATTATACTACAGAATTACCCTAGTCAGTTTTTTGTTAAAGATAATCTGTGAGAATGATTGATATGTACACCCCATGAGTATTGCTGATTTTACAAGTATTTTCTTTCTTATTTACTGTCGTTCAATTTTCTTATCTTTCTTTCTTTCTTTCTTTCTTATTTTCTATCGTTCATTTTTCTCATCTTTCTTTCTTTCTTCTTTCTTTCTTTCTTTTTCTTTCTTTCTTTCTTTCTCTTTCTTATTTTCTATCGTTCATTTTTCTCATCTTTACTTTTTCTTCCTTTCTTTCTTTTTCTTTCGTTTTTTTCTTTCTATTTACTATCGTTCATTTTCTTATCTTTCTTTCTTTCTTCCTTTCTTTCTTTTTCTTTCGTTTTTTTCTTTTTCTTTTCTATTTGTTCATTTTTCGTATCTATTTTTCTTCCCTTCTTTCTTTTTCTTTCGCGTTTCCTTCTCTATATTTTTTCGTTCATTTTTCTCATCTTTTCTTTTTACTTTCTTTCTTTCTTTCCTTTTCATTCGTTTTTTCTTTCTTTTTTACTATCGTTCATTTTTCTTATCTTTTCTTTTTTTCTTCCTTTCTTTCTTTTTCTTTTGCTTTTTCTTCCTTATTTTCTATCGTTCATTTTTCTTATCTTTTCTTCTTTCTTTCTTTCTTTCTTTCTTTTGTGATGTCAACGAACATTCGTTGCCACTTTTATAATGTCAACGAATACTCGTTGTCACTTTCGTAATGCTCATTGTAGTGGAGACTTTGTAATCGCAGATACAACTATTGTAACGCCGTTGAACAGTACTGGTGTCAGACACCTTCGTATAACACTCGCACTAATAGTACTTGCTCGATAATAATAGCTCAAATCGTAACCAACGAATAGTGATATTAGGTTGGTGCAAAAATAATGACGTAACAATGTCGTTTTTTGACGTTAAAAAATACGTCAAAAAATGACATTATTACGTCATTATTTTTGCACCAATCTAATACTTACAGTGATCAGTATAGAGAAATAGTATAGTGAATAGTATAGAGAATAGTGATTCGCATAGTAATAGAGGATAGAATAGAAATGGCGGTCCGTATAGTAATAGAGGATAGAATAGAAATAGTGATTTGAATAGTAATAGAGGATAGAATAGTAATGGTGATCCATATAGTAATAGAGGATAAAATAGAAATGGTGACCCGTATAGTAATAGATGATAGAATAGAAGTGGAGATCCGTATAGTAATAGAGGATAGAATAGAAATGGTGATCCGAAAGGTAATAGAGGATAGAATAGAAATGGCGATCCGAATAGTAATAGAGGATAGAATAGAAATAACGGTCCGAATAGTAATAGAGGATAGAATAGAAATGGCGATCCGTATAGTAATAGAGGATAGAATAGAAATAGTGAATTGAATAGTAATAGAGGATAGAATAGAAATGGCGATCCGAATAGTAATAGAGGATAGAATAGAAATGGTGATCCGAATAGTAATAGAGGATAGAATAGAAATGGCGATCCGAATAGTAATAGAGGTTTGAATAGAAATGGCGATACGAATAGTAATAGAGGATAGAATAGAAATGGCGATCCGAATAGTAATAGAGGATAGAATAGAAATGGCGATTCGAATAGTAATAGAGGATAGAATAGAAATGGTGATCCGAATAGTAATAGAGGATAGAATAGAAATGGTGATCCGTATAGTAATAGAGGATAGAATAGAAATGGTGATTCGAACAGTACGATACTTTATTTCTTCTCCTGTATCATACTGCTACTCTTTGTTTGTTTGTTTCGTTGTTCTTTTTTCACTTTCTTTTTCGAGTATCTTCTTTGTGAGAATTTTAAATTTCGTTTTAATCACAGACTAATCGACAAATCATCGTTCTTTGTGCAAGTAATGCACAAAAGACTATTGATCAAACTCGATCCAATTACGTGAGATGACCTAATTAGGTTCAGGTCATCGATTGCCAGTCTTTCAACATCTAATTGTGCTCCATTAATGATCGGATATTTGCGCAGCTGCTTATAGTATATAATGATCACCGCATTCTGGCGTGATTGATTTCACTCGATAATCGATCGAGCCAAAAATGTCTCCTCTACTGCATACACACCACCGCTTGTCGAGGATTTTGAATATTTTCCGCTATATTGCATGTTATTTTTAATAATTTTGGCCCAAGCAAGGTAATAAAGCCACTAAGACGCAGAGGGGTTACTGGGTGTTAGAGATTATGAGAAAAATACTATTAAAGAGAGAGAACAATAAAAGAACAAGAATTAAGAAGACAGAAAATAATGATTGACATTGCATTTAAATATCTGTCTATATTTCCGAGATGAGGTATTATGTACACTATTTACATTATCCGAACTATTGTCACCATATTTATTAGGTTGGTGCAAAAATAATGACGTAATAATGTCGTTTTTGACGTTAAAATATAGGTCAAAAAACGATATTATTACGTCATTATTTTTGCACCAACCTAATATTACAACGCTTCGGCCTTTCAGTATCTGTCTATATCTGAGATGAGGTATTATGTACACTATTTACATTATTCGAACTATTGTCTTCATCTTTGTCGCCATATTTATTACAACATTTCGGCCGTTGTATGCTCCGGCCTTCTTCAAGTGGTTTGAATGCCCCCAAGGACACATGACCCAGTGGATAAAGGCCTTAATTAGATCCAGTGACAGGCCTCAAAGAGTGTGAGTTCAGTACCTGCTTAAGGCGGTGGAGAGTTTGGAGAGGGGAATTAACAGAAGATAACTGATAACTGACATCCATTAGACATTCTTATGTTCCGGCCTTCTTCAGGTGGTTGGAATGTCGAACTGAACCCTTTATTTTGCTCACTGGGGTAGACTGTTCTAATTCCACGTGCCATGTACGCACTCCCCCTAGTGACCTACATACGCGACACGCTACATGCACAGCCTAAGAAAAGAAAAGTGGCATTTGCACTTAACATTACACTAGAGCGTGAAAGTTTAGTTACTATAGAGTGTCCATACACACATACACACACACACACGCACACACACTGTCTCTGTCATATATAATTTGGCACAATAAGCAGTCAGTTGCTGATAGCCTCTGACGAGTGAACGGACGGTTCCGTTTACGAAACTCTCGAGTCGGGATTGCTGACAGTAACATCAATCAGCTAAGTGACAAACCTTTTACTTGTATTAATGATATATATATGCGTGTGTGTGTGTCTGTGTGTGTGTGTGCGCGCGCGCATGTGCGTGTGTGTGTGTGTGTGTGTGTGTGTGTGTGCAGATATATAGAAAAATAGGAAAGAACACGTTAGATAAATAATCCGGAGTTCTTTAGTATTTTTGTTTTATTAAAAAAAAACAAAAAAAAAACTGTGCTCCATACAAAAGTAGAGCTTAAATTATAATTATTTAAAAAAAAATATGATTCCTTCGCTACATAAGAGTTCTCATGTTTCAAAAACGAGAGCCAAAAACCCTCAATATAATTATTAAAATTAAATTGAGTTAATGTATCAAGCCCTGTTTCATCCTTAAGCGAAAATTTAGGATGCTATTTAGATTCCTAAATTTTTCTAAAGTTTTCAGTTTTGAAACATGAGAACTCTTATGTAGCAAAGGAATCATATTTTTTAAAAAAATAATTATAATATATATATATATATATATATATATATATATATATATATATATATATGTCCACATTTAATCTTTAGGTGTCTGTCACATCAACCATTGCCAATGCTCAAACCTAGCTGAGAACCGTGACTCTTGGGTTCTCACCAACAAATATGGATGTCTATTTCTGTTTCGATTATTTCCTTGAGCATGTCTTTCGTATATGGGTGTAGACTTTAATGGCAACATTTATATTTATATTTACATACGATCTATCTCTAATATTGACTACTCTAACGCACAAATATAGCATACCGTAAAACTATGTTATCATATGTGTGTGTGTGTGTGTGTGTGAGTGTGCGTGCGTGTGTATCTATACAAATAATATATAAACAGAAAATATATTGAAATAATCGTCAATTGTTAACTTAACTTACGCTGCAAACAGATATGAGCTTTCGATAGAAATCATGGGAAATTTGTAGTTTAAAAACAGTAATTTGACCTTGCTAAGCTTTCTTTGTAGCTAAATGGTATAGCACGTTAGGCTATATTCTATGTAGAATACAGGTTCGATTCCTGTTGGAAGACATATTTTTTATGAAATTTCTTGGACATTCAGGCCGGTAAATA
This sequence comes from Acanthosepion lycidas, assembly GCA_963932145.1. Classification (NCBI taxonomy): domain Eukaryota; kingdom Metazoa; phylum Mollusca; class Cephalopoda; order Sepiida; family Sepiidae; genus Acanthosepion; species Acanthosepion lycidas. The sequence continues at coordinate 36,224,598 of OZ010615.1, read as the reverse complement.
TAGTTAATACGATTTATGAACTTATTTGCTTAAATAATTGTATCTATAAAACTAACGTATAAACAGAAAATGATGGCGTATTTCGTATAGAGAAAAGCGTTAAAATTCCTTTCCTGGGTCTGGAGTTAAGAGACCTGACTGATGTCAAATCAGTCGGGTTTCAATCCTAGCTTGATGCAATCGGACGTCTCACCACACTGCGGAGCTGTGATACAGCGAAATAGTCAATGGATGACTTTATATATATATATATATTTAGTTGGATTAGTGTGAGTTTGTAATGTTGGGTTTCACGCTTTTACGATCGTCAGACAAACTGATTAATTTTTTTAAATTTTGGATTTATGTAGGGTTGCGTGTATTGGTGTTTTTATGGAAGTAGGAGGAAAAATTGTCGTCGTGACGCCACTCATATTTACGCAAATATACATGCACGCCCGTACACCCATTGAGGTACGCAGACACACATACACACGCGCTCGCCCATCGGAGCTCACACGAACATTAACATATATATATATATATATATATATATATATATATATATATATATATATATATATATATAGATGTGTGTGTGTGTGTGTGTGTGTGTGTGCGTGTGTGTACAGTTTATTCTTGTTTTTCAAGCACATCTGCCGTGCAGGCAGTCTTCAATCGCAGACACCTGTTCGGGCACGTTTGTGTTTCTTCAGCCTCCACAGAGTCCAAATGTGGCTTACACTACAACGATGCTGAGCGGACTGTAGTCATATTTTCTGTAAGAGAGCACATAATCTGTCTTGGTCAGCAGTAGAGTCAAACCATTCTAGCACAACGACCGACGGCTCCTCAAAAGTTACGTCTACATAATTTCATTTATAGCGGATCAACTAGTACGGTTTTGAGGCACGTTCCAATACACAGTTATCAGGATCGCTGGGAGTCTCCCTCACATCCAAACAGAAACATCAAGAAATAATCTACCTGACAAATCGACTATGGTGAGATTCAAAACCTGTTCATATGGTCATATATCAAAAGTTCTAACACTTTGGCCACGGGCACAATATATATATATATATATATATATATGTTAAAGAAAAACAGACGACTTTAATGTTCCATTATAATAATTTATTTCACCAGAGCCCTTTTAAGGGACGCTTGTTCATCATATAACACTTCCAAAAATGAAACGAAAATGAAATGAAATTCACACTTTTGACGGGTAGTATCAAGTTTATGTAATTTAACAGAGAGTGTAGCGAGGAGTGGTGGGAGAGACATAGTTGAGTTTAGAGAGGGTTTATTTTAATATTTCTTTCAATCATACTTAGTATTGGGGAGGAGGGACCAGACCTTGACCTATTTAAACGGTTAACTTAACGGAAGTGATATATTGTAATGGCAGGGGAGAAGAGAGAAAAAGAAAAAGAAAAAAGAAAGAAGGGGGAAGTAAAGAGAAAGAACCTGTAATTAGGTTTTACGTAGGAAGAAGCGGGTGATATATTTTTAGCAATTTATGTAAAAAAATAAATTTTAATGTTTGATAGTAATTTGAATGTTCAAAAAAAAAGCACGAATAAATTAATCTGATGCTTGCTATATATATATATATGATGGCTTCTTCCGTCGTGTTCGACGTATGAGGTTCCGACGACCACGAACTAATTATCTGCATGCCTATGACGAGCAAGAATTTTGAGACCGGCTCGAGATTTGCACAAAAGACCACAAACGGTACAGGAGAATGCATTGTATCCAAGTGCAACAGGAAGACTGTTAGATGTCTTATTTTGCTTTCTCGTTTCATGTTGTCGACTGATGGTTACTACTCAGTGCAGCTATATCAATGTTGCACTTCTTTAGTTCCAGTGCAACCAGAGCTGTTTTACTTTCTGGTGCAGAGTTGTCCTGCAGAGTTCGTACATACCAAGTGCCAAGATGAAGTTGATGTTGTTACGTAGAGTTTTTCGGAGTAGCCGGATATGTGTGGAACTAATTAGATGTAGTTGTCAGAAAACCCAAACAATGATTTGTTTCAAGTGGTGAAGGCTTGTGTCGTGGCATCCATACTTTTTGGAACTGTCGATAAAAAAGTAACGATGTAAAAGACTTGCCACGGAAACTCCGAACGACAGTCCTCATGTGTTATTATCGCTGAGTTTAACCTCTCCGGTTCGAAGTCAATATCAGCCAGTATACGCCTCTCGGCAGACACATGCAATAAAATGACTGGGTTAACCTATCATGATTTTTCTTTCCCAACTGAAGTCTTTTTTTTCGTGAAACCAACACTAAAAGGATTGCTAACCAAAGCCCTGAGAGACTCCTTGCACCCTCATCAAGGGCAGCTAGCTCGCGCCAGTTCTCAACCTGGAACTTAACACACACGTACGAACGCGCGAGCGCGCGCACACACACACACACACACACACACACACACACATATATATATATACATATATATATATATATATATATAAAGCCATTTGTTATTAATTTCAATGTTTAAGAAAATAAATAGCAAATCAAACAACAAATGTACACACGTTTATCATAAGAAATAATGACGGATTAAAAAAATCTGCTTAAAATACACAAACACACACACACATTATATATATATATATATATATATATATATATATATATAGGTCGGGATGAATAAATTGTCGTCTAAGTTATGCAAAAATGATAATAACGCTGACCTCTCATTTTAACAGATATATTTACCAAAATTACACAAAAATATCTTGAAATACGAAAGAGTAAATTTATTCAATAAAATCGCCATTGCCTCCAGCCATGGCCTTCAGATGACTTCGGAATCTCCTGCAACTCTTCTTGGCAGTCTCCTTATCTAAGTTAGTGAATTCTTCCATAATCCTTGTCTTCACTTCATCTGTAGTGTTACAATAAGTTTTGGTGGTCTCTTGGTCAACTGCTCCCCACCCATAATAATCAAGGGAGTTGCAGTCTGGAGAGTTAGGTGGCCAATTGTAAGGGGTGATCTGGTTGCAGAAATTGTCTGACAGTCATGACTGGATTCTCCTGCTTGTGGGGCATGGTGCAGAGTCCCGTTACCAGACATAGAATCTTGTAGCAGCCACCCTCTTGACCCAGGGAAGCACTGCCTCTTCAAGGCACTTGATGTAGGTCTCCGTGTTGAATCTGAGGCCATCACCAACAAATTCGAGTGTGCTTTTTCTTATCAGAACGATCGGAGTGAGTTTTTTGAGCTGCCGTACCTTCGTAATCACCATTAGACTCATCCAACTCTTTCCGAATTCTCTGCACTGTTCTCAGAATGACACCCAAACACAATCTCGGTGCTGCTTTATTTTGTTTAGTTATTTTTTTTTCTTACTTTCTTTCATTATCTTTCTATCGAAATGTTTTCTTTTTTTTTCTTTCATTCTTTTTCTTACCTTTTTTTTCTTGTTTTATTTCGTTTCTTTCCGTCTTTTTGTTCGTTCTTTTGACATACGTTTTTTATTTCATTCTCGAAAGTCTTTATTTCTTCTTTCCTTTTTACTTTTATAAAAAATCTTCTTTGTTCTAATTTTTTGTTCACTTTTTAAATACATTTTTTCCTTTCTTTTTTCCCTTCCTCAATTTTGATATTTTTTTCTTTTTTCTTTTCAATTTTTTAGACACACTTTTTTCATTTGAAAAAATGACCGCCATTTGATTTCTTGTTCTTGTCTTTATATTTTCTTTCCTAATTTTTGTTTGATTCTATTTCTTTCTTTCTTTCTGTCTTTCTTTCTTTCTTTCATTCATTTTTCTTCTTTTTCTTTTCTCTCTGTCTTTCTTACTTTCTTCTTTTTTCTTTCGTTCAGTTTACTTCTTTTTCCCTTTCTTTCTGTCTTTCTTTCTTTCTTTCTTTCTTCCTTTCTTTCATTTTTCTTTTTTTCTTTTCTCTCTGTCTTTCTTACTTTCTTCATTTTTCTTTCGTTCAGTTTTCTTCTTTTTCCCTTTCTTTCTGTCTTTCTTTCTTTCTTCCTTTCTTTCTTTAATTTTTCTTTTTTTTCTTTTCTCTCTGTCTTTCTTACTTTCTTCTTTTTTCTTTCGTTCAGTTTTCTTCTTTTTCCCTTTCTTTCTTTCTTTCTTTCTTTCTTTCTTTCATTTTTCTTCTTTTTTTTCTCTCTGTCTTTCTTACTTTCTTCTTTTTCTTTGGTTCAGTTTTCTTCTTTTTCCCTTTCTTTCTGTCTTTCTTTCTTTCTTTCTTTCTTTCTTTCATTTTTCTTCTTTTTCTTTTCTCTCTGTCTTTCTTACTTTCTTCTTTTTTTCTTTCGTTCAGATTTCTTCTTTTTTCCTTTCTTTCTGTCTTTCTTTCTTTCTTTCTTTCTTCTTTTCTTTCATTTTTCTTTTTTTCTTTTCTCTCTGTCTTTCTTACTTTCTTCTTTTTTCTTTCGTTCAGTTTTCTTCTTTTTCCCTTTCTTTCTTTCTTTCTTTCTTTCATTTTTCTTCTTTTTTTTCTCTCTGTCTTTCTTACTTTCTTCTTTTTCTTTGGTTCAGTTTTCTTCTTTTTCCCTTTCTTTCTGTCTTTCTTTCTTTCTTTCTTTCTTTCTTTCTTTCATTTTTCTTCTTTTTCTTTTCTCTCTGTCTTTCTTACTTTCTTCTTTTTTTCTTTCGTTCAGATTTCTTCTTTTTTCCTTTCTTTCTGTCTTTCTTTCTTTTTGATTGTGGCGGACCTCACCACATTAATTTAACTTTAGATTAGGAAACAAAGCTGACGCAGAAAAGGATAAGCCAAAGACATTGTTACACATAAAATATGTATTTAACAAGATGTACAATATCGAACAACGATGTGAACTTCCAAGAAAGCATGCATTTAAGTAAGAAAAGGCTGAAATAAACAAAAGTTGTCTCTCTTTAACTGTTATTTTAGTATTCCAAAGTTCACTGGAAGAATTTTCATGAGAGTTTCTTGTAATAATAGTTCTTGAAAGAATTGCTGTGTAAGAAAAGATTATGTGAGTATATACAAGGTATGTTCAGCATGTGAGTGGTGTGTGTGTGTGAGAAAGTTGGCGCATGGTTTCATCTGTCGTGGATTCGTTTGGCAGCTGAATTCTCACTAATTAGCTAAGAAAAAATCTTGCTTATATAAGTAACTATAGGCTCCAGGTCGCTTGGCGGGAAAAGTTACTCTTCAGTCGATCTGATTGGTCAATCAGCAAGTGAGTTTTGAGAAGACTTAAGAAAGCTTCTGTGATCTGTTTCTCCCAAAAGTGCACAAAACTGACTACATGAAAATAGAGCGATTACAAAATTGTCGCATTGCTACGATTTGTAAATTGTCTATAACAATGTAGTGGTGAATAATTAACCAATGAATGCTTGGCGTTGTATATGATTTGGATTTTTTTATGTATGTATGTAAGTAAGTACGTGCGTAATAGATTCCCACAATACCCCACTGGAGATTAAAGAACTTAGTTATATGAATAATATTTGTATATATTTGTTCTCAGTTCACCACGATCATATGTGCGTCCATCACGTTTTCTCCTGTGGCGTACGGCCATATCACGTTGAAACACCGGTTCCAGTACGATCACAGAAGTTAAGCAACGTCGATCCTGGTCAGTACCTAGATGAGTAACCGCTTGGGAATGTCAGATGATGTAGGTTTGTATGTACGTGGGGTGGGATGGATAAGGATTTTTTTCGGCTCAAAATTGTTAATCACAGAGCCGTGGTCCAATTCACGTCGAGTTTGTTATTTCCACTTACTTTGGTAAAAGTATGAATCCACCTCTTCTCCCTTCCAGTTATGGGTTAATTAGTAAGATTCGCATCTCTAAACAATTATTATTTCAGAAAAAAAACATTCTTGCAATCTAAAAATATTTTCTGGCATCAAATAAACTACAACGGGTTGATAAACCGCAAAAAACAACTCAATCATTTTGTCCCATATCGATTTTTACCTGCCGGTTCTTCCTTCTTTTAAAGAGATATTGGTTCTATTTACACTCAAGCGCGCGCAAATACACACACACACACAAACTATTTCTCTTCCTCCTCTCTCTTTCTCACACACACATGCGCGCGCGCACACACACACACACACACACTCCCTCTTGCCCACATTCGAATCGACTACTTACGCATTTGCAAAACTCTCATGTGTGACGGATACAAAAATCCTGGAGAGATTTGGTGAATAAAAAAATAAACCGAAAGAAAGAAAAAAAATGGAAGATAAGCAGATGTCGAAATTTTTCCCCATAAATAACCGCTGCACAATCATTGAGCTGCAGTTCACCTGACCTCTGGCTTTAGATTCACTGCAGTTGATGGTCAGAAGTTGGCAGTTTGGAAAGAAGAAGAAGAGGAAGAAGAAGAAGAAGAAGATAAGGGTAAGAAGAAAAAAGAAGGGAAAGAAGAAATGGGAAGTAGAGATGAAGAGGGAAACTGACAAGGAATAGGGAACGAAGAAGAAGAAGAAGAAGAAGAAGAAGAAGAAGAAGAAGAAGAAGAAGAAGAAGAAGAAGAAGATAAGGGTAAGAAGAAAAAAGAAGGAAAAGAAGAAATGGGACATAGAGATGAAGAGGGAAACTGACAAGGAATAGGGAACGAAGAAGAAGAAGATAAAGGAAAAGAAGAAAAAGAAGGGAAAGAAGAAAGAGAAGAAGATAAGGGAAAAGAAGAAAAAGAAGGGAAAGAAGAAGGAGAAGAAATGAGACGTAGAGATGAAGAGGGAAATTAAGATGGAGAAGGAATAAGGAACGGAGAAGAGAAAAGAAAGAGTGAATAAGAATGCAAAGAAGAAAAAGATGAAGGAGAAGAAGAAGAAAAGAAAGTAGCACAAGTAAAGAAGAAGAAGAATAAGGAGGAGGAGAAGGAAGGAAAGAAGAAGAAGATAGGAAAGAAGAAAAAATGGGACATGGAGATCAAGAGATAAATTAAGATAGACAAGAAATAGGGAACAGGGAAGAGTAAAAAAAAAGAAAGAAGAAAAATGCAAAGAAGAACAAGAATGAGGAGGAGGATAGAAAGAAGGAGGAGGAGGGGTGAAGAAGAAGAAGAAAATGAAGAAAAAGAAGAGGAAGAAGATGAAATAGAAAAAGAAATGAGATGTGGAGATGAGGAGGGAAATTGACAAGGAACAGGGAAGAAAGAATAATAATAAGATGATGATGAAATAAGAAAGAGGAAGGAGTGGAGGGAAAGAAGAAGAAGAAGAAGAAGAAGAAGAAGAAGAAGAAGAAGAAGAAGAAGAAGATGAAGAAGTAATGAGAAGTAGAGATAAAGAGGAAAATTTACAAGGAATAGGGAACGAAGAAGAAGAAGGTGAAGAAGAAGAAGATAAGGGAAAGAAGAAGGAGAAGAAGATAAGGGGAAAAAAGAAGGGAAAGAAGAAGGAGAAGAAATGGGAGGTAAAGATGGAGAGGGAAATTAAGATGGGCAAGGAATAAGGAACGGAAAATAGGAAAGAAAGAAAGAATAAGAATGCAAAGAAGAACAAGAAGGAGGAGGATAAAAAGAAGGAGGAGGAGAAAGGAAAGAAGAAGAAGTAAAAGAAGAGAAAGAAGAGGAAAAAGAAAAAGTAATGAGATGAGTAGATGAAGTGGGAAATTGACAAGGAATAGGGAACGAAGAAGAAGAAGAAGAAGAAGAAGAAGAAGAAGAAGAAGAAGAAGAAATAAATCGAAAGGTTTTATACCTTGACGGGAAACAGGCAAAATGTAAAGCATGGGCTCTGGGGACAAGTAAGAATTTATTTATTTATTGCCAATATGATTTGCAAGAACATGGCAGGAATTTTGGCAGGAATTCAAAAGGAAAAATTACAGCCAACTTTAGATAGAGAGCCATTCTAACCAAGGCTACATCGGCTACAAATAAAGAAACGATTGCCGAGGATGCAATCGAAATTTTCATGATGGAAATTCCCACAAGCCCAATCATACTCTATTGTTCAGTGGCAAGGAAACTGAAGATTTGCCAACGGATATATCGGGTGGATATTTATACCCTAAGAATATATTTGCTGTCAAGGGCCATGTAGCTAAATTCGAACATTTTTCAAATCTTATATAAACACACACACACACACACACACACACACACACACACACACACACACACACATATATATATATATATATTTATATATATATATATAATTCGCCCACTAGAATAGCCATACATTGACCGATTGAAATCAAATTTGGTTTGGTTTGATTTGGTTTGGTTTACGGCATATCAACCTCAATGGGTTATTTAATGCCAACAAATGTTTTGTTGCTGGTAATATTTTTTCCCTCATAAATCTATTTTTGGTAATATTTTTTTCTTCAAAAATGTATTGCTGGCAATAATTTTTTCAAAAAAGTATTTCTGGTATTAAAATCTATTTTTACCCTTTCATAGTGTTTTAACCCAAGTTTTGGGGTTAAATATTTGCCCATAGCTGGGACCCTAACAGGTACTACCACCCCCGGTCAGAATGGACCTGGGAACACCAGCAATTAAGAGTTGGTTCCATGCTCCTCAAAACCTTTTGATCAGAGGCCTTGCTGTTGGACGTAGTTTATCGTCTTACCGAGGACGCGGATGTAGTTTATCGTCATACCCAGGACGGTAAATCAAATTTGGGAGAGGAGTGCAAACATGTAAGGGCGTACAAAATGCAACTGGTTTTATAAGGATGCGTAGCTTTGTATAATAAATTTTAATTATTTTTTCTTTCTTTTTCTTTTGAAAAATTAAAAGTTTTATATATATATATATATATATATATATATATATATATATCAGTGTAACCCGGGTATAAGAGACCCAGATATAAGAGAAACTCGGATATAAGAGAGATTTTATATGGTCCCAAATTAGAGCCTGTGTTAATGTATATAAATTAGACCAAACCCGGATATAAGAGACTTCTTCTAACGGTCCCGACAACTCTCTTATATCCGGGTTACACTATATATATATATATATATATATATATATATATATATATATATATAAGTGAACATTGAAGGCATGAAATTGGAATACATAAAGTGTGTGAAAAATAAAGAATGGAAATTGTAAATCTTTTTGGCTTTTTAAATTCAAAGAAAATTCTTACCTCAAATGTACACGAGTTAATCATCATATACCCGCTATTGAAAAAAAAAAAAAAATTAATGAAAAAAAAATAACAAAATATTTCTTTAAGAATGAAAAAGGAAAAATATAAATGATCTTAATAAATATTGTTTGCCATGAAGTCCTAAAAAATTAAATTAAATTAAATTAAAGAAATTATTAAGCCGCGAAGTAGGTTTTTGTCAAAGAAATTTTTCCAAATGAATCATCTCATTCAAATTTCGTCGATTGGTATGCTAAATTGAACGAAACGTCGAGTTTGTAAATCTTGACAAAAATGTCAGCGATAACTTCAACTAAATACTGTGAGGATTTCTAGTAAAAAAAAACAAAAACAAAAAAACAAAAAAAAACGATTTAAACTTGAATAATATTGGGTAGGAAAACTGGACGTCGAAAAAAAATGCTAAATGTCCCTGTATCTTCAACGTTTCTTGATGCAAAATTGCAACCGGTGCTACCATTATTAGTCTGCAGAATTTCTTTTGAGGGACGAAATGTGTACATAGTAGGATTTTTCCAATTCTATCATTCAATTCAAACAGGCAGCATGGTGGATAGTGACTCAGATTAAAGAATCAGAAAGACGAGCTCGAATTCAGGTTGGGTTCGTTGCATTCACTTAGGCGCTAATACCCTTCGGAAAGGTATGAATCCATCTCCCCGCCACGAAGCTATGTATAAATAGCAGGGCAGATTGGGTACTTGTTTGACGAAGAGAAGGGAAACGAACAGTGGAAGGAAAACAAAACAAAACAAAGAACAAAAAAAAAAAGAAAAAAAGACAGGCAAAATATTGCTGCAAATGCCATGATAATTGGTGTTTCGCTGTGTTCTATACTAGTTTCATCGACTATTAAACCTTAATGAATTCTATGCAAGATTGATAAAACTATTTTACCCGTATGAAAGCTAGCCTAACCAATTTTGGAACCTCGTCATCGAAGAGTGGTTAGCATATTTGTCCTGTAGACCATGCTTTCCCCAAAAAGCGGTCACATTTACTAATGTCCGAAAATGTCCAAATGTAGAAATTACCATGGCAAACAAGTTTAATATAACCGGGATAGACAGGTACAAGAGGAGGACAACAACACTCAGAAAACAGTCTGCCTGCCTTATGTGAAGGGGTTATCAGAGAAAATACAAAGGATCTCCGGTCCATATAACATCAGGACAACCTTCAAAAACTGGACGACACTTCGCAGATACCTCTCCCGAGTAAGACCCCCCCCCATAGGAAAACATGGCTAAAGAATGTGTGTACTCTATCCCGTGCAGCTGCGGAAAGAAATATATGGGGGAGACAGGCCGCCCTATTAAGGTAAGGCTTCAAGAACACCAGAAAGCTGTAACACGAGGGGAAGTGGAAAAATCAGTCATGGCTGACCACAAATAGAGAGAAAAGGGAGATCACCGTCCTCTGTGGGATCAGGTTGAGATCATAGACAAAGAACATCATTGGAAAATTCGTAAACTTAAAGAATCAGCACATAAAAAATCTCCTGAGCCGACCAAGCATAGAAATGAATACAATATGGGGACCAGTAATAAGGAGCGCCGGAGAAAAGGGATAATAACAACGAAAATTGCAATATGAGCCCTGGTAAAAAAAAAAAAATGCAATGATAACAGCAAAAATTGCAATATGAGCACTGGTAAAAAATGATTGCTGAAGACATTCGGTTTATAATACCCAGAAATTCATACGCTGATGTCCTCAAGGACACATGACAAATGGAAAAAGGCGTTGGATCCCTTAACAAGAGTTGTGTTAAGGCAGTGGAGAACTTGGAGAGGGGAATTAAGAGGAGATAACTGATAACTGACATCCATTAGACATGGCACGTGGAACTAGAACAGTCTACCCCAGCGAGCGAAATAAATGGTTCAGTTCGACGTTCCAACCACCTGAAGAAGGCCGGGGCGTACAACGGCCGAAACGTTGTAATAAATATGGCTACAAAGATGAGGACAATAGTCCGAATAATGTAAATAGTGTACCTGATCTCAGAAATAATGTAAATAGTGTACCTGATCTCAGAAATAATGTAAATAGTGTACCTTATCTCAGAAATAATGTAAATAGTGTACCTCATCTCAGAAATAATGTAAATAGTGTACCTCATCTCAGAAATATAGACAGAAGTTGGATATAGTTGGTAGTTTAGACCAGCGGTTCTCAACGTTTTCACTTTAAATCAGAATACATTGGTGAACACCAAATTTATTGCCTAAATATCTTTTAGCTGATCTAGGACAATTTTGATGTGCCGAATCCAAAAATCATTTTGGTTTTGCTCAATGAACTCAATTTTTTCGGCTATGGCTTTACATCCTGTTTTTTTACATTTCTTTTTCTGTTGTCATGGCCATTAAAATATCTACATTGCTTTTGGGAACACTTAAAAATAACTAGTTATATAATTCAGGAGCCAATTTTTCAGGAATAACAGTATAAAAATCGCGATGTTTGACCTCAACAATCGAGTGTCTCAGATTGCACTAAGAGTCGTGTCACTCTAACTACTGATACTCAAGACCTCACTCACTCTCAAGAAACGACTCAGCAGCTTGGTGACCAGGATCAAACTTGGGTGCCACACATTGTATATAAGACATTTACTAAGTATCTGCATTGGTTGACCAAGGGCAAGAAGAATTGTCTGAAATTTGGAATTCCTATGGTTTTGGGGGAAGCCAACAAGCTGTAGCACTGACTGCTACTTCTGTGCTATTGATGAAACTCGGATCAATAGAAAGAACCAAAACCGCCTCAAGTATCCTGATCTTCAATCAGCACGTCATCCTATAGCTCACTGTGATGGAATTCCAAAACGAACAGTGGAAGAGAATTCCATCAGGACCTGAAAGAGGTGGAGGATCCGGTAATCAGGGACGCTGGGATGCAGTCATGACGGCTAATTAATGTTGGACTTTGAAGAGAGACACGTCTGCCGCTGATCATTCTAAGGGTTTGAATAAATGGAATTTCAAGCCCTGAATTTTGAATAATGATGTCTTAACATGCAATTTACATGTCCTTACATTTATCAATGTATACTATTAAATTTATTTTAATCGATGTTTGTAATATTCAATTAATAAATTGTGTTAGAAAAAAAAATTTTTTTTCTCTTGTGAGAAATATCAACAAAATTCAATCGATAATGTCACAAAAATATAATCGATTTAGTCAGAAGATCGGATTTTTAAAAAACTCAACATAGCAGAAAAAACATGAGATTGATTGAGAGAAACGATGTCATTTTTGGATTCAGCGGTGAAAAATTGTCCTAAATTATTTGGGAAAATATAGACACCTTAAAAAAATGTTTTTTGTTGCTCAGTGATATCATACACGCCTTTCCAAGGTTGCCAAACTCAAAAGGTGCATTCCAAATAATAAATATATATATATGTGTAATGTATATGTACTAATATGGAAAAAAAACTGAAGATTTTCAATAATATATATATATATATATATATATATATATATATATATATATATATATATATATATATATATCAAGAAAGATTATTCACAAAACTGTTACCTATTTTTTAACGTACGGATCAGTAAATGATAATTAAACTGACATAAAAAAAATAATTCAATAAAACAGTTATTTTTTACATGTCAATTTACTTTATGAATTCAAACGCCCTACGAGGCTGGCATCCCGCTCTCACCCTTTCACTGTCGAAACTCTTCTATTCAAATAGCTTCATATCTCGCACCTCTCGCCTGTGGAACTCCCTTCACTATTCCAGTTTCTCTGAGAGCTATAATCTCCAACTATTCAAATTTAATGTCAATCGACATCTCCGTTTGCCTTGATCTATCCACTATCCTTCTCCTCATCCTTTCCTCTATCACTCCTATCTGATCTCGCTACAAATCTTCTGTAACCCCTTTGTGTTCTAGTGGCTTCACACTTTGCTTGGGGTGAAATGCTTAAATAAAGAAAAAATATCGGTCTTGTTTGTTTTCGTTACATCTTTGGTTGGACTCAACTTGAGTCCACCATTGTTCTCGTAGTTGGACCTTCTAGCAGGAATAAAGAGCACGTTTCCCTAATTCAACAACACTCAAACCCACACGGTCCTCTACACGGTTATAAAAAAAAAGTTCTTTATCTGCTGCTGAGTTGTCTCAGTCCTGAGTTAATCCGGCACTCAGTCCTTGGAGTTGTTTTAGATTGAACTGCACCCTATCAGTATCCCGCATTATCGCCATTTTTTCTTACGTGAGACAATTAACAATAAGCAGTAAATAACTGTAATTTTCAAGGACGTTTCTTAGATCTTTCCTAACATTGTACTAAAGATGATACAGGTAAATTTTATATACAAACATTAATTCTCGTCACACAAAATCTGGCCGGGTGCCATATTTAAACCGATCAAAAACAAATAACTATTAAAATTCTTACAAATCACAATTGATTTTTTTTTTATTCTGACAATCTCAAGCCGACAACGACTTATCATCTTAAGTTTTAATGTTTATGGCAAAAAGATAATCGCATTTGATTTGGTGTCAAGAAAATATTACAGAATGAATAATCGTTGTCGAATGGAAACAAAGATAAAAAAAATAACCTCTTCTTGTGAAACGCTGTCTTTAAAGTATTAAGCTATTAGTGAATGATTAGAACTGCACAGGCTTTGATGGAGAAAGGGAAAACAAAAACAAAACAAAAAAGATAAAACGAAAATTTGGTCCGCATATTTTAAAACGTAAAAATTTAGTCTATCAACTTCCTGGATATATTTTATTTTATGCATTTATTTTTGCGTCTCCAAACGTTTCTTTATCGTCTCTCTGAAATAATTAAAAATATAACAGCAGATTCAATCGTAAATTATAAGGCGAAAGAAGTAACACGCGATTGATTTATTGTGGATATTTTCGTACGTGGAACGTAACTGTTATACATATCTTAGATAGATAGATAGATAGATAGATAGATAGATAGATAGATAGATAGATAGATAGATCACACTCAGATAGATCACACCCAGATAGATAGATAATGAACATAGATAGATAGATAGATAGATAGAAAGAAAGAAAGAAAGAAAGAAAGAAAGAAAAAGGAGAAACACTCACACCCCCATATATCTATCTCTCTCTCTCTCTATATAT
>OZ010615.1:36185344-36207844 GCA_963932145.1 Acanthosepion lycidas | reverse complement strand
GAACACACTCACATAGATAGATAGATAGATAGATAGATAGATAGATAGATAGATAGATAGATAATGTACATAACCAGATATACAGATAGATAACGAACACAATCAGACAGAAAGACAGACAGACAAACAAACACACTCAGATACGTTTTACAGAAACTATTTACAGACTAGTAACTGATTTATTTTTTTAATAAAATTCTTCTGAATATTTTACTGGTAGGTAAAGAGAATTATGTTACATTATTAAGATATACTATCAGATATTATCTGCCAAATTTGAGTAGGATTTATTTTAAAATTATATATTGATCTTAATTCATTTTAATTGTGGCCAATAAACAACAATCTCTCCCATTCAATAGACAAAATTCTCTTAAAACACTTCCCAGATATTTGAATCATTTTACTTGCTTGATTTTGGGATCTCCAATTTATAATGTGCAAGTTGGGCTTTTCTTTTTGCTAACAGCCATAGATTCTCTTAAATTAAGAAAGAACTATTACATTAAACAGAAATTATTTATGAGTGAAATTATTGCAAATTTTATATTGATAAAGGATAAATATTTGTCATTTTAAAATAACTTTAAGATAGACCAGAAGAGTCCCCTTACAAAGTATTAATTCCAAATTTTCTTATAAAAAAAAGAGAGTAAGACGATAAACTACATCCAACGTCTGATCAAGAGGTTTTGAGGAGTGTGGAACGACCTCTTAATTGCTGGTGTTCTCAGGTCCACCCTGACCCGGACTGGTATCACCTGCTAGGGCCCTAGTTATGGGCAAATAGTTGACCGCTAAACTAGGGTCAAGACACCATGAAAGTCTAAAAATAGATTTTAATAACAGCAATACATTTTTGTAAAAGGTTATTACCAGCAACGAATTTTTGAAGAAAAAAAAACTTTTACCAAGAATACTGATATAATGGAATATGCATACACCTGTGTTCCCCCTCACTGGAATCTGGTGTGCGTGATAAATACCGACGGGCGTGTAGGAGAGTCGAGAGCCTTAGTCTGAGAGCTAAGTCTATAACGATGCCCATTGGACAATGCCATTGATCTACACTTCTTACCTGCGACTACGACGCGTACCAGTCGATGACTGCTACCGTATTCTACTTGGTTATTGTAGCCAAAACCACTTAGCTACTTCGTTCAAATATATCCTTTTCTGGGACATATCAGATACATTATTACCAGCAATACATTTAAAAAAAAATATTACCAGAAATACATTTTTGGAAAAAGTAATATTACCAACAATAAAAATCTTGTCAACATTAAATAACCCATTGAGGTTGATATACCGTAAAATAAACTAAATCAAACCAAATCTTATAAAAAAAAAACACTAATGTTTTCAAAAACTTCATAGTGGTAAACAGTTGATGTGATAAAATAATTAAATGCAATTAAAATAGTTAAATAGAGAATCGATATATAAACTATGTTAAATATGTTTTTATATTTTGCTCCAAAACAAACCCCTCGCCTTGTATAGAAAATTTAGCTGATATATCACTAACAATATAATAAATGGGTTGATGATATCAAGCGACTAAATAAAAAGTCACATGTCTAATGGCACCAACCAAATCTGACGTTTACGTGAAGGTATGAAAGCTATGTCAAGGAGGCTAAAAAAAAAACGTTGCCATTAACACCTTCAGAATTTTTTTTTCTTTTTCTGGAGGCGAAGCATGGGAGTATGTCTCTTAAGACATTTGCTAAACGCTCTCGAGACGGGGTGAGATCTGGTGGGTAGGCCTTTAGAGATTGTCATTGTCAGTCGGGCATGACACGTGAATCCACTTACCGTTTGCTTCGACATTTTTTACGGGCGCTTTTCTTGGTGGTATATTTGCATAATTTAATGACAGTAACATCGGATAAGAATGAGAGACTAGATTCTGAATTCTTCACACGAAAAATGATTGTTTATTCACTTCTGAACTCCTTGACCCATTCGAGGATACGTGGTGCCGGGTCTTTCTTCGAACATTCGATCTTTTCCCCTCGTAGGTCGAGCATATTCATAACTTGCTGTTATCCGGTTGACTTCTTCAGATGGGTTTCCTTTCTTTATGCTGGGGGACATCTTTATAGGCACAATTCCGCCCTTAGTAGGACTGTGTTCAACATCTAGATCAAGGGTCGGCAATCTACGACCTGCGGGGCGGATCCGGCCCGAGAAGGCATTTTGACCGGCCCGCGAGCCTGATTACCAATGACTCTATTTTTAACATGAGAGACGAGGCTTGCGAATTAGACTATCTGCCAGTTATCCTTCATGAGACTTATTTTACCAAGTTGCGTTGCCTATGTTTAATGTTAAATAATGGATACATATTTGTTATGACCGTTGGTTACATTAAAAGATAACAGAAGCGAAAGGAACGATAACATGAAAGAGGCCAGGGAGGGACTGAAATGTGAGGTAGCAGAAATCTAAAGACAGTTAAACATACGCGCATTATACATACATGCCTCATGAATGTGTGGATGATACCGCATGTGTACGTACGTAAGTGTATATGTTTGTAACTATTTGTACTCGTATGTATGGGTATATGTGCTTCGTATTTTTTTTTTTGATGTGTGTGTGTGTGGTTCGTTTGTGGAACAATTTTCAATAACAGTTTCAAACCTACACGTCATAATTTCATCCATTTCACTTCGCTTGATTTTTTTCACTTTGTAGTATTTTGACGTTCCTTTGAGGAAAAGACATTTTTATTAGGTGTTTTTTTTTTTTTTAAATTTTAGATTTTCTTTTTGTTTTTCTGATTTCTCAATGTTTATTCGCATTATGGTTTTAAATATTTAGGTTGACAGGGGTCTGCATATGTAATTTTCCTTAATTTTTCATTAATGGCCTTCGTCCGGCCCGCGACCCGTCATTATAACACGGTCTGGCCCGCGGGGTCGAATGAGTTGCCGACCCCTGATCTAGATAAACCCCCAGGCATCTCAGTCTTTTGACGTGACACTGAGTACGAAATTTATTTTGATATTCTTTAAGGTGAACCCAGTGGATACCGGGGTCGCCACAGATCAACTCTTCTTAAATGAAAACTTCCTGATTGACATTAAATTCGATTCGGGCCCCTAGTATTTCTCAGCGTGTATCACATGGTATATTCTCCCATAGCAAAATGTTTGGTTGGATGGTTTGTTTCTTACGGGTTATGAACACTTTTGTAGGTTATTTAAAGCCAGAAAATAGTTTTAGACTGTAAGAACTTTTTTGAGGCAATAATATTTTAGTGATACAAGACATACTAATTAACCTATAGCTTCCCGTAAGTGAATCCAACGAACCGAATTGGAACTCCACGATTAACAATTCCAAGCCATTATCCAGTACACCACACACACATCCACGCTTACGTCACATGCGTGTATGTATATACGTATTTATACGTATATATATATATATATATATATATATATATATATATATATATATATAATATATATATATATATATATATATATATATATATATATATATATATACCTTTGTGCAAATTAGTTCAAAACAATCGCTTTAGTTTCCTTTCTTTCATCATACGGCCAGTTTTAGACCCACTGGAGAGACAGGGTGTAATCGATTTCTAATTCTTCCTCAGATTAGGCAATTTTCAGTGGTGTGCAGCAATATGAATCTATTTTCTAGGTATATGATGAAATTTGTTTGGCCTTGTAAAATATTGCGTCATCTGTGATTGCATCAGATTTTTTTTATCACGCTCGGACACTATTGTCTCGACTGTCTATAAGTTGTCCTACGATCATTGTCTGAGATGAACGTTGCTCCAAGAAAGCGTACAAAAACTGTAACGCTGCACGAACACAATGGCAAGCCTTAAAAGTGAGCAAATCAAAGTCGTATAGACAGGCCCCCCATAAACTCTCCTGATTTAAATCCAATCGAGTATCTGTGGTCAATCTGCAAGGAAAGACTTTGTGGAATGGACATACGAAGTACTAACATGTGCACTGCGTCATTTTTTAATTGGAAAAATATGGAAAAAAGTAAATAATAACGGAATTATTCGTTTTGTTGCAATTAATTTGCAGAAGGGTGTATGTGCTGGTAATATCTGCATAATAGCAGGAATAGAAGATAAATGATCTTACCTTTGGCTTCTTTCACTCTCCCCTTTGCCAGTACGGGTACGTATATAAATGAGTTTCTTTTTTAAATCAAACACCGAAACTTACTGCCTGATGAAACTATTCTGGTAGAAACCATGGTAGGATAAGGTGTGAAGGTAAGGTTTCAAATATTTTAAGTTTTAAATTGCCCAACATTTTCATCTTTTGAAAATTGTATAAAGTACTCTCTTCATTTACCCGTCTTTTTGGCAAATATTAATTGTCAATGGCTGAATTTTATAAAGTATATATATATATATATATATATATATAATAATATAAAAAAATAGTTATAATATAGGCTCTGCTTGTGCATCGAGCACTGTTTTTTAAAAATAAAAACAAAAATACTAAAGAACTTTGGATTATTAGCCTAACGATTGTTTTCCTATTTTTCAATATATTTGCACACGCACACACACACACACACACACACACACACACACACACACACACACACACATATATATATATATATATATATATATATATATATATATATATATATATATTAAGTTGGTGCAAAAATAATGACGTAATAATGTCGTTTTTTTGACGTTAACAAATACATCAAAAACGACATTATTGCGTCATTATTTTTGCACCAACCTAATATATATATATATGAGATAACGATATATGTTTTTATAGAGAGAGAGAGCAGTTTTGGGGAACAATGTATGACACAGTGGAAAAACTTTACTTGTGACGCGTTTCGTCCTTTAGGACTTCATCGGATTAAATTTAAATGTCTAGCGAGTGCCTTGATTCACAAGGTCATCTTCAGTAAATTTGCGCAACTGGCTCTTACAACATTCCAACATTTCTGGCAGATCTTCTAAAATGACACTATACCTACTGAAGATACCTAGAAGATTAGAAGATACCAACTATATATACATATATGTACCTACTATATATATATATATATATATATATATATATATATATATATATATATATATATGAAGAAATATAGTTTAAGGTGTGCTATATTTATGGGATAAAGTGCTCAATATCAGAGATAGAGCGTATATAAATATAAAAGTGAATCGTCAGGCGGCTTGAGGACTGCGTCTAGCATGAAACAGCCTGTCGCTTCTGAGTGTTGACGTCAATGTTCACTTTTATCTTTATATATATATATATATATATATAACGTTCTAAGTGATAATAATAATAACATTTTATATATATATATATATATATATATATATATATATATATATATATATATATATATATATATCTGTCTCCCACCTCTTTTCATATATATATATATATATATATATATGTATATATATATATATATATATATATATAAGAAAAGAGGTGGGAGACAGATAGACAATGAAATATGTGAGAATGAGTGTCACGTGCGAAACACGTCTCCGTTCGACCGCTTATATTTTCCTACACACGCTCCTTTCCGTTCGTGTCGCCATTTAGGCATTTATTGCATGCCCCGCCCGTTGGAATGCATGGTTATCATTTGCAGACTGACTGATATACATCTAATTATAATATTGGGAGCAAGCCCCCTTTATTTTATTCGCAAGGAATGGAAATATGCACCTACAATAGTGCTTTGTCTATCTTATCTCAGTTATTCCGACAGATAATTAATCTATCTATCTATCTATCTATCTATCTATCTATCTATCTATCTAGTTTCTCATCTATCTATCTATCTATCTATCTATCTATCTATCTATCTATCTATCTATATATCTATCTATCTATCTATCTAGTTTCTCCTTTATCTATCTATCTATCTATCTATCTATCTATCTATCTATCTATCTATCTATGTAGTCACTTTATATATATATATATATATATATATATATATATATATATATATATATATATATATATATATATATATATATATATATATATATATATATATATATATATAATGTTTCTCCGGTATCTCTCTCTATATATATATTTATCTATCTATCTACCTATCTAATTTCTCCTTTATCTATTTCTCTATCTAACTATGTATTCTCTTCATTATATATATATATATATATATATATATATATATATATATATATATATATTAAAGACATTTTTATGTTTAACATTCTTTTTATACATACAAGTATTTAAGTAAATGCTCTGTTTATAATAAACAGCATTAAATAGCATTTACCGGCCTGAATGTCCGAGAAATTTTCATAGAAAATATTCGTCCTTTGAAAATTTTCTATGAAAATTTCTCGGACATTCAGGCCGGTAAATGCTATTTAATGCTGTTTATTATAAACAGAGCATTTACTTTAATATTTGTATCTATAAAAAGAATGTTAAACATAAAAATGTCTTTAATAAATTGTCGGACTTTGTCCATTTCTTAATATATATATATATATATATATATATATATATATATATATATATATATATATATATATATATTCTCCGTTATCTCTGTCTATCTGTCTAATTTCTCCTTTACCTATCTCTCTATCTATGTATTCTCTTCAATTATATCTATATATATATTTTTTTTAAGCATTTCACCCCAAGCAAGGCGGGAAGCCACTAGGACGCAAGTGTTTACAGAAAATTTAGAGCAAGATCAGATAGGAGTGATAGAAGAAAGGATGAGGGTAGTGGATAGATCAAGGCAACTGGAGATGTCGATTGACATTACACTTGAATAGCTGGAGATTATAGCTCACAGGGAAACAGGAATAGGGAAGGGAGTTCCACAGGCGAGAGGTGCAAGACATGAAGCTATTCGAGTAGAAGAGACGGCTACATTTAAGAGTTTCGACAGTGAAGAGGTGAGAGCGGGATGCCAGCATCGTCGGGCGCTTGAACTCATGAAGTCTGGGAACCAGCGAATGCAGCTCATCGGAGCAATTTCCATGAAAGTATTTGTAGAACAGACAGATGGAGGCGACGGCGTGTCTGTGAGAAATTGACTGTAGACGAGATGCCAGAGCAGGGCCAGCTACATTGCATATCAGCCTCTGGAGCCTATCAAGAACCCCGAGGCAAACAGAAGGGGCACCAGACCATATATGGCAGCAATACTCCATGCAAGGACGAATAGTTGATTTGTAGTTCTGGAGGATCGATTCCGCGGAGAAAAATTTCCTGGCGCGGCACAGGGTGCCAACTTTCCTTGCGGTGGACGAAGCAATTGACTCAATGTATTTATTCCATCTCAGGTCAGAAGTCAACGTGAGATCGAGCAGCGGCAGAGAGTTGCTCTCGAGAAGTTGAGCGTCAGACATTCTAATGGGGGGCAGGGAAGGATCTCTGTAGTGATTAATAGAGAGCAGTTTTGTCTTAGAAGCGTTGAAGTTGACCAGCCAATTCTTGCCCCAGTTCACAACCGATTGGAGGCCCTTTTCGAGACGCACGGCCAGGTCAGTTTTGTCAGACCCACTAGATTTGTTTTTGAGGCAGGAATAAATTGTGGTGTCATCCGCGTAGATGTATATATACACACACACATATATATATATATATATATATATATATATATATATATGGCGTGTCCAAGCCGTGAAGGTCAGTCCTGGTGGCACCAGGAGATGCAGTTCGTCCGAGCACTTTCCATGGTGGTTTGCAATAGAACCGTGTGTGTGTGTGAGAGAGAGAGAGAGAGAGAGAGAGAGCACTCGGCGACGCTTTTGAACTCTATCGAGACTGGAAAGTGAGGTCTGAGCAGCTCCCGCTCAAACATGGCAACTGTATTCCCTTTTCGGCTTGATCTGGCTCTTACAAAGGTAGAAGATGGCACGAGGAGTACTTACTTGAGCGGTATAGGGAGCTGATTGTCTTACCAGTATCTTTGGCGATGGATCGTATATAGGAATTTCACTTGAGGTCGAGTGTGAGTTTGAAGCCCAATATCCTCTCGAGACAAGGGATCTCCTAAAGAGGACGCCCCTGCATCATGACTGGGTCTGATCAGCGGTTATGGAAGGTAACCACTTTTTTCCCCCATTGGCAAGTTAGATCACAAGAGAGGTCAGCTACCAATCTCTGACCGCCAAGACTTTTAAACGGGCGCCCGTATATCGTCGTATCATCGGCATAGACGTTTACAAATGATCGAAATATATTCTTAGGTTGATCATTTATGTAAATTATGTTGGTCCGAGAATTGACCCCGACCACCGAGATCACCTGCTTTGACCGCCAGGGCCTCGGAAGAGTAACCGTTAATAACTACCTTCAGGGATTTACCTGTTAGGAAGGATTTTATAATAGAGGAATCCCTGCCAGTGATTCCATAGCCGGAAGCCTTGACAGCAAACATTTGCATCACACCTTGTCGAAAGCCTTCTAGATATACAATTTTATGGTCCTTGCTTTACGTGTGTCGTCAATGGTTTCACTAATTCTGTGCGTAATATTAGTTAGGGCATCAACAGTGGATCGGGCTGACCGAAACCTATACTATTCGTCGCCCAAGAAGTTGTTCCTATGCAGGTGCTCGACGACCTTCTTATTGATTAAGGCCTCAAGGAGCTTACTGATGATACTGAAGAGACTAATGGGTCTATACTGGGAAGGGAAGGAACGGTTGGCAGTGTTCTTGAAAACCGGGCATATGCTTGCCATCTTCCACGTGTTTGGGAAAGATTTATCCTTCAAGGTGCGGTTAAATAACTTTGCTAGAATCGCTGATAATTCTGGGTTGATACTCTTAAGGACGACCATTGGGATTGTGTCTGGGCCAGTTTCTTTTATGGAGTCGAGGCTTTTCATAAGTCTAGAGACTTCACTTGCTGAAATGGGTATATTACTGAGGTTGTGCTCAGCGAGATGTGCGAATTTGGGGAGCGGATGGTCTTTGTCATCTAACGTTGAGTTTGAATCAAATAGCTTCACCTTGTCTATCGAGGATGATATGACCACGGTATCATTTATAATAGTGGGTACAGCTGCTTTGATTCTGTTCATAACTTGGTTGGTGATCTTCCAGAATTCAACAGATCTAATTTATTTATTTTCAATCTTGGTCTGGACAGATCGCGCGTAGCCGCTCTTTGGGTCTTCATGGACTCTCTTACAGCGATTACAGGCGGTTCTGAAAGAAGCAAGGGCCAAACTATACCGCTCTTTGCGATAGATTTTAAAGTAATGATACCCGGTGAACTATGGTTGCAGCGCATTCAAGGGTAAACTAGGGCTGAATGTTTGATTTTTGCTGGATTTTTTTAGGGGTATACTATTCCAAAAAGGATCCATTCGGAGATTTGGGCAGCAGTTTTAGGGTCAGCATGTTTGAAGAAGGTTGGTTCTCCTATAATATATATCTCAAGATTCTTGCCAAATTCAAAGCGGGGTCTGTAATGTATTTGATCCAGCATCTTGACATCAGTCACTTTCTCGCCGACGTGACTTGGATTCCATCTGTCTTTTCTACAAATATTTTCATGACAATTGTTCTGATGAACTTTCCCACGACTACTATTTGACTTTTGTTAGAATTCCCAAAGCAATATGTTTTTCAAAATAAAAAAGACGCTAAAATTTTCTATACTAATTTATGGTCACACGCTGACGTAAGAATAAAATAAATTTAACCAAAATTTTGAAGATTCTAAAAACGATAAAAAATATAATTTACTTATCAAAAAGTCCTTTCTCTTAATAATAACAAATATTTTGACGATAAACCTTTTTTCATTAAGTTTGAGGCATTTTTCATCATGCTATGCTTTTTCTTTTTTAGCGGATTAGTGGAGGTATCTTATCTAAAATAATGATTTTTAATAAGTTTGGGGAACCTTTTTTCATCATGGTATGCTCACATTTAGCGCATAGTTGGAAGTATCTACATATATGAGAACTTAAAAACGAAAAGGAAAATGAAAAAAAATACAGTACCAGTAACCTTAAAAATTGTTAATTTTATCTGGAGACTAAAATACCTATAATCACCTCCCCAGACTAACACAAATTATTAAATAAAATATCTAAACTCATCTCAAAATGCAGACATGAAAACAAATTTTTAGTTCATTAATTAAAAATCGAAAACTCAAAACTGATATCTTTTAAAAGATCACTAAGGAAAATGCAAATATATATATATATATTTATATATATATATATATATATATATATATATATATATATATATATATATATATATATAACCGTACAAATCAAAACCTACCCACATTTCTCAGCCACACAAGACAGACATGCTTACGGAGGTGTTGAGGCCTCACACTTATACACACACCCACACCAATATACACACTTACACACATCATACTCACACACTCCCTAATGAGCCAAATGATAACACACACCCACAGCAATACACACTCTTACACACGTCATACTCACTCACTCCCTAAGAACCAAATAACACACACACACTTAACAGAGACACGTCCCCCTTTCCAGGAGCCAATAAAGTGTCAAAATGACCAAGGGAATTCAGAGCAGCATGAATCCATCCAGCTCTTGACCAACACAAGGACAGATCAAAATTCATGTTAAAAAAAATAAATAAATAAAAATAAATAAAAAAATTAAAAGAAACAAATGAAAACAAAAGTTCATTTTCTCCATCAAGACATTCATTTCTGTAGTTCGCTGCTACCAGCAAGCAGAAAATTATTTTTTTCCTGATGATGGCCATGTTGGCCGAAACTAGTCGAGGAATCTAAATGAAATAATAATAAAAACGAAGAATTATTAATATACAACCCAGTGTGTCTTAATTTTGTAATATTTTTTTATTGTTCAATACACACACACACACACACACACATATATATATATATATATATATATATATATATATATATTCAGTTGTATGGATATGAATTTGTGACCCTGGGTTTAACGCTTTTACGATTACCAAACTTGTTTATTTTTTAAAATTGTATCTATTTATGAGTATTCTTGACACTCTCAGATCTATCGCCTGCGTCGTCAGACAAACTTACACTTCCCCTCAAGCATATCACAAACGCACCTGTATAAACAATCCGAGGCCAGGCGCAGATATGAATGTGTATCTGCACCTGGCCACGGATTGTTTATATGGGTGCATTTGTGTGAGCCAAAAATGCGTACACCTGTATGTGTGTGAGAGTGTCACCCCAAACAAACACGGAAGTAAATTTCCCCTCCAACCATCAAACACAATCAAACAAGCATAAATAGACCCAATTTTAAAAAATAAAACAGTTTGTCTGATGATCGTAAAAGCGTGAAACCCAGGGTCACAAACTCATATTCATACAACTGATTATGTTAGCTCTATCACTGATTTTGAGCGCTTTCCACTAAGTACTGCACATACAAAATCATATATATATATATATATATATATATATATATATATATATATATATATATATATATGCGGTATGTTCGTTTCATGCATACAAAGAAATATGCAAAAACTGTTGTGACCAAGTTAAGTAATGACAACAACCAGGTTTGCAGATATATCGTATATTAAACAGTAAGTACCCCAGAAGAGTATTACACGACTAGCGAGATTGTATTGAAAGAACCAGTGTTCCATCCATTCACAGTTCACTGTTCCTTCTCTCCTACTAAAGTTATAGTACGCGGAAGAGTCTAATATAGAACTCTTAGAGGGAGGACACCGCAACAAAAATAATACCTTAAGCCTAAAAAGCCAAGAAAATAACCAATACAAAAAATAAAATAAATAATAAAAATTATAAATAAATAACCTATACTAATAAACGCATACAAAGAACTACATAATTTAACAATAATGATGATGATAAAAAGGGAATAATTAATCAAAAATTCTAAATATATTGAAGTAATAAATAATAAATAAAAAGAATTTTAAAAATTGTCTGAATTTCTTAGATGAGGAGTTAACATCATTTACACTATTTAAAGGTGAGACAATGAAATTGGGCATAGCTGATCATGTATGGAGAGAAAGGGGTGATCATCAGCCCCTATAGAATGAAGTGAACATCCTGGACAAGGACGATCTAAAAGAATCAACGCATATGCTAGGCTATGAGGAACTTCTTAGTAGGCCTGGCATCGAAATCAATACAATATGGAAGCCGCTAATAAAGAAAGGAAGATAAACTGTTACTATATATGTTCATCTCGAAGTTCTCGACAAAATCCAAAGACGGATATGCAATATGATCGACCCTGACTTGGCATCTCGATTCCAGTCAATTTCTCGCAGACTGGATGTGCCTTCTCTCTGTCATTTCTATAAATATTTGACGAGCTATTTTCACTGGTGCTCCGACTGGATGAATTTAAGCATGCTACTAGGTTGGCATCTTGGTTACACCCGTTCACTGTCAAAACAGTTAAATATAACCACCTCTTTTACACCAACAGCTTTTTCTCTTGCACTTCCCGGCAGTTGAACTCCCTTCCTCTTACTTGCTTCCCTGATAACTATAACCTTCAAAAATTTAAATACAATGTTAATCGACAACTTTTGATGCCTTGTTCTTGATCCTCGTTCTTTTTTTTTATCCTTTCCTCAAACGCGACTCTTTACTCTTGCTCTCACTCTCCCTAACCCATTGCGTGGTAGTGGCACTCCCACCTTGCTTGGGTTGAAATGCTTTAAAAAAAATGACAGCAAGTCTTCAACCGCAGCAGCAGTCAAATCATGAAAGCCAGCAGCATTTAGCAGCAGCCTAATCACCAGTGGTTAGGATTAAGTGTCTAATCTTACTCCAAAAAATTGTCTTATGGGACAATAACCTAGTGGGTAAAAGCGTTAGTTTGTGAATTTGTTGGCATAGTGGTTGGCACTCAGTGGAAAGGGCGAGCATTAACTGTACTGAAAATAAGCATTAGACGATGTCCCTGTGCAATGGGAAGTGGAACAAGAACAGTCTACCCCCATAAAGGTTTCAATTCGCAATTCCTTCTAGATTACCCAGATCTATATGCACCTGAGGAAGACCAGAGGGCACAACGGCCGAAACGTTGTGATAACAAAAAACAACAAAGATGCGGATAATAGACCGAATATAAATACAATAAATAGGGATTTTAAAAGTTCATAAACAACTCAGTATCTCTTTTGATGACAAAACTATTATTAATGGGTCCGTTAAAGTAAAACTTGTAGCTGATTTCGAATATGACCTTCAATCAGTTGTTAACTGGAGCAAGGAATGAATTGTAAATTTTAACGCCTTCAAAACGGAACTGGTGTCTTTTAGACATCTTAGAGAAACATTTTTGCCAATACCTTTCAGCTTTCTCGGTCTCATGTCAGCTAGCATGAAGTAAAATTATAATAGGAAGTCAACTGTTAGGCCTGCTGCTAAGTTGATTTCACTATGTAGCGCCAGACAATTTCTCTTGTCAGAATCCATCTTTATAAAGATACCATTCATCCCCACCACTTTACATAGAAGGTTCGGAAGGAAAACCCCATCAAAGACCGATGAAAGCTACCGAACTTAAGAAGCCTGTTTACATAAACAAAAGTATTTTTATTTTCAACCAAAAGCACTACTGGGAGATCGACTGATGAATGCCAAATATTTCCTTATAGGGAAACGGCTAATATTACCATTACTATTTGTCTATGCATTAGATATTACGGCTATATCTGTTCTGGTGCTCCTGCTGCACATCTCGAGATTCTTGCCAAAATCCAAATAATCTATTATCAGTCCCGAATTGAGAGTAAAAGAGAACGTTAGTGAGGAGAAAGGACAATGAAAGACGTTAGTGAGGAGAAAGGACAATGGAAGTACAGGATTCAGCAAGATAGAAGATGGCCATTGACGTTGCATTTAAAGTTTTTTACATTGTAGATATCGGGGAAGCAAGAAACCAGAAGGGAGTTCCACAGGTAAGAAGGTAAAAAATCTAATAGAATAGCGGTTAAATCGTGAGGTCAAAGTACCAAGTAGAAAAGCAATATTTATTTTGCGAACACAAAAATGTGGCACAAGACCCAAAGGGAGAATAGGGGAAGGCTGGTCTTCAATCTGTCGTATCTTAAACTTAGTGAACTAAGCATTTTTGTTGTTGCCGACATTAAATGTCGCTAGCTCGCTTGGCTAGGCCAGCGCAAGCCATTGTGTCGAATCCAACCCTGACGTGTGGTCTGAATTCAGAGTTTAACTTCTAGATTAGTATCCAACGAGTTCAGTTTGCCCTGCTATTAAACTCATAGCTGGGGGGGGATTTACTTCTTTCCCAAGGGCATTTTAGTGAAAGCTGGTGCAGCAACCTCCGCTGAGATTTGAACTCAGCATACCATTTAATCTAACTGCGCCAAAAATCGCTTCTACACATCAAAAACGTCTGAATCAATTTTAGGGGGTCGCCTTATAAAATTTTTAGGGGGTGGTCACCTTATAAAATCGATTGCGCTTAATTGAGACACAGTTATAAATTATATTTTATGATTTTCGTTATCATATTCTTTGAAAATATCTTTATCCAGGTGGCCTTTTCCAAGATTAAGCGACTATTTAGTAAATAATTATGACTATAGATAGATCCAGTGTTGGCAAATTTATATTTAAATAGGTAATTGACTCAAAAAAAATCGTTTACAAAGACCTTTCGTTGGTCATTAACCAAAATTGAGCCTACCGTCAAATCCCGTGTCAATTTGTGCCTACGGTCAAATCTCGTGTCAAATTATACCTACGGTTAAATACCGTGTCAAATTGAGCCTACAGTCAAATCCCGTGTCAAATTGAGTCTATGGTCAAATCTCGTGTCATATTGTGCCTACGGTCCAATCCCGTGTCAAATTGAGCCTACGGTCAAATCCCGTATCAGATTGAACCTACGGTTAAATCCCGTGTCAAATTGAGTCTATGGTCAAATCTCGTGTCATATTGTGCCTACGGTCCAATCCCGTGTCAAATTGAGCCTACGGTCAAATCCCGTATCAGATTGAACTTACGGTTAAATCCCGTTTCAAATTGAGTCTATGGTCAAATACTGTGTTAGATTGAGCCTACGGTCAAATCCCGAGTCAAAATGAGTCTATGGTCAAATTGAGTCTATGGTCAAATTGAGTCTTTGGTCAAATCTCGTGTTAAATAGTGCCTTCGGTCAAATCGCATGTCAAATTGTGCCTACTGTCAAATCCCGTGTCAAATTGAGCCTACAGTCAAAACCCTTGTCAGATTGAGCTTACAGTCAAATTCCATGACAAATTGTACTTACAGTCAAATACTGTGTTAGATTGAGCCTCCTGTCAAATCCCATGCCAAATTTTGCTTACTGTCAAATCCCGTGTCAAATTGAGCCTACAGTCAAAACCCCTGTCAGATTGAGCTTACAATCAAATTCCACGTCAGATTGTGCCTACGGTCAAATACTGTGTTAGATTGAGCCTACTGTCAAATCCCATGTCAAATTGTGCTTACTTCAAATTCCGTGTCAAAACGTCGGTTCCTGTTCGTTGATCGAATTTCATCACTGTCGGACCAGGTCAGTACTTAGATGGAGAACCACTTTTTGAACACCGGCTACTATAAGCAACTTTCACCTTTTCATAACACACAATAGGTTGACAAGCTGTAAAATACAAATCAATAAATCATTTCCTTTCTGCCACTCTCCCTCTCTCGCTTCTTTTTTTTTATTAACATATTACTTACTTTTCGTCTCCTCTCGCTCCTCTTTTATTGATCAACGATTTTTTTTCTTTTCCCCTCTGCCTACGATCAAATCTCTCTGAAAACATGTTAAGCAACGTCGAACACTCAGATGGGGGACTTCTTAAAAACACCGGGTACTGGTGGGTGGGCGCTAAATAAACTACAAACGGTTGATAAGCTGTAAAAAAATAAAATTAACCAAACATATATAAACAGTTTTTTTTTTTTTAAATAATTTCAACCAAAAAAGGCAATATAGCCACTAGGGGTTACTGAGTATAAGAGAATATGAGAAAAACTACTATTAACGGGGGGGAGACAATAAAAGAACATGAATTCAGGATAAAACTATTGACATTGCATTTAAATCACTGAAGATCAAAGTTGACTTTGAAGAAATTTCCACGAGTGAGAAGTGCGATAGAAGAAACTGTTAGTATTAAATTTACGGTGACATTTAACATTTTACCTGTAAAATGTTGAGACAATGCTGCCAATCTGCGCTTGAATTCATAAAGTCTAGGAACAATAGCGGAAAATTCCTCAGAACAATTACCATGAAAGGATTTATTTAAAAAAAAAAAATAGCCACAGAGAAGCTACGTTACGTTGGTTGGAAAAGTGACTGAAGTCGTGATGCCAGGTCAAGACCAGTAACATTGCATGTTCTTTGTATTGTATCATGAACCTCTCTCTATATATAACAAGAGCAACAGAGCAGATGCGTCCACAATCTTCAAAGCAAGAGCGAATGGTAGACGTATAAATATGTAAGATAGATTCTAGCAAGTAAAATTGTCTAGCACGACATAGAGCACCATCTTTCTTAGCCACAGACTTAGTAATTGATTCAATAGTCTTTCCACTTCATGTCAGCTGAAAATGTTAGTCCGAAAAGGAGGAATGGGTCACACTCCTGGAGGTTAGCATCAGCCATGCTCGTCTTACACTTTTTGCATATGATCTGTCTATCCTACATATCCGCATAACATGCAATCCTTTACAAAAACCTCATGCAGTAACCATCTACCTTGATTGGCTCTCGCGCCTTATATAGCGTGAGAAATAATTGGTGTTCAAATAAATCCGGTTCAAGCTATAGTTGCATTATACCTGCACTTCTCGGCATGGGCACCTCCACGATTTCCATAAGATGAATATATGTCAAGCGTTTGCACCCTTCTATGTTACCTATGAGCGTTTATTAGGTTGGTGCAAAAATAATGACGTTTTCTCACATAGTAACATATGTGAGAAAACGTCATTATTTTTGCACCAACCTAATATAAGGTATTGCTGTGGTATGTTTAACCGCCAGGTTGATAGCAGTTGCAATCAGAGACATTCTAGAACGTCCTGTCTATCTACTAAGCCATAGATGGGCTCGAAGAAAAAGGGAATGCCAGTCGCTAACTTGGCAGACAGCAGACAGTACAGATATTTTGAGGACGTTTTTTTTTCGGGTAACGCCGGTAAAGTGGCGGGAAGGTTGAAGTGCTGGTCGGTGTGGTAGATGGAAGCGGAGAGGGTTATGCGCGACGAAGGGGCGGGAGAACAGTGCAGCCAATCAGTGTTCAGAGCCAGCTTGCTGGTTCTGCTTGTTGGTTGCTCGGATCAGGTGCCTTGTCGTTATTCTACCCGCTTCGCACCTGTCATTTCTACCCACTTTTTCCACGATGGATTGTGCAAACGGAGAAACCAGATATTGCCAAGAACTAAAAAGAATTGGCAGACATAGAACTTCGTGCCCGCAACCCCACTATAAAAAAAACAAAAACACCACCACCAACAAAAACTGTCTGTCAAAAAGAACGATTTTCCCAAGACAGCGCTTTTGTTGTAACTACTTTCACTCTTCGACAATGTTTACTGTTTTAAAAAGCAGCGATTATAATTGTGATAAAACCCAAAAATATGAAAGTGAATTTATACATTGACTTTGTTCTTGAGAATTGACAACAAAAATGATAAACATTATTTACATTATTCTGACTATTGTCCTCATATTTGTCGCTATATTTATCCGATCCTTCAGTATCTGTCTATATTTCTGAGATAATGTACATAATACCTCATCTCTGAAATATAGACAGATACTGAAGGATCAGATAAATATGGCAACAAAGATGAGGACAATCGACTGAATAATGTAAATAATGTACATAATACCTCATCTCTGAAATATAGACAGATACTGAAGGATCAGATAAATATGGCAACAAAGATGAGGACAATCGACCGAATAATGTAAATAATGTACATAATACCTCATCTCAGAACTATAGACAGACACTGAAGGATCGGATAAATATGGCAACTAAGATGAGGACAATAGTCAGAATAATGTAAATAATGTATATAATACCTCATCTCAGAAATATAGACAGTAACTGAAAAATAATAAACACTATTTATTTACTAGATTGTTTATTACATTTATTATTGTTTACATTATTTATTATATTGTTTATTGGAATGGTTGGCAAAATATCAGTTAATAATTTAGTTTACATATTTTAATAATTTAGTCAATGTTTATAAATTCATGAATAAAATATTGTCTCCATATTTATTGGTAATTGATAAATATTACATTGCATTAGTTTTTAGAACGTTCTAAATATAGAATTATTCTTATAAATAAGCAATCTAATAGAGAAATAGTGTTTAATATTTTTGTTGTAAATTCTCAAGAGAAAAAATTCACTTTCATCATATGTTTAGATTTTATTACAATTCTAAACATCGCTTTTTTTTAAAACAATAAACATTACAGAGAAGTGAAGGCAGTTAAAATAAAAGCGGTGTTATGGGAAAAAACGTCCTTTTTTTTCCTTTTTTTTTTTGGGGCAAGAAGGTCCGTGTTTGCCAAATTTTTGGCCATCAGCAAGTAGTTAAAAATTTAGAGAACTATTATGATTTTTTGCTTCGTTTTTTTTTTTTTTTTTTAACTAAAGAGCCCGTAAATGCCCTTCGTTTGAAATATTTGCAACAAATAATCGGTAAACATGGAAAAAAAAAACGGACGTGTCAAAAGGATGTTGTGAATATAAAATTATTCTTGTAAATAAACAATCTAATAAATAAATACTGTTTAATGCTTTTGTTGTAAATTCTCAAAGATCAATGAAAATGCATACATTCACTTACGATATGTTTTGCTTTTATTAAAATTCTAATCATCGCTTTTTAAAACAATAAAGATTGCCGAAGGATAAAATGTGAAAATAATAGCGGTGTCAAGGGAAAAACTGTACTTTGAGACACAAAGTTTTTTGTTGTCATTTTTTTTTTTTTTTTTTTGCAGGCACAAAAGATTAAACATGGCCGAAATGCTACTGCTACTAATACCATTAGTGTAAAGAAAGCAAATAAAATTAAGATATATGAAATAAAACAGAAAAATTAATAATTTATAATGCATAAAACGTAAGATTACAGCTACAAGTACTAAGTGAGAAATAAGATGTAAAAGACTAACCAAAAATTAATAATAATGACAAATTTCAACTCAGAAATTCACACAACTTAAGACTACTTTCGGGGCATAGGCGATCATGGCTCTCCACATCCTCTATCTCTTGCAGCTCTCAACAAGTTCCTACTTCGATAATAATGACAATGCTTCATCGAATAAATTAACACTATTACTACTACTGCTAGGTGTAAATAAAGATTTAGATTAATTAAATACTATTCCGATATTAATAATCGGGTTTGAAAAACGAACACCTGATTTAATCCCGTTTTTGTTCTTTTGTCGATTCAAGACGACATCTTGGATGAAACAATTTTCCATTAATTTCATTCGTCTTTTGATACAACTTCTGTTCATAGCATTGAACCATAGAATATGGATTCCATTGGCAGGGATTCAACTCACGAGTTTTCAGTTCACGTCTGCCTATATCAGCCATTTAATATCTATCGAGGTACCTAACTTATTCAGTTACATATCTGTGTCTGTCTGTCTGTGTGTTTGTCTATGTCAGTCTGTTCATATATTTCTAATTACCAACTTTATTAACTGCCTACCTACCTACCTACATACATACATACCTCTGTTTGTCTCAGTCTCTTCATTATCTATCTTTTTATCCAAGTCTGTTTTTATCTATCTATCTATCTATCTATCTATCTATCTATCTATCTATCTATCTATCTATCTATCTATCTATCTATCTTTTTATCCAAGTCTGTTTTTATCTATCTATCTATCTATCTATCTATCTATCTATCTATCTATCTATCTATCTATCTATCCAAGCCTGTTTCTATCTATTTATCTTTTCATCCAGGTCTGTTTCTATCTATCTATCTATCTATCTATCTATCTATCTATCTATCTATCTATCTATCTATCTATCTATCTATGACAGTCTGAACATAACTGTCAATCTATATATCTCCGTCTATCGACACACACACACACATATATATATGCATATATGTGTGTGTTTGTGTGTGTTTGTGTGTGTGCGCGCGTATCTTTGTATGTGCGTGTGAGTAAATATAAGCAGTGCGGACACAGAGTTCAACACTGAATGATTACAGTCTGTTTCATTCTAGATTATGTTCTTTCACAAATATATATATATATATATATATATATATATATATATATATATATAGTTTTATATATATATATATATATATATGTATATATATATATATACATACATATATATATATAGTTTTATATATATATAGTTTTATATATATATAAATATAATATATATATACATATATATATATATATATATATATAATATATAGTTTTATATATATATATATATATATATATATATATATATATATATATATATATATATATATATATATATATATGTATGTATATATTTTAAAAATTAAGAAGTCAATTAAAATACGGTTTCGAGTAATGGATAGCGGTTCGGACTGAGGAATCGGAGAGCCCAGTTCGAATTACAGTCGAATCCATTACATTCATCTAGAAAAGGTATGAATCTTCTTCTCCACCCACCCACCCGTCATGGTTAAATAACAGGAGAAACCGGGTTCTTTAACCTTGGATGGCAACTGGTCTACTGCAGAAAGAAATAGCAACCTACTACGGCAGAAAAAATCTGCCTCGTCAGTCATATATCGAAAGATACATGATCGCCTAAACGTGTATCAGGCATGGCACATAACTGATTGGTCTCTTCGGGCGAATATATTTTAAAATGAACACTTTAACGGTTTAATTAAAACAACACCCCCCCCCCAAAAAAAACCCCAAAGAACGCTACATAATTATCTTTAAAAAAAAATAACAGGCGCATGATGATTGAAAGCCATAACATTGGGTGTAATTGGAGAGGAAGGAGAAAAAGAGGGGGAAGGAAAGAATGGAAAGGCACAAGAATACAAGTGTATTGTAAATGTATACAGTAAAGAGGGAGAGCATATAAGTAACTTAATTGTTATGGAGGCTAGAGGTGGAACCCCCAACGTGTTCAGAGGGTAATAGTGTATTTTTTTTTTGTTTTAGATTTTTTTAAGCAGCTTCATATACACTTAATAAAAAACACTAGGCAAGACATCAGAAGTATGTAAACAAAATGGCTATTTTTGTAGTGATGTTATAACATGCTTATCTTATAATTTTGAAATAAATATTATTCGCTCTTCTTTGTAACCATTTTTTTTTTTAAATAGTGTCTTTGGTTACTAGAATTTTATTCAATTTATACCAACCTTGTATTCGATTGCGTCTAAGATAAAACAGCCTGTCGCCTCTGAGTGTTGACTTCAATGTTCACTTCTATATTTACATACGCTCTATCTCTGAACACATTAGCACGTAAATATAGCACACCTTGAAACTATATTTATATATATATATATATATATATATATATTTCAATATAGATGCAATTAATTTACAAATTCATGAATTATTCATACATAAAACAAATACAAAGGTTAATGATTAAATGGCGAGAAATCCATCTTCGCGAACAATTCAATAATATACAAAAACCCTGAATCTGTTTATCAATGAAAAGATCCTGTTTTATAAATTTCCGTTATATTAGATCTTTTTATTTTACAAGCTTTTGTCTACAGACATCCTCAGGTATGAAATAGATTGTGTTCTTGTTTATTTAATCATTAACCTTTGTATTTCTTTTATGTATGAATAATTCATGAATATATATATATATATATATATATATATATATATATATATATATATATATATATATATATATACTAGTAGTATTTTCCAAGCGTTGCTCGGGGGTGTTGGACTACCAGTGTAAGGTTTCACAAAATGACTTTAAAACAGAATTGCTTTAGAACCCAGTGCCTCTTCCACCCCAGAAACACACACGCACAAGCATAGGCTGAGAAGCCTAGTTGGGGGTTCAACAATTAGATTCGGTGGCCCTAAAGTTAGACGCGTCGACAGAGTGTGTGTGGTATATGCGTTAAACTTGTAAAACTCGTACCTACATATGTACTCTATCGATCGATCGAACTGGAACTCGGAGTGTTGATCTTAAAAGTAAAAATACCATCAGTTTTATTTTTTTACAACAGCATTTAAATAAATATTATCTTGGTAAATACGGAGAATGAAGATTTTCTTCCATGTTTCAATTGAAAATAAATGAACACACGGAGAAAACTACCTAAGTAAAAAACAAAATTCCCTTTGTAACCTTACTTTCAAACATTTAATAATTTAAAAATATATA
>OZ010615.1:36092844-36182844 GCA_963932145.1 Acanthosepion lycidas | reverse complement strand
TATATTGATATATTAACAAACTGTATTGATTGGGAGACAAGGCTTCCTTTCTCCTCCGCTCATTTGCCCACTGCAGCTTGGTAATTTATGTCTTAATTATCCACCCTGTTCTTAAAACTATTTTGCACCCGTGTGGCAATAAAAACCTGTTTTGTTTCAACACCCTCGTTTTTTTTAAATAAATAATTATATCTGCTCTACTTTGTATTGAGCACTCTTTTGAGAATAGTAATTGTTGGTTATTGGAATTCATTCTATATACACCAATCATATACTTGGGTATATATATATATATATATATATATATATATATATATATATATATTTCAATTAAAAGGTGCAATTATAATTTATAAATTCATAAATTCTCATAGCATTTTTTCGGATTACATCTCTATTTTCGTTGCCCTCTTATTACTGAGAAGTAAAAACAAGAACAAAATCTACTTCCATACCTGATGATGTCTGTAGGAACAGACGAAAGCTTGTAAAATTAAATTAAAAAGACCTTATGCAACTGGAATTTATAAACGTGGATCATATCATTCATATACAGGTTCGGGGTTGATGTATCTTATTTATATTGTTTGCGACGATATTCTCGCCATTTAAATCATTAAACTCTATATTTGTTTTTTGTATAAGTGATTCATGAATATATATATATATATATATATATATATATATATATATATGTATATTGTTTATATATATATATATATATATATATATATATAAACAATCACCTCGGATGTTGATACAATATGTTTAACTTTACACCTCTTATTACAATAATTGGTTTCACCGTTTCCATGTAATTAATATTACGAATGTATATACTTATAAAGCTCCGTAAATTACAAGATTAGGGCAGCTTGAGGTGGCGTAATGGTTAGCAAGCTTGTCTCGCTTGGACAATTACGAATTAGTATTGACTTCGATCCTCACTGGGTGTCTCATACTTTCGCCCTTGTGCCACTTCTAAGCTACGCTTAGAAAATCACTTTTACAGAAATAAATATCGAAACTGAGCTGTTTTTTTTTGTTTTGTTTTTACCTCAACCGCTAGGACTGTTTCACTCCGGCATTGGATGTGATTGCATACCTGCATTTGTTGATTGTCGATCTTGTCCAAGATACGGCGGGCTTTTTCATTTCTTCTGTGAGATTAGGAGCTGCCGTTTTAATGCTCTCGATAGGCAGGGAAAAGAAATGACAATGTGAATATTTAGCGGATGCCATGTAACGTTACGTCAGCTCGTCTTTTCATTTTTTTTAGCAGCTGAGTGTATGTTCTCAAATAACTGGTGCTAGTTGTATATGGAAATCGATTGAAAGGGTCTTTTGACTTTAATTCTCAAGAGGATTTCTGTGTCAGTGGTTAATTAATCGATGGCGGTCGGGCAAAGAAACCAATTAGCGAATCCGTAAGAAAGAAAGAAAGAAAGAAAGAAAGAAAGAAAGAAAGAAAGAAAATAGGAAGGAAAAAAGAAAGAACGAAAGAAAGGAAGAATGAAAAGAAGAAAGGAAGAAAGAAAATAGAAAGGAAAAAGAAAGAAAGAAAGAAAGAAAGAACGAAAGAAAGAACGAAAGAAAGAAAATAGAAAGGAAAAAAGAAAGAAAGAACGAAAGAAAGGATGAATGAAAAGAAGAAAGGAAAAAAACGGCAGCTCCTAATTTCACAGAAGAAATGAGAAAAGAAGAAAGAAAATAGAAAGGAAAAAAGAAAGAAAGAATGAAAAGAAGAAAGGAAGAAAGAAAATAGAAAGGAAAAAGAAAGAAAGAAAGAAAGAAAGAAAGAAAGAAAGAAAGAAAAAATAGAAAGGAAAAAAGAAAGAAAGAACGAAAGAAAGGAAGGAAGAATGAAAAGAAGAAAGGAAGAAAGAAAATAGAAAGGAAAAAGAAAGAAAGAAAGAAAGAAATAGAAAGGAAAAAAGAAAGAAAGAACGAAAGAAAGGAAGGAAGAATGAAAAGAAGAAAGGAAGAAAGAAAATAGAAAGGAAAAAGAAAGAAAGAACGAACGAAAGAAGGGAAGAATGAAAAGAAGAAAGGAAAAAAGAAAGAAGAGTACCTTGTTGACACTTTTGCATCGTGTGCACATAACACTTTAATCATGCAGTATCTCACTGTAGTAGCCTTTTGCCATACTCAATTTTTATGAAACCTCTATATAAATATACGTAGGCATAGCAATAAATATTTTATGTGCCGTGGACCTTCTGGACGTTGACGATCATGGACCACCACAACTTATTATTATTATTATTATTATTATTATTATTATTATTATTATTATTATTAGATGAGCTTAATTTCTAAGTTCAACCAGTTCAAACTTTTACAGCTAAGACACACCATGACATGCTCACAGAGTTAAATCATCCTCATTGCC
Source organism: Acanthosepion lycidas (assembly GCA_963932145.1). Taxonomy (NCBI): domain Eukaryota; kingdom Metazoa; phylum Mollusca; class Cephalopoda; order Sepiida; family Sepiidae; genus Acanthosepion; species Acanthosepion lycidas. The sequence goes on along the minus strand of OZ010615.1, from coordinate 36,180,452 downwards.
TTCGTATTCCATTGGTAAGGAGGAAGTTCCGTTCAGAAAGCTTCTTCCCGAGAACCGCTACTTTGCAGAACAGATTCCTAAGAGGATGCTACCTCGATTATCATCATCCCCCTTCTCTTCGTATTCCATTGATAAGAAAGAAGTTACACTCAGACAGCTTCTTCCCGGGAACCGCTGCCTCATGGAACAGACTCCCGAGAGGTTGCTTCCTCGAGTACTATCATCCCCATTCCCTTCGTATTCGATTGATAAGAAGGACGTTCCACTCAGGCAGCTTTTTACCGAAAACCGCTGTTTTTTTAGAACAGACTCCCGGAAGGATGCTTCTTCGATTACTATTGATATGTCCCGGAAAGGGATATATTTGAACGAAGTAGCTAAGTGGTTTTGGCTACAATAACCAAGTAGAATACGGTATCAGTAATCGACTGGTACGCGTCGTAGTCACAGGTAAGAAGTGTAGATCAATGGCGTAGTCCAATGGGTGTTGTTATAGACTTAGCTCTCAGACTAAGGCTCTTTGACTCTGTCGTACCTACACGTCCGTCGGTGTTTATGACGGACACCAGCCAATCATATTCCAGTGAGGGGGAACACAGGTGTACGCATATTCCATTATATCAACTATCATCCTCATTCCCTTCTTCTTCCACTGGTAAGAAGAAAGTTCCACTCAAGCAGCTTCTTCCTGAGAACCTCTACTTTGTAAAACAGACTCCCGAGAAGATGCTTTCTTGATTACTATCATCCTCATTCCCTTCATATTCCATCGGTAAGAAGGAAGTTCAAATCAAATAACGTCTTCCCAAGGACCTCCACATTGTAGAACAGACTCCCGCGGAGATGCTTCCTCGAATACTACAATCGTAACCTCTTCAAGTCAAGTGTCGACCGTTATTAATCCTGCATATCCTCATAATCTGCAGTTCTTAACTCTTCTTTTCTAATGTCAATAAAACAACTCCATTCATTAATCCACTATCTTGAGTGGCTCTTGGGCCTTTTTACTGGGGAGACAATAGCGTAAAAAATGTCAGACTAATGACAATGATCGTATGCATAATATATTGACAATAGGAAAAATGCGAAATTGATTTGCAGCTCAGTTGGGTTGTGTAAAAAATTTGATCAACTCGTCTTTGGCTTTGAGCCAGACTCAGAGTACTTATTATCTACAAGTGTTTATCATAAAATGATCATTAGCCAGAAAACTGCGCCAAACATTTCTTGAGTCAGATTCGTGAGCGCGATACTCAGAGTGCTCCTAGTCATAGAGTCTTGTGTCAGCTTGAAATAGATAAACATCAACATTGCTTACTTATTGCAGAGCAACGGCTCTCAAGTTAGCATGTTGAAATTTTGTACGTTCAACTAAACCCGAGCACTGACCACTCGTCACCCGCAATTAAAACGGTTCTATCTGAATTTTTTTTTAGTTGCTTGATTCTGTTTAAAGGAATATCAACATTTCTATGGGTTATTTAATACAGAAATCTAAATATTTTGAATATAATTTTATGGCTTCAACTAAATATATTTTGAACGAAATCGTATGTCTTCGACTACAGATAAAATGTATTGTTGATTATTTTGCTATAAAATATATTGGTTAGTAATTTTATTATAAATATGTATTGTTGGTAATTCTACTATAAAATGTATTGATAGTCATTTTGCTTTAAAAATGTATCGTTGATCATTTTGCATTAAAAAGCTATTGGTATTTTTTGATTATATTTCTGAGATGAGGTATTATGTACACTATTTACATTATTCGGACTATTGTCCTCATCGTTGTCACCATATTTATACGATCCTTCAGTATCTGTCTATATTTCTGAGATGAGGTATGATGTACACTATTTACATTATTCGGTCGATTGTCCTCATCTTTGTTGCCATAATTACACGATCCTTTAGTATCTGTCAATATTTCTGAGATGAAGTATGATGTACACTATTTACATTATTCGGACTATTGTCCTCATCTTTGTCGCCATAATTACACGATCCTTCAGTATCTGTCAATATTTCTGAGATGAGGTATGATGTACACTATTTACATTATTCGGACTATAGTCCTCATCTTTGTCGCCATAATTACACGATCCTTCAGTATCTGTCAATATTTCTGAGATGAGGTATGATGTACACTATTTACATTATTCGGACTATTGTCCTCATCTTTGTTGGCATATTTATCCGATCCTTCAGTATCTGTCAATATTTCTGAGATGAGGTATTATGTACACTATTTACATTATTCTGACTATTGTCCTCATCTTTGTTGCCATATTTATTACAACGTTTCGGCCGTTGTACGCTCCGGCCTTCTTCAGGTCGTTCGAATGCTGAACTGAACTCTTTATTTCGATCACTGGAGTAGACTGTTCTAGTTACACGTGCCATGTCTAATCGATATCAGTTATCAGTTATTTCCTCAAGGACACATGGTACAGTGGATAAAGGCGTTTGTTGGATCCAGTGACAAAACCCAAAGAGTGTGAGTTCAATACCTAGGCGGTGGATAACTTTGAGAGGGGAATTAACAGGAGATAACTGACAACTGACACCCATTAAAACATGGCACGTGGAACTAGAATAGGCTACCCAAGTGATCGAAATGAAGGGTCCATTTCGACATTCCAACTACATGAAGAAGGCCGAAACGTTGTAATATATATGGCAACAAAGATGAGGACAATAGTCCGAATAATGTAAATAGTGTACATAATGCCTCATCTCGGAAATATAGACAGATACTGAAAGGCCAAAACGTTGTAATAAATATGGCGACAAAGATGAAGACAATAGTCCGAATAATGTAAATAGTGTACATAATACCTCATCTCAGAAATATAGACAGATACTGAAAGGCCGAAACGTTGTAATAAATATGGCGACAAAGATGAAGACAATAGTTCGAATAATGTAAATAGTGTAATTTTTTTATATATAAAAATATATTGCTGGTATTTTTTTTTCTATAAATATATTAGGTTGGTGCAAAAATAATGTCGTTTTCTCACATATATTACTATGTGAGAAAACGACATTATTTTTGCACCAACCTAATATTTTTTTATACTTTTCATAGTATTTCGTTTTTGTTTGGAGTGGGGCACGATTTACCCATAGCTGGAACCCTAACAGCTGCTACCACCTCGAGTCAGGGTACTCCTTGGGACAACGGCAATTAAGTGGTGTACTTTAGCTAGGGAGGAAATGTGAGATTAAATGGAAAAGAAAGAAGCATATTTTCTGGGCCATATCGGTCAATATTTTATTCTATTTAACAAATAATTTGTGATTTATATTGGGAATATTCCACAATGTCTGGTTCGGGGTATTTTAAGCAATATTCTGAAATTAGCGTTCAAATTCTTATTATCATTACCTAAGAAATTTAAATTATAATAATTTTGCTCTGTCTCTGACATAGAGCTCTCCTTAAAATCTATATATTAGGTTGGTGCAAAAATAATGACGTAATAATGTCGTTTTTTGACGTTAAAAATGCGTCAAAAAACGACATTATTACGTCATTATTTTTGCACCAAACTAATACTATCGGCATTTCCATACCGATTACCCCTTTATTATTATTATTATTATTATTATTATTATTAATATGAATACTCGACTCTCCTGTCGAATACGACGTATTAGGGTCAAGCAGATCAGTTTCTAGGAAATCGACAGCCCGACATCACTACACGAGTTTTGATTATAGTGATAAAAGTTTCGTGTAGGACCATTTTTGAAGGGCCGAATACAGAGACCTGATGCACTACGTGCCACAGGGTCCCCAAATGACCCTCCGCAGGTTTTGAATTCAGAGTTTTTCATTTTCCTAAACCAGTAGCCATCCAAGGCTATAGAACCCAGTCTGTCCTGCTATTTACTCATAGCTGGAGGGATAAGGAGAGGATTTACACCTTTCCAAAGGTTATTAGCACGTAAGTGAATGCAATGGATTCGACTGGAGTTCGAACTCCGCTCTCCCGCTATCCATTGCTCCACCGTGCCTCCTCATCTATATATATATATATATATATATATATATATATATATATATATATATATATATATATATATATATATATATATATATATATATATATATATATATAGTAAGAGAGAGAGATAATTTGATATTTGGACATCAATCCTTCTTTTATACAAGTTTCATTAAAATGACTGACAAGATATTTTTTTTTATTTAATTTTTCTTGCGTTCTTATAATTTTCTTCTTTTCTGTACATAAATGACATAAGCTACATTTCTCTAACCAAAGCCCCATTAGGTCTTATTTAAATACACATGGTGACCTACCAAACTCCATCTGCAAAATACTCGTTAATAATACAAATATAATAGCCTTATCCACGTGTAAAAAAAAAGGCTAAAATTAATGGAAGCATTATTAATAAAAAGAAAAGCCAACACTCAATATAATCAGCTATGAACACGGTCACATATGCTGACCGTGTTTGAAAAATAAAACATTCCTATAACTCTAGATACATACATCCACACATTCAGTTAAAAGTAAATATAAAACCATCTTTGATAATGGCTAAAAGTATAGCCAAAAGCACTTGGACATACAGAACATTCGTACAATTTCTACATAATTTATGCCCTGAAAAGAAGAAAATTATAAAGATACCAGAAAAATGAAATAAAAAAAATTTGCAGCGGTAGCTTGCCAGTCGTTCGTAATGAAAGTTATATATATATATATATATATAATATATATATATATCAAACAAATATAAGATTACCGATACAGTACAGTGCCCGATGAAGGAAGAAAACGATGAACAGTGCAAAATAATGTTATTAAAGGTGCTTATCTAAAACCTTCGGACATCCAAATATTTCATACGCGTCAATAGCCAATATTGGATATGGCAGCACTTCAAAACATCCGGAGAGATGCGACAAATCACTCCGAATCTCCTGATGATTCTGCTGCAATATGCAGTATTGGCACGGGCCATATATATATATATATATATATATATATATATATATATATATATATATTATAGTAAAAAGAAAGAACAGTATGATATATAATCCGGTGTTCTTATTGATATTTTTATTTTTACAAAACAGTGCTCAATGTAAATTTACAGAGCATAAATATTATAATTAACTGATTTAAAAATATGATTCCTTCGATACACAGGAATGACCATGTTTCAAACAATTTCGGCGACACACAACTTCTTACATCTGGCCACCTAATTCCGCAGACTACAACCCGAATGATGTTTTCAAATAGTGAGAATAGCCCTTTCTCTAATATTTGACAGTAATTTGGATCAATCAACCACTCGACAACAAGAATCAGCCAATTTTACCCTTCAAACCAGACAGCGCCCCACATCATTACTCCAATCCCTCCATGTTTCATGATCGCCTGCAGACATTCAGTGTTCCAAGTCTCATACTGATTTCTCCAAACATAAACCTGTCTTGAATTCGAATATTGGCAGAATTTAATTTCATCTGACCAAATTACAGGCAGCCAAAATTCATAATCTTTGCTCTCGAATTCTCTCGCCCAGTCCATACGCCTGCTCCTGTTAACCTCTGAAAACAAAGGCTTCTTTCTTGAGACACTTCTTTGATAGCCTAACCCTTTTCAGAATCTTTCTCACCACATATGGCGACATTTCCATGCTGTTGGCGACATCTTTGACGCTCTGACGACCGGGTTCTGATGACTTCCCTCTTCAACGTCCTTTTCGTTCGCTCAGACACAATGCTTGGTCTTCTTGAATGTTGTTCCACATGACAATGGCCTTCTTCATTAAATTTCTTGACAATATTATTAACGTGGAAAGCCCTAGCAATTTCTTTATCTGACTTGACATACTGATGCCATCTTAATATTTGCCCTTGTTGAAATTCACCAATTTCCTTATTTCCTCGAAGTTTCATTGCAAAATATAAGTCAATTATCGTTCATAGATGAGAGTAGCTTGATACTAACACGGTATTATCTAGAAAAAAAGAAGAGATATTGTTACACAAGCCAAAATTGCTGTAATTAAGGGTGGTTAAAAAATTATCACAGCCCACTGTATATATATATATATATATATATATATATATATATATATATATATATATTATTAAACAATAAAATCGGAAATTACCTAATAAACTTATAAATAATAAACTTATTTCAACCGACGAAATCTTCGTCAGTCTTATTCAACCCCGGTATATACATTCTATCTGGGTTCTATATACCGGAGTTGAATAAGTGATTTAGTTTTCATCTGCCGAAATAGACTATTCCCCATATGATGTAATTTGGGATTTTATGGTTTATAAAGTATTTGCGCTGTAATAATAAATATATTGAGCTCTTTTTGTGGATCTGTTTTAATATCTTATATTACTAGGATCCACTTGGATTATATACCAACAGATTATTACCTTTATATATATATATATATATATATATATATATATATATATATATATATATACTATTGCTTTCACTTGCGTGATAATACCCTTGGTACATAAGTTCTAAAGCCTTGGATGGCAACTAGTCTAGGAGAATGATAAGTCTGAATTCAAAACCGGTGGAAAGCCATTTGAGGAACTTGTGACACTCTGTATTCGAATACAAATATACATATATATATATATATATATATATATATATATATATATATATATATATATATAGAGAGAGAGAGAGAGAGAGAGAGAGAGAGACCGACAGAGAGAGACAGTGATGGAGAGAGAGAGTAATTCATTGAACCCAGAATAATCTTCAACAGAATGCAGAAAGCACTGGACGGCCGTTTCGTCCTATTTGGGACTCATCAGCAGTGCGCATCCACTACCGAGAATCGAAACCGGACTGTTTCGATACAACGCAAACGTCATACCAAATGTATCACATGCTTCCATATATCTTGGTTCCTAAACATTAAACGAAACAGCGAAGAAATCAAATACAATTCTCTGGGCTGGAAAAATACAAAAAGAAGTCTTAGGAAAACAGATTGTGCTTTTTGTTTGGGTCCCAAGTGCGCATGTACGCTTTCATCAAGAACTCGGTTCAAAACGATTTTTTTTTTTTTTTTGTTACAGGAATTTTCGATGTCTGCCAAGTTGGTAATTCTCAAAATTACAGGAATTATTTACCTATTCTCAGGTTCGACGATTTCTTTATTCTCTTTTCATAGACGCGTAAGCCTTATACATGGAGGCAGAAATATCCGCGTTGCGGACAATTAAGTCCGCAACGCGGATATTTCTGCTTTTTATTATTATTATTATTATTATTATTATTATTATTATTATTATTTAGTTATTTATTCTTTTTTCTTCCCTTGTTATTGATCTGTAATAATCTATATTATTTTTTCTCTTATTAGGTATTACCTATAGCTATGTTTTCTGTCATTACTTTTCTTCTTTTTCTTCTACTTCTTCTTTCTCTTCTTCTTCTTCTTCTTCTTCTTCTCATTATTATTATTATTATTATTATTATTATTATTATTATTATTGGAGCTTCCAATTTTATCTCTTATAATTTTCCTGTCATGTCATCATTTCACCCCAAACAAGAGAATATAACCACGAAGACGCAAGCGTGAAAGAATTTAAGAAAAAAAAAGAAAGACACTGTTAAGCAGAAAGAACAATAAAAGCACAGGAATTAAGAAGACAAAAACATAACGATTGACATCGCATTTAAATTTTTGAAGATCCAATTTGGCTAGGAAGAAGTTGAGAGAGATTTCCACAAGCGAGAAGTGCAAAGAAACTGTTAACACTGGCATTTACGGTTGCATCGAACCATTTAAACCGTAAAATGATGAGACCTAACCGCCAATCTAGTACTACACTTAAATTCGTTGATATAATCGATATACTAAAGAGAAGAAGTAATCAGAATATGCTGAAGGTTTTGACAAGGGAGAGTAGGTTTTTCTACTGGTTGTCATTCTTGGCAAACGTTTTATGATCATTAATACAGAATAGGTGATTCAGTTTGTCATTCTGTGGCTTTTATTCGTAGCTACTGTTGTTCAGTAGGCAGCTGAGTGGCGCTAATGCAAAGCAGAAGAGTAGTGTTGACAATGAATCTCCTTGAAAGATCCCGAATTTTGATGCTGATTGGTCTCGATGTTAATGACCCGTTTCTATGGTGTAGTCTTCCAGTTTTTCATGATCTGTCATGAATTTGACCGTTGTGTGGCATAATCTGTATCTTTTTAGTCTCTTCTCTATATATGAGTATGGTACACTGTCGAACGCCTTTCTTCAGTCGATCCATGTCCTCGAAGTTTCTTTCCTTATTTTCACCTTTTCCAATATTTTTTTGTTGATAATTACTTGGTTCTTGCACCCGTAACTTCCTTGTTTATATGTCTTTTGTTCTGCTGGGAGTAAACTGTTTTTCTCAAGGAAGTTTTATGTCCTCTCGGGTATGATAGAAGTGAGGAACGTGTACATTGTTGGTAGGCAGGTTATGAGCCTGTAGTTCTTCAGGTTATGAGTCCCTTCTGCTTTTGGAAGTATATATGTTACTCTCCACATGAGTCATTTGGAACATTTTTCTGGGTTTACGATTATATTATTGTATGCCCATCCGAGGTTTTGGTGGGCGCTAGATCGTTTTTTCATCTAAAAATTGGCTATTCGGTTTATTCCTGGTGCTTTCCAGTTTTGCAGATGACAGTGGCTTTTTCAGTAATATTGATATCCGTCCATTTTGACACTCTATATGCATGTGTTTTCCTAATGCTTCTTGATGCTTATAGCTCTTTCATTGTGCATTTTGCAGTTTTCGCACAACTTACACCAGAAATTCTCGATTTCCTGGATATTAGGTGGGTCATTTCTCGCCATTTTAATTTTTCCCTGTTATGGATATACTTTCTTGGTATCTTCATTGAAGATCTTGTTTTGCCAGGAGAAATCTGTTTCTGTTTTCATAAGGCTTGAATTTGTTGTTTCATTTTTTCTATAACTTTTGGTACGTTAGTTTTATTATTTATGTCAAGGCTTCGTTCCAGTTGTCTCCCTTTTCTTTCTTTCATTTCGAACTCCCTGTCTGCATCATTTAGAAGTGACAATTGTCCTCGTAGTTTATTTATTTCGGTTTCTATTTTTCTTTCCAGACTGGCATTTTTTTTTTTTTCGTTTATGCTGTGCATTTACTTTTTCACCTATTGTTTTGCGATCGTTGACGAGGCCGCGTCGATAAGATGATTCATTTCTGTCAGGTTCATTGGTCTTTCCATTTGGTTCCATATTCTTCTAATTGCTTGCCTAGTGACGTTGATGGTTTCCTTCACTTGATGGTTCTTTCTTACTTTTAGAATTGTTGACCTTTCCTCTAAAGACATTTGCTTTACATTCTCCCATTTATATCGCATGTTTTTTTGGCATCTAGGTTTCTCTCTCACATTCCTCATTATCTTCCTCTGTCTGCTTGTGTACCGCAGAGGAATTATTACAACTGGTTTCTATTTGTTCCTCCGCATCTAACTCCTCTGGGTTGTTGGCATTTAGCCCCTGGATGTTAACGTTTAATCTATTGTTGATGTTTTCTCGTATTTTTTCGACTTCTATGTCAGGTATTCTTTTTTTTTTCCTGATCTTCTCACGCCTGACATTGGCTAGTTTGTTGGCATCGATGTTTAGTCTGTTTGAGGGGATATTTTACGCGTCAGATATTATAGACGGTTTTGGTCGTTGTTATCGTTGACTGGATTTATCGTAGCAGTGTAAAATGCTCACATTACTTCAATATACTCTTCCCTGGACTGTTTATTTATTTTTCTTTTTGTGAGATTGTCTTTTAATTGATATAGAGGGATCTGTGAGGACAGTTCTCGGCGTGGTTTTCCTTTAGTTCTCGTTCGGTAAAGTTTGTTCAAGGTGTTGACACACCTGACGACCGATGCGGTTTAGCAATATTTTTCGTTGTGTCAGCATTGTAGTTAATTCGTATTTACCCATACGTAGAGGGCTGGTCTATGGGCGCCAGAGCATAACCATGACATAGTGGGCAATCACGTTCAGAGTGACAGGCATCCTCCTGTGATTTTATTTATTCATTTATTTATTTTTTGTTACTATTGCTATTATTAACAACGAAGGTAACATATTCATTTATAAGCGTTTCGATCGCAAGGAGACACGACGTGCTTCACGAGACTCCAACATAACTTCAAATTACAGAATTATTATTATTATCCTTATTTTATTTCCTTTGATTTCTGGTGTGTACACATTTATTTCGGGTCCCAACAAGAGATCTAAGGTTCGAAATGGCATCATGTCATTTTCCACTGACCAATTAAAAAAACACCATAGCTTCCTTAGATAAAGCCCTTCGTAAGGTGCGGGCTGTACGCGTAGGGAGAATTTTTTAAAGCATGGGCTTCCAGGAATCCCTTCAGTGAGTTCGCTGGAATCTTTTACAACCAACCTGAGGGTTCCAATTACAACAAGGATTGTTGATCTGCCCATGTGCCACATTTTGGAGATTTTGATTTCATTTATTATTATTATTATTATTATACTTCGATTTCTGACATAGTCAAACTACCTAGCAAGTCTGCGGGAAGACCTAGGGCAGGTAGTAGTGTGTTGTTATGACTACATTTCATGATTTGTTTTTCTAATTCCCATAATACCATTAGCGTTACATGGACGAAGTTCTTCTTAGTATGTGCGCTGTATTTATCAAGAGAATTTTTTTGCATTTTTCTTAATCTGGGATTTACAGGGATTTTTTTTTTTTTTTCATTGTGTTGTTGTGTTCCTTTTTTTATCATTCCAAGCGCACCTACTATGACTGGTCCTATTCTTGTTTTCTATTTCCACGTTTTTTTTTCTATTTCCATTTCCAGGTCTTTATACTTCGATAGTTTTTCAAACTCCTTGGTTGCTATGTTGCAGTCTGCTTGGCAAGCCATATCAACTAACTGGCAAATTATTATTATTATTATTATTATTGTTGTTGTTGTTGCTGCTGCTGCTGTTGTTGTTGTTGTGGGAATGATTAGCACGTCAAAAAATGACGCTGGTGTATATAAACGAAGCCCGGCATGCCCATCATAAGACCCAGGCTTGTAGATGTATATCAGATACATGCATCACAGTCAAATTTACGCGATATGGCAGTAACGTTAGCACATTAACCTTAACGGTAGTGCTCACTTAGAAATACCTTTAGGTCAGTTAGCAATGTCTGCAAACTTGATAAAAGATGATTAGTTATTTCTTAATATTCATCACAGACTCTGTATTTAGGGTCAACACAATGTTTCAATATGTCTGTTTGATAATTTCTAATGAGCAAACATTGTTCTTGCACTGCAAGAATAAGACGTTTGTCTTCAGCTTTTAATCCTGCAACTACTTAGGGATTATTATTATTATTGTTCTTCTTCTTTTATCAGTTTGTTTTCTTTTCGTCTTATTGCAATTATTTTGTGAATTCATAGTTGCACTAGTAGCAATAATAGACAAAACGATTTCTTTCTTTTTTTAATCTTTTTCTGTCCACAACAACGGTCTTCTTCTTCATGTAAGTCTATACCTTAATAATATTACTTTGCTTAACATGATTACGCTTTAATAATATAGGCAAATGTAGAAACATTATCTTGCGTACAGCACTAATTGTCATTACAGTCGATCATATAAATTCTCAAACTACGTATAATGACCGACATTTCGTCTCAATTGGCCTATTTGATTAAATGACTGAACAGTTAGATTAGGTCGGAATAATGGAAGAGGCAGACGATACGATGGTGAAAAATCGGTAGATTGCACTGAGTTTCTGTATTCTTTTGTCAATGATATTAAATCGTTCTCCTGGGTTACCAAACGCGTGTTAATATTTTCTTATTAATTATATACCAGTGTGTTGGCCAGTTTATTATTATTATTATTATTATTATTATTATTATTATTATTATTATTTCCTTTGATTTCTGTTGTATACACATTTCTTTCCGGGTCCCAACCAGAGACCTAGGATCAGAAATGGCTTTGTGATATTTTCCATTGTTCATTTTTGTAATATATATATATATATATATATATATATATATATACTTTAAATATATATGTACTTTAAAGTGGTTTGTTTTTCATTACATATATATATATATATATATATATATATATATATATATATATATATGTGTGTGTGTGTGTGTGTGTGTGTGTGTGTGTGTGTGAAAATATTGTAGAAAATAGGAAAGAAACTGGTTTGGTAAATAATCCAAAGTTCCTTAGTATTTTTGTAATTATTTTTAAAAAATAGTGCTCGATACGAAAGTAGAGCATAAATATAATTATTTATTTAAAAATATGATTCCAACTCGCTACATAAGAGGTCTCATGTTTCAAAACAAGAGCCGAAAACTTCAAAATATTATATATATATATATACATATAAGTTCTTTTTTATAGATACAAGACAGTATTTTGTAGACATAAAACAGTAAAATCGACATTGCTAAACGAAACGCTCCTCTGTGGCTAAATCGTTAAAGCACGTCAGGCTATATGACGGTTCCGTGTAGGATACAGGTTCGATTCCTGTCATAGGGCGCATATTTTCTATGAAAATTTCTCGGACATTCAGGCCGGTAAATGTCGTTAATACTGTTTATTACAAACAGAGCATTTACTTAAATATTTGTATCTATAAAAAAAGAACGTATATACATAAAAATGTCTTAAAATAATTGTTGGGCTTTGCTCATTTCATTATATATATATATATATATATATATATATATATATATATATATATATATATATATATTTAAAGATATGTTTGGTGGTACAAAATTTTATCACTGCCATGAACAGACAAAAATTAGTTTTATTATTACCACTGATGATAATAAAAAGTAAAAATGAAAAACGGACTAGCTAAGTGGTTTCGTACCTCGCTCAACAGAGCTAAATCTAGGTAAATAGAGTAAATTACCTAAAAATAAAAATGGACAAATTTTATTGGTGGGAAGAAGAAAAAATATTTAAATGGTAATTAGTTGGATGTCTAATATAAAATCCTTCCTGTTTATAAAGAGAAGGACTTTAAAGATAGAATATAGATGCCTCCTCCCACCAAACATTTTTAGGTGGTAATTTGAGTGGGACTTGCTAAGGATGATATATATATATATATATATATATATATATATATATATATATATATATATATATATATATATATATATAAATAATTATAATTATTTATTTAAAAAAATTATAACATAAATATGTTATAAAATCACTACAAAAATAGCCATTTTGTTCCAACACCTCTGGTGTCTTATCAAGTGATGATGTTGAATGTAAAATAAATGGTTTTAAACGTTTCAAATTAATTAACGATCCTTCGCAAGGGGAAAACGTTGTTACAAAAGCTAGAATGACCAACCAAAATACAAGTATAGGAAAATTCAAAAAAGCTTGATAACAAAGTCATGTTATAATATCTATTCAGATCTTTAAAACAGAGGTAATATTAAAAAAGAATTTATTCTAACCAATAATTATTAAATTATATGATAAAATTTGATATTAAAATTAAAAGTAAGAATTACCAATTTTAAAATCCAAATTTAATCTCTATTAAGTTTAAAATTATAAAATTACTGAGGAGAAAAGAAGAAATACATATGTTATTGTTATGGTCCAGTTCCTTGTACCACGGTGATAGTCCGATGTAGAACCAAATAAGAGGAACTCGAATACGGATATGGAATAACACAGATATATTACAAACAGGAATATATACAGAGAAGTAGAAAGTGTTAGTGTTATGGTCCGGTTCCTTGTACCACGGTGATAGTCCAAGGTAGAACCAATAAAGAAGAACTCAAACACGGATATAGAATAACACAGATATATTACAAACAGGAATATATACAGAGAAGTAGAAAGTGTTAGTATGAACAATCAGGTTTAGTAGAGAGAACAATGTAGTCTCGACCAGTATCACTATTCCAATGTCTTGCAGTCATTGTCTGAACGCGACTCTGTTCGGACTGCCTCTGACTCGACTGACTGACTCGCTCTGACTGAATGACTGACTGACAGACTCCTGACGGACTTCTGACGGACCTCACTCCAGACTGAACGGTATTTAGTCACACTCCCACTAGGGCATCATGTGGCACAAGGCGGGTTTAACGTGGGATCTCCGAGCCCTTGGGATCTCCGAGCCCGTGGGCTCGGCCAAAAATATGCCCTTTGAGCCCGTATAAACGGATTCAGGGTCGCTTTTATCTCCCCGAAAGAGACTCCACCCTTCGGCGTAGCCTCGTTTGGTTTCCTCCCCGCCCGAAGGCAGAGAGTTCAACCGATCAGCCGATCAACCAGTCGCCTAACTTCGGACTGAACTCCCTGCTTCCTCTTGAGGCGCAGTATTTATTACGTATGGAATAGTCCATTATATTATTATGGATAAGGTCCCATAACAGTTATTCAATTTATTTCTTCATTGAAATTACGTTAGAATAGACGCTGATATGTCATCCTGTCCTCTGACAATATGTATACATTTTAATCCTAAGTATGTGAATGTGGTCCTAACCTCACGCGTAAAACAACCCAAACACACTCAGATTATAATACATCATTATTATATATCGATTTCTGCTATAGTCACACTACCTACCAAGTCTGCGGGAAGACCTAAGGCAGGTAATGGTGTGTTGTAATGGATACATTTCATGATTTGTTTTTCTATCTTCATATAACATTATTAGCGTTACATGGACAAAGTTCTTCTTTGTGTATGGGCAGTACTTATCAAGACAATTTTTTGTATTTCTCTTAAGCTAGGATTTCCAGAGATTTTTTCAATGTGTTGTTCTGTTCCTCTTTTTATCATTCTTACTATGACTGATACTATTCTTGTTTTCTATTTCTTTATCTTTTCCATTTCCAGGTCTTTATACTTCGATAGTTTTTCAAATTCTTTGGTTGCTATGTTACAGTCCACTGAGCAAGCCATATCAATTAGTAGGCAAGTTTTTTTTTTTCTTCTCGGGTTTTTGACATTTTAGTCCGGACTATTTGTTTCAATTTTCCTGTTTGTAAAGATGGTGGAATCCCATAGAATTACGATGTCTTCTATTTCTGTAATCGATGCTGGGTAATGTTTGCACATCGTCCCACTCTATTGTGACGCTTCCTATATTCATTTGGTGCAAGTGCAAAACATTCTAAAATGAGATTGTCTATGGTTTCCTGATATTTATCACAAAACCTGCTTTTTGGATTAATGTTAGGTTGGTGCAAAAATAATGACGTAATAATGTCGTTTTTGACGTATTTTTTAACGTCAAAAAACGACATTATTACGTCATTATTTTTGCACCAACCTAATACTGTTATGCATGATATTTGCCTGAAAGGATGGCTTCATGACATTTTCCATTGATTATTTTTTAAACAAAACTATTATTATTATTATTATTATTATTATTATTATTATTATTATTATTATTATTATTATTATTATTTCCTTTGTTTTCCGTTGTATACAAATTTCCTTCCGGATCTCAACCTGACACCGAAGGTCAGAAATGGCTTCATGACATTTTCCATTGATCATTCTTTTGTAAAACAAAAAACAAAAACAAAAACAAAAACAAAAAAACAAAAAAACAAAAAAACAAATTAAAGTCTCACACATTTTACATAGAAAAAGCTTTTCGTAATGAATGCGCTGTACTTGTGAGTACAATTTATTTTATTTCTTTTAAGATATGGACTACTACTTCAGCGAGTCTCTTGGAACTTTTTCCAATCAATCCGAGTGCTCCAACTACAACTGGAATTATTGACGTCCTCATGTGCCACATTTTTTAGATTTCCATATCTTCAAAGATACATTAAAATCTACGGTGAGTGCCATGTCAATAAGAAAGTACGTTCTGTTCTTGTGGTCTTTGATCACGATGTCTGGAAGATATCCTTCGATTATTTTGCCTGATTATTATAACTCCCACCAAATTATTAAAGGTTCTATCTCTGTAACTGAGAATGGGTGATGTTCTTATCAGTTTCTTGCAGTTTCTTTCCTGTAAAAGTTGCATATTTCCCGATGCAGATATTGGCCCACTCCATTATGCCAGGTTTTATATTCACTTGGTGCTAACACTGTGCAACCTTATACACGACAGTCAATTGTTTTTTTTTTATATTTATCCCAGAATTTGCATTTGGGGTTAATGCAATCCTTCAGTATGTCTGCTTGGTAATCTCTAGTTAGCAAGCATTGTACCTGTGTAGCAAGGATAAAACCTTCGGTTTCAGCTTTTAACCTTGTACTATATAACAACTGATAGATACGGGGTTTGTCTACATCAGCTTGTTTGGTGTGGGCAGAGTATTGACGATGAAGAGCCTTATCTTGTTTCTGTCTTTGGTACGTTGCTTTTGTTATCTTTTTTAAGTTCTTTGTTGCTGTAATAGGTGCATTATGGTTTACTTGCACTTCTTCACCCACTTAAAATTTCCTTTTGAATTCCTTAGATTCCGTTATTACTGAATAAAATGTCTTCTTTCTTTCCTATTCTTCGACACAGATCATCATTCAGTCTTTTGAGAATTCCAGGTAACTTTGATGATTGATTGTTGTCATTTTGTAAAACAGTTCTAGTTGAACTAATCCTCTGGTTCCTTCGGATCTAAGCACGTACAGACGATGAACATCATTATTATTATTATTATTAGTAGTAGTAGTAGTAGTAGTAGTAGTAGTAGTAGTAATAGTAGAATCTACATTTTAACCAGCCCGTCATAAGAATAAATATGTTCATCATCACTGCAACAGGGCGTTTGAATCGACATGGCAGCGGTTGAATTTCCTGAATAAACTAATTAGGTACCTATCTCTTCAGTAATGGCAAGATGATTAAATTTCAAATTTAAATGTATTTGAAATGGCATTTATGATACTAGTTTGGTACATGTCACTTCAAATTTAATATCTAAATTGTTTTTCCATTTTAAAATAGTACATTTATTAGAAAATATATTCAGTTTAAATACAAAAGTCATTTATTTGAACCAGCATTTATAATCGTAGTTTGGTACATTTCAATTCGCTGATGGCAAGATTATCAAATTTCAAATCTAAATTGTTTGTCCGTTTTAAAATAGTACATTTATTAGAAAATATATTCAGTTTAAATACAAAAGTCATTTACTTGAACCAGCATTTATAATCGTAGTTTGGTACATTTCAATTCGCTGATGGCAACAGAAAATATATTCAGTTTAATTACAGTTATAAAATGACATTCAAAGGGCCGCACATTCCGGGATTATACTCTTTACCCCGCTACCCAGAGAGCACGTGTGATTACAATTTTTTCTATTTTTTTAGGGCATGAACTACCAGGAGTCCCTTCAGTGATTCTATCTGAACTTTTTCCAATGAATTCGAGGCCTCAACTACAACTGGTATTAATGATTTCCTCGCGTGCCTCATGTTTTAGCATTCCACTTCATGATCCTTGTGTTTTGATAGTTTTTTGACGCTCTCCAAAGATATCTTATAATCTGCAGGTACTGCCATGTCAATAAGAATGAATAAGATGCATTATTTCAGTGTCTTAATTAAGTCAAATTGCGTACACACACACACACACACACACACATATATATATATATATATATATATATATATATATATACATGAAGGTTAATGGTCAGAGTTGAATCAGACCAGGGAACAGTAGTATTAAAAAATGATCAAAATACGTGCGAAAAAATAGATATAAGTAAAAATAAAACTAAGATGTAGAGCTCTTAAGCTTAAAAATCAGTAGTTCAATTAAAATACGCAACCACGGTTTCGACCTCACTGTCTCTTCGGGCGATACTTTTAAAATGACTACTTTAACGCTTTACTTAAAAACACAAAGAACGCTACATAATTTTCTTTAAAAAAAAAACAGGTGCATGATGGTTGAAAGACAGGATGTTGGGTGTAAGAGGAAGGGAAGAGAAAAAGGAGGGAGAAGGAAAGAATGGAAAGGAACGGGAATACGAATCTATTGTAAATGTATACTGTAAAAGGGAAAAGCAAATATGTAACTGTTATGGGAACTTACCTATAACGATAATGGACTCTTCCTGACACTATAAATGCTGCGCCTCTCAAGGTGTATAATGAATGAATGGTGTAACGAGTCGAGATAATATTAGTTCACTCTAAACCAGACAGACAGTCATTACTAACACCTTCAACTTCTTGTACTATATTTCTGTTGTAATATATCTTTGTTATTCTACTCTTGTGTTCGTGTTGTTCTTCCTTGGTTCTAACCTTGGACCATAACTGTGGTGCGAGGATATTGGACCATAACAATGACGAGGGACTGAAGAAACGAATTCTACGCGGAGAATCTACAAAAAACTTTTTGCTATCGGTCGTCCATAACAGAGGCGACGTAGGTAGTGAGAAAAAAAAAACCCCAAAAAACAAGTTCTACGCGAACATAAGAAAAAAAAAAAAAGACAAAATGTTCTTTTTGGACACCAACTTTACAATAGTAACAAAGACACAAATTCTACACAGGAATTTTTTTTCCGTACTAGGGTTTCAGAATAACAGACAACAAAGACCTGAAGTCTAAACTAAAAGAAAAATATTTAAACATAATTACGGTAAATATGGAAGATTTTAAGGCAACCATATTGGAACTTATGAAAATACAATTTGAGCAGCAACAGAAAAACGGACAGAAGCATCTGGAACTACAAGAATTATTGCTACGGGTAATAACAAATAAAGGGCAAAATGCCGAAAATGAAACAGTTCTCTCGCAAAATACTATATGGAACTCTATCGAAGATTTCACGTATAAACCAGACGACGACAAAACGTTCGCAGCTTACTTCAGGAGGTACGAAGATTTACATGTGTTTGATTGCGGGAATTGGTCAGATGCGAGAAAAATACGTGTACTACTAAGAAAATTAGGGTCTAGCGAACACACTAAATTCGTAGACTACATCATACCAAGGAAAACAAATGAGTTAACTTTCAAGGAAGCCATAAAACTGTTAACAGAACTATTTAGCCCAAATACCTCACTATTCCACAAAAGATGGAAATGTCTGAATCTAACAAAAAAGGACAGCGAAGACTATATAACATTCGCTTCCATTGTAAATAAACACTGTGATGACTTTAAGTTATCTGAACTCAGCCCGAACAATTTGAAATGTTTAATATTCGTTCAAGGCCTGATTTCGACGAAAGACGTGGATATCAGACGCAGAATTCTTACAAAATTGGAGAGTGAACCAAATTTGACGCTACAAAAATTGGCTGAAGACCGTCAGAGATGTATAAGCGTGAAGAAGGACTCGAAAGATATAGTAGAATCTGGCATCGCGCACATACGTAAAGTATTAATGGCAAACACGTTTTTGCACATTCTCAAAAACAAACCAAACCAATTTTCCCTCCTCAAAAACAGATCAAACAAATTTTTTTACTTCAAGAATTTTGTGAAATTCTTCAAGTTAAACATATCAAATCCCCGCCATATCACCCAAGATCAAACGGGCAAGCGGAGAGATTTGTAGACACACACAAAAGAGCGTTAAGGAAAGCATATAACGTGCCAACGTTGCATCAATTTTTACAAGTATATCGAATTACACCAAACAGTGATACGCCATCGGCATTATCACCCGCGGAAGTGATGTTCGCCCGAAAAATCAGATCAGTATTTGACAAATTGCTACCAAAACAAACAAAGCAAATACCAATGTCGTGCGTACCAAAAAGAAAATTTCACCCAGAAGAGAAAGAATTTTTTTAAAGACGTATAAAAACAATACGTCCTACTGGAAGCAAGGTACAATTGAAAAAAGAATCGGGAACATGGTTTACATAGTACAGGGCCCGAAATTCTCACATAAAGGACATGTAAATCAAATAAGAAAGAGGCTGTTAGATGATTCAAACAGTTCACCTGAGGAAGAAGTGATGGATACAATATTCGACACATTTGATATGCAAAGGCCGCAAACAATGTCTGAACCACGAAAATCGACCAGGAAAAGAAAAGTCACAGAGCCTTTGATAATAAATCCAATGAGAAAAAAAATACTAAAGACCCCTGCGACGCAAAAACTTTGGAAGGGGGGTGTTATGGGAACTTACCTATAACGATAATGGACTCTTCCTGACACTATAAATACTGTGCCTCTCAAGGGGTATAATGAATGAATGGTGTAACGAGTCGAGACAATATTAGTTCACTCTAAACCAGACGGACAGTCATTACTAACACCTTCAACTTCTTGTACTATATTTCTGTTGTAATATATCTTTGTTATTCTACTCTTGTGTTTGTGTTGTTCTTCCTTGGTTCTAACCTTGGACCATTACTGTGTTGCGAGGATATTGGACCATAACAGTAACTTAATAATTACATATAAGTTTTTGTTTATCAACGATTCACTTTGACCTTTTCGCTAAGATTAGGTGGAACCCAGACACGCATATTATTAAGGTGTCCTATCTTTTATAAGTGTAGACATATAATTGATTGTTATTTGCTTAACATCATTGCTTATTCTCGAGTACTTTTCAGTGGATCGCTTTCCACTAATGATTTTAGAAGAAGAAGAAGACATGGTAGAATGGAATGGTAGATCAGCGTTGAAGAGAAATAACAAAATTTGACAAAATGTCAAAATTTCTTAAGAACTACGAAGGACAGGACGTTTTGGAGAGTCATGATCGCTTACGTCCCTGAAGGGATACGGCACGTAGGAGAAGTGTACTCAATACAATAGATAAAAATAAGTGCGATTACATTGTATTCAATTACTAGCCCCGGTATTCGGCGTTGCCCGTGTGTACAGGGCTGCAATTGTATAACCGCACCTCCATTTATACCCGCCCCCGCTGTCTAGAAATGGTTGCCTGCGTCCCCGCTTGCATGCATCACCCGTTGGTATACTAAGCTACTCCCCACCGTTCTTCTTTTTTACGGTATATTCTTTGTAATTGTTTGATTGTTGTTAATAAAGGAATTCCATCGATAAAACCTTCTTGTGTTGTCGTTGCTAGAGGTTAAATTGTTTCAAGGTTTTAGATATTCAGTAAATTTCCTATGGCCGTAATACTTTTCAAATAGTATGGCATAATTCGCAAATCTAGTAATGAAACAAAAACAGGGATGAAGCGTCAGAGTTTGATTCAACTTCAAGTGCAAACACATGGACTATATATTAGTCACCCCCTCCCACGTGGGCATCATGTGGCACAAGGCCTTTTTAACGTGGGATCGGCCAAAAATATGCCCATTGAACCTGTATAAACGGGTTCAGAGTCGGTTTACCTCCCCGAAAGAGAATCCGCCCTTCGGCGTAGCCTCCTTCCGGTTCCTCCCCGCCCGAAGGCAGAGCGTGCAACCGAACAGTCGGTCAGGACTTGAGCGACTGACTGACTCATTTCAAAGTGCAAACACATGGACGCCTCCTCCTCCTTCTTCGCACGTTTTTTGTAAATCTGAGGTTAATAAAAGGTTATTCGGGAATTTTCCCTTTTAACGCTTCAATAATCCTTCTCAAACAATCTTTGCATCAAAGGTTATTCGAATGCCAATTTAGGATGGAATCATATGAATAAACTATTGACTAAATAGCAAAAGCCATTTTGGGACTTAGTTTGTCGCAGATTTCGTCCACTTAACTAAAAATAATGGAAATGAAGCATTCACACAAGACAATTTGCGTGTCATGTAATTTACATGGCAAATTCGGTAAGCATCGAATGAAAACCAGTGACTTATGGTCAAAAAACAGGCTTTTTGGACAGTTTTTCTTGGTTTTTTCGTTATAGGCGAGGAAGCGAGCAAGACTAAAACCATACTATCTTATTTCTTGAACGATGGCATTTTTTTTTTTTTTTTTTGCGACAAGTTTGAAGAAAATCGGATAAAAATGAGGAAGTTATTCAAGTTTGTATTTTAAGTCGTACGAAAGACCCGATTTTTTTCCCAGTTCTTTTGTAATTTTTTGTGCGAAACCAATGTTGCAGGAAATCTATCAAGTACTCTAAGTGCAAAGAACATCAGCTCATCCAGTAAAAGTTTTGTTCGCGTGAAACTTTGCCTTTTTTTTTTTTTTTTTTTGCAAAAAGTCGTACCTTCAGTTTTATCAATTTTTTTGCCATATTCGGGGTGGGGGGATTCTGGCGATTGAAAAGTTGGTTTTGACGTACCTTACTAAATTTGCAACATGCGTGTACAATTTCATCGAAATTGGTTGAGAAATGTGAATATGCTTAAATAGCACACACACACACACATCTGTTTTATAGACATAAATATTCACCATTATTTGCAATGATTGGTTGACTCTTATTAGGAAGGTCTTTGATAATTCTTGAGCAAATCTAAGTTTTTAAATACCTACAAATATTTCTATTGCTATTAAATTTGTAAAACTATGTTATAAAATGAATCCATGTAAATGTGTATGTACTAATAGATAAAAGAATGTTTATTTTCAATAATATTAGGCTGGTGCAAAAATAATGGCGTTTTTTGACGTTAAAAAATACGTCAAAAAACGCCATTATTTTTGCACCAACCTAATACATGTATGTTTACTTATTTAATTAATTAATTATTTATTTATTTTTGGAATGTACCTTTTGAGTCGAGCAGTCTTGGAAAGAGGGGGGAACAACATTCTGACGTGGTGAAAAGGGTGCATTGAACAAAAAAGGCTTAGAACCACTGATCCTAACGAGTTTGACGGTGAAATGGTGAAACTTGGTTGTCAATCTAGTAGCATACTTAACCCCTTTTCCCAACATAGACGGATATATACGTTTTTGCCAAAAGTCGCTCTTTCAGACATGGACGAATAAACACGTCCATAACGTTCAAAAACCAGCTACAAACGTGTTTATACGTCGATCTTTATTCTTTTAGTGCCCTTCTGAACTTGAAACGAGTCCAATTGTCAACTCTTATGCCTGGTAGAGTTGTTAGCCATCGCTCAGGTACTTCAAAGTACCTAAGTTTCTTAGTTACTATATTAAATTAAATAAAAAAGAACGTCTGAAAATGAAACCTTTTACCCAAAATAATTATCAGGGAGGTGCGAAGGAAAAAAATTCATGAGAATAATTACCATGAAAATATTTGTAGAAAAGACAGAAGGAAGCCATGTTATGTCGGTGAGAAAGTGACTGAAATAGAGATGCGAGGTTGGGATTGATTATATTACAGACCCTTCTTTGGATTTTGTCAGAAATGTTATTCAAATAGATAAATTATAAACTTATAACTGAGTAATCATATTACATTGAGTCATAAATAATTTCTTTAATTGTTTATCAACTTCATTCGTCAAAAAAAAAAAAAGTACAATTACATTTTATTCAATTGTATATTCACCATTATTTGCTGCCTCTTATCAGGAAGATCTTTGATAATCTTTGAGTAAAATTCTGCAGGTTTTGATGTGGAAAAGTTCGTCTTGAATTTGTTTTTTGTTAGAGAAACTTTTCCCCCATCACAGTATTTTGTAATGATTGATATAAATGTATTAATCAGTTGTTGCAAAGCCAGGTAAATATGATGGGTGGTGTAAAACACAAATCACGTTAAAAAATCCCCCTCCACTCGATGTTATTCTTGCTAGATGTAACCTTGCATTATTTTCATTGGGGATATTACTTTGCACCAATAGATAAATGCTAAAACTTATAATTGAGTAATTATATTAAGTTGAATCGTAAATAATTTCTGTTTTTATTTATCAGTTTCATTCAAGAAAAAAAGAAGTTATATTTTATTCAATTGTATATTCACCAAAGACCAAATTCTATATAAGCAAATATGACACTTATAGATCACCTCAGAAAGAGACAATCGAAATTTCTAAGCCAAATAATGAGGAAAGATGCCTTGGAAAATTTGATACACACACAGGATAGCCTGAAGGCAAGAGAGACAGGGGAAAACAATGCATAACTTAGCTAGCGAATTTAAGTAGATGGATAACAGAACAGGGTTTAGGAGAGATAAAAAATAGACAAAATTTATTTACTATTAGATTGGTGCAAAAATAATGTCGTTTTCTCACATATGTTATTATGTGAGAAAACGACATTATTTTTGCACCAATCTAATACTAGCAGCATAACCCGGCATTGCCCGTGCTTGATTCAAAAATCGTACAACTCATACAGCAATCGTTATCACTTGACTTAAAATATTTTTGCTCTTCCTTGCCTTTAAAGGAGTGCCCTTTGCCATGCTGATGTTGCTACATGCCTTACTTCTTACCTATCTCACACTGCAAAATTTTTCTAAGCTCTATACTAAACATTAAATCTGTTACGAAAAAAGAACTAAACAAAATGAACACAAAACGATCAGCTTTAAAAAAGGACTCGTAACTGGAATAACCGAATAAAAAAAAGAATGTTAACAACAAATACTTTTCCACACCCAACCCAGTTCTGCGGAATCAGAATCAACGTTGAGTTTAAGCAAGTGAATGAGCTAATTGGAGTAAAATGCCATGCAGATTTAAATTTTTCCCACTTGTGATGAATGCAGCTATCGATGTTTTGTGCATGCTAGCATGAAAGTTAACATTCGTGTCAGTCAGCTGTTGGCTCTCACGCTGGCCAATAGAATCTTCCTGCCTATTCGTGGCAGCCAGCTATGGGCTCTCATTCTGGCCAATAGAAAATGGCCGCAAACTACATGAAAAGTGCCGTAGAAGCATGAAAAAATCGATTATTTCCACTATCGATGGGAGTTGGGATATGCAACGTCGGTCTTGGCCGCCCTGCTAACTTGGAGCATGTGCATGTAAATTTGGGTGCAAATCCGTCGAAAATTGCGGCCGTGCATTCGTTACACACCTTTTATAGATAGCGATATTATTTAGACAGGAAATTGTGGAGAGTTCTGTCTGCCAACGTACTGAAAAGACATAACACGTAGTAGAAGCAGAAGCAGAAAGGATGATTGTTAGGATTAAATATAATTCGCCCGTGATTGCTATACATAAACTGATTTCGGTTTTTCTTTTTTATTAAGGGTGTCTCGGTATTGACACTTTACAATAATGACATTTTTTTTGTTTGTTACCCATTTATATGGAGAATTTTACTTAGTCTAATATATCTGTTTTGACACTATTTACATCGTTCGAACTGTTGCCCTCATCTTTATTGCCATATTCAAGACGTTTCGAGCGTTGTACGCTCCAACCTTCTTCAGGTGATATACACTGAAATTTCGAACCAAACCCTTTATTTCGTCCATCTTTTAATACCTGTCTATATTCCTGAGATGAGATATTTTAACTATTTGCACTATTTACATTGTCCGGGCAGTTGTCGTCATATTTTATTGCCATATTGACGACATTTCAGCCATTGTACACCCTGGTTCAGGGATAAAAGCGTCAGTTGAGTGATCCAAAAGTGACTTGACTCAAAGAGTTGTGAACTCAATACCTGGTCCCAGAAGAGACAAAAAAAAAATTAGAGAGTTGAGTTATCAAGGGGAATTAACTAAAAATGAGATGTTGAAAGGTATGGCATGTGGAATTAGAACAATTGACTCTCGTGGACAAAAAAAAATGGTTTTGGTCTGAAATTCTACCAAATATCTCCTGAAGTAGGCCGGAGTGTACAACGTGAATATGGCAATAAACACGAGGACAACAGTTTGAACAATGTAAATAGTGTAAATAGTTACAATACCTCATCTCAGAAATATGGACTGTGAATATGGCAATAAAGATGAAGACAGCAGTTTGAACAATGTAAATAGTGTAAATAGTTACAATACCTCATCTCAGAAATATGGACTGTGAATATGGCAATAAAGATGAAGACAGCAGTTTGAACAATGTAAATAGTGTAAATAGTTACAATACCTCATCTCAGAAATATGGACTGTGAATATGGCAATCAAGATGAGAACGACAGTTCAAACAATGTAAATAGTGTAAATAGTTACAATACCTCATCTCAGAAATATGGACTGTGAATATGGCAATCAAGATGAGGACGACAGTTCAAACAATGTAAATAGTGTAAATAGTTACAATACCTCATCTCAAAAATGTAGACACATGTCTGTTTTTGTCGCTTTAATTAAATCTATAAGACTTTATTTTCATCGAGGTAATTGTTAATTTTAAAATCCCCACTTTATTTTGCCAGAATTTCTAACTGTGCAATTGGTGAAGTGTTGGAGTCCGTAGAAAATGGTAATAAGACGGTGTATATATTACTATCTTTAAAAAATAAGTGCCTTGAATTTTTAGTATCAATTTGGCTGTGATGCATGTGGCTGTTATACATCTATTGAACAGGGTTGCATGATCGATTTATTGGTCCTCATATGTCCTCATATGTCAGTGTCTCTCTATATTTCTGAGATGAGGTATTATGTACATTATTTACATTATTCGTACTATTGTCTTCATCTTTGTCGCCATATTTATCACAACGTTTCGGCCGTTGTACGCTCCGGCCTTCTTCAGGTGGTTGGAATGTCGAACTGAACCCTTTATTTCGCTCACTGGGGTAGACTGTTCTAGTTCCACGTGCCATGTTTGATGGATGTCAGTTATCAGTTATCTCCTGACAATTTTCCCACTGAAAGTTCCTCCCCTGCCATAACCGGGTATTGAAAAGTTGCAATAGTTGCACATGGCACAGTGGATAAAGATCCAGTGACAGGACCCAAAGAGTGTGAGTTCAATACCCGGTTAAGGCAGTGGAGAACTTTCAGAGGGAAAATTAACAGGAGATAACTGATAACTGATATCCATTAAAAAACATGGCACGTGGAACTAGAACAGTCTACCCCAGTGAGCGAAATAAAGGGTTCACTTCGACATTCCAACCACCTGAAGAAGCGTACATAATAAATATGGCGACAATAGTCCGAATAATGTAAATAAAGTGTCATTGTGTTGACATGCTGCTTTCTTAGACAATAACAATAATTAATTAATTAATTGATAGATTAATTGATAGAATGATTGGATGTGTTATCATGTACGTGTTTTGTCTTGGTTGAATTAAGATGGGCTACAGTAAATATCCCGTTCAGTAACACCATGATGCAACACCAGCCATGGCTCTCATGGCTTCTGATCTTCATCGATTGGAGATGTTAACAGATACATGATTTGTCTTGGTTGAATTAAGATGGGCTACAGTAAATATCCCGTTCAGTAACGCCATAATGCAACACCAGCCATGGCTCACATGGCTTCTGATCTTAATTAATTGGAGATGTTAACAGGTACATGATTTGTCTTGGTTGAATTAAAATGTGCTACAGTTAATATCCCGTTCAGTAAGGCCGTGATGCCTGTACCTATCAAGCAGATGTAGACAAACCCCGTATCCATCAGTGGCTACGTAGTGCTGGATTAAAGCTGAAAAGCGAAGGTTTTATTCTTGTTGCACAGGTTCAATTCTTGTTAACTAGAAATTACCAAGCACCCGTACTAAAAAAATTATATTGACCCCAAATGCAAATTCAGTGATAAATATCCAGAAACAATTGACAGTTTTGTATCAGGCTGCACAGTTTTAAAACCCACTGAATAAAAAACTCGGCATGATGCCGTGGGCCAATATCTGCACTGGAAAATATGCAACTTTTACGAGAAGGAAATTGAAAGAAACTGTTCTGAATATCACCCAGATCTGGTTACTAGTGAGATAGGACCTGCAGCAATTTTATGAGATTTTACAATACAGAGGTAGAACAATGGAAGCTAGTCATTCCAGAGATCGTGATCAAAGACCACAAGAACAAAATTTGCTTTTTATTGACATGGCTGTCCCTACATCTCTTTGAAGATATTCAAAAAAAGAAAATCTATCATAAATACAAGGACCTTGAAG
The DNA here is from genome assembly GCA_963932145.1 of Acanthosepion lycidas. Lineage (NCBI taxonomy): Eukaryota > Metazoa > Mollusca > Cephalopoda > Sepiida > Sepiidae > Acanthosepion > Acanthosepion lycidas. The sequence goes on along the minus strand of OZ010615.1, from coordinate 36,152,472 downwards.
TGGCACATGAGGACAAAAATGACGAAAATGTTGTCCATCAATAATTCCACTTTTAGTTGGAGCTCTCGGATTGATTGCCAAATGATTCCTATAAACTCATTGAAGGGATTCCTGGTAGTCTATGCCTTAAAGAAATACGGAAAGTTGTAAACACAAGTACAGCTAATACATTACGAAGAGTTTTATCTATGGAAAATATGTGTGACCTTAGGTTGGGTTTTTTCTTTTTTTTTTTTTTTGGTGGGGGGATATAATGAAGCAAATTTCTGGAATTAGGTCTCGTGTTGGGACCCGCTAGGACATGTGTATACAACAGAAATCAAATGTAATAATAACAATATTAATGTTAATAATAATACGTGGTAGCAGTGAAAGTAACAGCAACCAAGAATTTAAATAAAAGAAGCAAAAGGAATGTTAAGAATATAAGTAAATAAATGTTAAATAAAACTTCAGAATTCTATTCTGCTTTATTATATATTAAATCCAAAATATCTTACAGCGAAATAAACATCTATAATTCTCAAAATGTTTGTTTGTTTGTGTGTGTGTGATCGGATGTTGTTTATGCGTTTCCACAGTTTTCATCCGATTTCGATGAATTTTTTTGTTTGATAGATAATTCTCCAGTGCCGGTTTTGAGTACAAATTGTTGGCGACAATGGCTCTCCCCTATTTCCTGTCCTTTATAACTCTCAGCAACGTTTTACTATTTACTACCTGTTCTTGGATAAATATCTTTCATAATAAAAAAAAAATTAATAAAAATAAATACTTAAAATTTTTACAATAATATAATCTATATCTAGAATTCTCAAAATGTGTGTGTGTGTGTGTGTGTGTGTATGCGTTTCCACAGTTTTCATCCGATTTCGATTAAATTTTTTTTTTTTTTTTTTTTTTTGTTTCATAGATAATTCTTCAATGCGGGTTTTGAGTCCAAACTGGGTGGAAAAAATTACAACCTTGAAGGTGAAAAATAGAAAAAACTGATTTTTTCACACTTTGCGTAAAAATCAAAGGCAAAATTTAATGTCCGTAAAAAACAGCGTACAATCAATTTAGAGAGTTGAAATCTAACACAAAAGATTATTAGAATTATAAAAAAAATTATATTATAAATAAAAATTATTGTATATTATTATTATGACGGTCCATGGAAGAGGTCCCTTCCTTGCAAAATTGAGAATACAAAAACGGCCCTTTTCAGGGCTACCCCTATTCAAATTGTTAACCCCTCTATTTTGGGGATATGCCTCAGTTGCACCCAATTGTTGTTACTAATATTCATTTTCGATTGGGCTGACTTTAGACTTAAACTGCTCCAACTGAACAGCAAAAATTCCCAGTAATGAAACACCAGGTCGATGACGGGTTATACTACTAGTATCTTTATATTTTGCCGAGAAATTGAAAAGACCATCTATTAAGGGGTCCACCCCTTTTTCATACAAGTGGACTCGCCTAGTGTGTACTTGTACTGCTGCTGGTGAATACCCAGCGAGTTAGACAGTGAGAAAGTGAGAGTGTGAGGTAACCGTTTTGTAGGAGTTAAAGTTGCGAGCACGTAGACTCAGAAGGAAGTCATACTTTGATAGTGAATTTCCCAGACTGTATATATATTATTATTGCTACTAACCGTATTTCTGGATCTACTAACCGTATTACCAATTGTATTATTACGTCAATACATTTATTTGCTATATTTCATTCCTGCGTTTGTCATTCATTGGAGACCGTATTTCATCTCGGAATCCAAAACACCATCAGTTGTTCGAGCGAATGGCACGATTCCAATGATCCTAGCAAAAAGGCTAGCAAGAAATGGAGAATTCAACAAAGCATAAGTATCTATTCAGCCTTCAGCATTACTGAAAATAGCTCGAATCATAACAATAGTGGTGGCGAAACTTTAATTCTGGAATGAGGAGGTACTATTATTTACTGTCGAACTAATATCCTCATCTTTGTTATTATTATCATCACAACGTTTAGTATTTGTACCAACCAACGAACTTATCCCGGTGTCCGTCGATCTGGGTAACTTCCACAGAAGTTAAAACTGACCCCTTTATTTAATGTCTGGGGGTTTAATTTTCCCGTTCCACTATCCATGTCTAGGGATACCCTGCTCTTATTTAGCATTGTCCAGTTATTGGTTGTCTTGTCAAGTAGAAACGTTGAAACACCGGTTCCTATATTGCTGTAATGGAATGTCTCACTCTCCATATTGCCTATTGTAGACTGGCTATATCATTAAATATATATATAGTGTGCACAGGATATACCTGGCGGACTTGCTTCGGCAATTAGTTGGAGATTCGTCTCCAGATGTGCTTGTCGAACTTTCTGCCTTCGGGTATAGAGAAACCCAGACGATGCTCTGCCGAATTATATTTTGAATATAGTGAAAAGCAGATCTGTCTAATATTTTGAATATAGTTTAAAGCGAACCTATGTCTAACATTTTAAATATTGTGTAAACGGGAACTATGTCTACCTTGTTGACTCTAGTATAAGTCGGTTCTGTGTCTAGCTATCCATTAGTTCATTGACTTTTGTCTTTCGTCTGGGGTAGTAGACAGCTACCCGATCCCGTTTTTTACGGGGTCTACGGGAAATTTTTGCCCGAGACTACGGGCCCGGATACCCCACGTTAAATTAGGCCTTGTGCCACATCTGACCGCGTGGGGCGGTTGGCAAATATCCTTGTTTAGGCAATTAGTTAGGGATTCGTCTCCAGCCATGCTAGTCGTACTCTCTGACTTCGGGCAGAGAGGAAACCAAACGAGACTAAGGCTCCGTCTACATTTTCTAAACTCTAGTGTAACACGAGATCTATGTCTGAATGTTTTTAGATTCGTGTGAACCAAAAATCTGTCCACTTTTTTAAATGAATTATAAACCTAACCTGTGTCTACTGTTTTAATCTAGTGTAAACCTAACCTATGTCTAATATTTTGAATATAGTGTAAAGCAGGCATATGTCTAATATTTTGAAAAAGTGTAAACCAGAACAATGTCTAATATTTTGTATATAGTTTAAAGCAGATTTATATCTAATATTTTGAATATAGTGTAAAGCGGACCTATGTCTAATATTTTGAAAAAATATAAACCAGACCAATATCTAATATTTTGAATATAGTGAAAAGCAGATCTATGTCTAATATTTTGAATATAGTTTAAAGCGAACCTATGTCTAACATTTTAAATATTGTGTAAACGGGAACTATGTCTACCTTGTTGACTCTTGTATAAGTCGGTTCTGTGTCTAGCTATCCATTAATTCATTGTGACTTTTGTCTTATAAGCTTATGTTTTGCATTAAATAAGCACGAAAATGTTTACATGTTATTAAATTATTCAACCTAACCTAATCTAATAGCGATGAAAAACCTAAAGAGAAATTAAAAAAAATATGTCCTATGTGTAAAACGATGACATTGTCAGTTTCATTTCGAAGTAAGGAGTACAGATAAAAAGTAAATTCAAAAATGGAAACTCGAAAATGTAAAAAAAAAAAAATGGGCAAAATATCGTATGTTGTATCATGGGGGTAGGGTGTAACGGTTACTGTTGGTTAAAATAGAATTCAGTGCTAACCTGTTCACTCTCACACTTATACCTTCGAGGATATTCTCCTCCCCCAGCAATAAGTTAAATAGTAGGGTAGACTATGTTCTCTAGCCTTGGGTGGTGACCATTCTACAAGAAGGTCTTCCGCTATATTTTCCAAGAAGTCCCAATTCACAAATAGGAAGAAAATGAACTTTCAGAGAACCATGTTCATGATCAAGGAAGATGGGATTTAATCTTAAAGCAATAAGTAGCAAGGTAGACTGACCTTTCTAGCTTCAGTTGGCAACTGATTGAGGAGAGGAGAAAGACTACGCTGAATTCCAAACTGTGGAGAAACTGAAACTACTTCACTATCTTTCCCAATAAGTTAGAGCATTATATTGATGAGGCATGTCATTTAATTAAATAAATAGGTTAATACCAGGGTAAAATGGGACTCTCCAACCCGTAATTAAAATGAATCTGTGAGGATTTATGATCGGTTATACTTTTAATGGATATGGAATGAAGTTTTAAAGAAAAGAAATTAAATAGACTTTGTTAGCTAATGGTCTGGGAGAAGACCTGAATTCCAAAACGTAGAAAAGCAACATGAAACTCCTGCACTTTCTTTTCAATGGGTGCGTGGCTGAGAGGTTAGAACGCTCGCTTTCTGACCATTGTCGAACAATCACGTGGTCAAGATAAACACTCAGTTGTGGAGCAAGCTGAGGTAAAATAAACGTAATCCAACCTTGAGGAAGAGAGCTATTTATGGTGCAATGGAGCATCTCATTGTGCTAAAGTGGGATAGTCCATTGCTTGGGCTGTGATTGGCTGCTGGTACCTGAGTGGAGGTATTTCTATATAAATACCAGCTTGATTCATCAGTTAGTTTGAAGGGTTTGTATTAAGTTACAACCTGCTTTATTTTTGTCTGCCAGCTGGACGCTAGCTGGGACTCTTACGCCGGTAAGTGCTGTTTATTGTCTTGTTATTCTACAACCATGAGGGTTCAAATCTCACTATTGTCGATTTGCCAGGAAGGAGACTTCCTAATGTCATCGGTCTGGAGGGGGGACTTTGAAAACCATACCACAGGTTGATCCAAGCTTTGTGTGTGAAATTGGATAGATGGAATTCTAGGGGTGCTAGCACGAAGTCACAAGTCATCGTGGCCGAGAGCGTGCTGGCCTTGTTCAAAGTTTTGATCAGGCTAGAAAACATGCAATCTCCCAGAAGCTGTAGCTAAGGTCTGCTCAGCATAGTTGCAGTATAAACCACAGGTTGGTTATGTGGGTGTTGAACAGACACAAAATGTGTCTGAGCGAGAGTCTGCAATAGGGATTGGCTAGCCGCCCTAGTAGACGGGTATCTTTGAATACGAGTGGCCAGCTATTATAGCCTTGGGTTGCACCCAGTTTACAAGAAGGATTACTCTGAATTCAAAACAGTGGGGAAAAATAATAAGAAATCACTTTATTTTATTTCCCAATAAGTCATGGCAATTCACAGATAATAAAGAAAATGGCTCTGCAGTGACTCGTGGTCATCTATGTTCTGACAGAACGTGACAAAATTAAGAAGGGCGTTAACATGCAATTAAAACTATCTACTCGATAGGAGAAAAAAAAAATTATTTCAAAAGATAGCCCAACATGAAAGCGCCAGTCACGTGTATATTTCTGATGTGGAACAATCCGAACAGGGCGAATATATGGCTCGTTAGAAAGCCGAATAATTATGTCCGAAAATCAGAATACAATAAATATCTTGAAATATGGCAATATATTGAATACATGGGAGACATGCCTTTATTTAGTGTCAACACAATGCCACGAGAGAATATTGATAAATACAATTAAGTTGTCCATTCATAATAAGCTCAGCGTGCCGTCGTCTTTTCGAGCCGTAGTCGCTTCTCACGATGGCGACAGATGGCTGCATAAGCTTAACGCAGTTAGTCGCAGAGCCGTCACTACGTAATAGGTATCAATATATTCCAACTGGCTTGATTTTCCTTCTCTTCGACCTGCTTCTGTTGAAGGCTCTAAAGCCCGCTATTCTGTGTCATTACTCGCCGTTTCACTGTGCCTTTCTTCCATCAGAACATCTTGCGAATGTTAAATTGGAACCATCGCTTAATGGATGTTGTTCCCAGGTCCATCCTGACCACGTGGTGGTAGCACCTGTTAGGATCCCAGCTATGGGAAAATAGTTAACCCCCAAAACACTATGAAAGTATAAAAATACATTTTTATAGAAAAATTACCAACAATACATTTTTTTAAAACAGAATTACCAGCAATAAATTTTATAACAAAATGACCAACAAAACATTTTATCTGTAGATGAACCCATAAAACTATATATTTCTGAGATGAGTTATTGGAATTATTTACATTGTTCGGTCTGCAGTGGTGAGCAAAAACATGGAGAATTGAGTTAAAGAGAGCTAACTGAGACATCCGGAAGAGGCACGACACGTGGAACTAGAACAATCTATACCGGTGGACGAAATATAAGGGTTCAATTCAAAATTCCAATGACTTGAAGAAGGCAGGAGCGTACAGCGGGCGAAACGTCGTGAATATGACAATAAAAATGAGGGCAACAGCCCGAACAATCCCTACACGCAAGCCGCTAGTGCCCTTCTGACGGGCAGCCGATGGCAACGCCAGGAGTCCTCTGGAGGCAGCCATCGGCAGGCCAACTGTGGGCCTCTAGCGGTCCGCCAATGGTAACACTGCCGAGACGAACACGCCGGGGTTCCGACATCGGGCCACCAGCGGTAAACGCTAATAGCATCCTCCCACCGAGTGGCAATTTGGTAGTTTGCATGTAGGGATGTAAATAACCATAACACTATGTACAAAATATTTAGATTTCGGCATTAAATAACCCATAGAGGTGTTGATATGCCGCCATAACATTCTAGTCTTTGTCTTTCCTTCTTTGGGAAGCATCTCTAACATTACTTTTGTAGTTTTCATTACAAAAGAAAGTCGTCAATATGGCGGATTGGCGCTGCACTTCTTCACACTTCTATTCTGTCAGGTAAGATATTTGCAGGACAGTCTGCATGGTAATGGGATTGCGTCTAAACCCCGTTGATTGTGACAAGAATTCGAATAGAATTTCCTGGAAACATGCTTTTCACTGACATGTAACGATTTTTAGACGCAAAAGAATGTCCCGCTAGGCCAAGAATTCTCTTCTGGTGCTATTTATCTGTCCTGTGATGCGTGCAGAGAAGGCGATTGCTGCAAAATAACAGTGAAGCCACCTATAAATCCATCATGACATTATATGGACTTCATCCACGTCCAGGCCATGGGCCCTCCAGCTTTAGCATGTCATGTGTTTACGACGAATAACACCCCGACGCAATTGTCTCAGTGGGGTGCAATAATTAACAAATTAATACCATAGGCAATACTACGATAGTGGGTAAACTTTTTAATATTAATTTGATTGCTCATACTAACAATAACTGGACTTTTCTTTTTATTCATTTATCGCCAGTCAAGGCAATAAAGCCGCTAAGATTCAAGGGATTATTAAGTGTTAGAGAATATGAGAAGAAAATTATTAACGTGAGGAACAATAAAAAACATGAATTAGGCAGACAGAAGATAATGATTGACACTGTATTTAAATTTTTGATCAAAGATGACAAGGAAGCAAGAAGCAGGAAGAGAGTTTCACAAGCGAGAAATACAAGAGGATAAACTGTTAGAATATAAATTATGGTTACATCTAGCCACTTCAACTGTAAAATGATGAGACCTATCTGGCAATATAGTACTGCTTTTAAATTCATAAAGTCTGGGTACTATAGAGGAAAATTCATCAGAACAATTACCATGAAAATTGTTTTAGAAAAGGCACAGGGAAGCTATATTACGTTACTTGAGGCTAAATTATGTTTCATGAGGGATTGGCCGGGCGTAACGGTCACAGTTAACTGGGAAGCAAAAAAACCGGAAGAGAGTTCCACAGGTGAGAAGTGCGATTGAAGAAACTGTTAGCATCGAACTTACATGTAGCCATTTCAACTGTAAAATGATGTGACCTTGCTGCCGGTAACATAGAGAAAAGTTTCCTCAGAACAATTACTATGAAAATAATGATAGCTCTGGGGAGCTACGTTACGGCGGTTTGCATTGAAGATTAGGCGACAGCAAATTTATTCATTATTCCAGGTCTCTTCTGCATAAACTAGTTGTTTTCCATGTGATGGAATTTCTTCTTCTTCTTTGATTCTGTTGTGTCGTAAAAAGGAAAGATTGGCACACATATAGAAAATAAAAAGTAGTTTATTCCGGAGAATATGGTACACGGTTGAGAACACAGTCTAATGTAATAATAATAATAATAATAATAATAATAATAATAATAATAATAATGTAATAATAATAATAATGTAATAATAATAATGTAATAATAATAATAATAATGTAATAATAATAATAATAATAATAATGTAATAATAATAATGTAATAATAATAATGTAATGATAATAATAATAATAATGTAATAATAATAATAATATAATAATAATAATGTAATAATAATAATTATAATAATAATGTAATAATAATAATAATAATGTAATAATAATAATGTAATAATAATAATAATAAGGTAATAATAATAATAATGTAATAATAATAATAATGTAATAATAATTATGCAATAATAATAATAATAATAATAATAATAATAATAATAATAATAATAATAATGTAATAAACAGTTAACTCCTCGGTATTTACCCGATACTCCCCACAAGGCGGGACGTGTCACAAGGTCGTTTTTTTTTGTTTTGTTTTTTTTACGTGTGGAGTTCCGAGCCCGTAGGCTCGGGAAGAAATTGCCCGTAGAACCCGTATACACGGAGACGGGTGTCTGTCTACCTCCCCGGACGAGATTCCGCCCTTCGGCTTTACCTCATCTGGCTTCCTCCCTGCCGAAGGCAAAGAGTTGACAAGTAAAGTTAATTGTAATCGTTAACTCCTCGGTATTTACGCGAGAACCCCCAGAAGACGGGAAGTTGCCCGTAGATCCCGTATACACGGGCTATGGTAGCTGTCTATGTCCCCAGATGAGACTCTGCCCTCGGCAAATCTTCGTCTGGGTTCCTCCGCCCATAAGCAGAGAGTCGACAAGTAAAGTTAACTGTAATCGTTGACTCGTCGGTATTTACGCGAGATCTCTCCACAAGGCGGGATGTGGCACACGGACGGTTTTTAACGAGGGGTTTATTCCGAGTGTGTACTCTCGGTAAAAAATTGACCATAGATCCCGTATACACGGGGCCATGTAGCTGTGTACGTCCCCAGACAAAGCTTCGTCTGTGTTCCTCCGCCCAGAAGCAGAGAGTCGACAGAGTCGACAAGCAAAGTTATGGTTTATTGTGTTGTGTTGGAAAGGTTGACACACATATAGAAAATAAAAAGTAGTTTATTCCGGAGAATATGATACACGGTTGAGAACACAGTCTAATGTAATAAACAGTTAATTGTTAACTCCTCGGTATTTACTCAAGACCTCCCCACAAGACGGGATGTGGCACAAGGTGTGATATGGCACAAGGCGGGATGTCTCACAAGGCCAGTTTTTAACGTGGAGCTTTCCGAGCGCGTACGCTCGGGCAAAATTTCTCCGTAGACTCCGCATACACGGGGTCGGACAGCTGTATACCTCCCCAGACGAAACCCTGCTTTTGGCATAGCCTCATCTGGGTTCCTTTCTGTCCGAAGGCAGAGAGTCGACAAGCAGAGTAACGATTAATCGTTAACTCATCTTCTTCAGTAAGAGAGGGTGCTGTTTAAATAGACTTAGACCAGTCCATCTTGTGGTGGTGTTCAGCTATTCCACAAAAGATTCTATGTACCATACAGTCCTTCAAGACGTTGACCATCGTGGCTCTTCACAATTTTCTATCATTTGTAGCTCTTAGTTAATTTTGTCTTTTTGTTATCTCTCCTAAACAAATATATTTACACAGGCTCGTTAGGTAGGTTATGCGTTGTTTTCCTCTGTCCCTCTTGTCTTTGATCTCTCTCGTGAGTATTAAACTTTCCAATCTGTCTTTCCTAGAAATTTCAACTGCCTCTTTCTGATATTAAGTATAAATATCCTTTTTTCCATTTTCTCTAAAACTGTCGTTGCTCGCATAAAATGTCGCGCTCGGGTACCTCGAGGCAGTGTAATGGTTAGCTAGCTTGTCTCTCTAGAATATTTACGATTGAATAGTGAATTCGATCCACATTGTGTGCCCGCTACTTTCGGCCATGTGCAACATCTAAGCTACGCTTGGAAAGTCACTATAACATGTTGCGCTTGCAAAAAATAAAAGAAATTCGTTTTTAATGACTAATTTTTGCTGATTATTCGACTTTCCAATCAATATATTGATTTTTATCATTTTAGAAATACGGGCGGGCATATTTATATATAAATAAAATATCAAATCGATCTCTGATCTTTAAAAGTATGGATTGGGTGATTTATTTAACTCTCAAAGGACTTAAATGGATAAATCTCTTTAGATGATATGGACTGTGCTTTTTAGAACACTGTGTTGGTTTTCCTGGAGAACTGAAACCCCATGAATTTTGTTGATTTGTTCTTGATTTTCTTTCTTTATCATACCCAAATCTCCAAACCCAAGAGGGTAAATGCTTCACTTCCATCATCAGGTCTTAGATCTTTTCATATTTGGCTAGCTTTTCAAAAAATCTTCGCAGAGATGTTTTTCTCACCCTTAAATCCTGACCTCCTTAATCACTGGCATTATTATAAGATATTACTAAATAGCTTTGTTAAAAGAGTATATATTTTTGAAAGAGAAAGACAAAGGAAACACTGACAGCCGTTCTCTCCACTGTAAGCCTCAGTATCTATTACCGTCACCCTTATTATTCTCTTTCCGTCAGATTTGTTACTCTCTCTCTCTCGATCTCACTTTGTCGGCATTGTTTTCTCTTTCGCTGAAGGTAAGCTTAAGAGAAAAAAAAAGCCCCTTCCGGGTCAGCGTTCTTTTTATGCTTAATATTGATAGGAATATTTCGCTATACACCATAGATGAAAGCAGCAATTCCTTCACAAGACTTAACCATAGGTATCCTGTTTCCGATGGCTCTTTTTTTCAATCATGTCCAAAGTGTCCACTCCAAAATACAAGAATTAAAAACTCTCCTGATGACAGCATTAAAACCAGATCGTTTACTGAGGCAAATGTTGGCGTACTGAAGAGACGTGGCATCTTTTGACTCCCAGTAAAAGTTACTATTCACGTTTGGTGCGAAGGATCAATTACATTAAGTCTAACGTAAGACAGTATGACTTTTTATACAGCATGCTGAGAAAGATTACTGATTGGACGTGATTCAGCGACGTTTTTCTTCTTTTTTTTTAAAACGGTAGTTCTTAAGCCTGAGAGATTAAATCAAAGATCAACTGGACGTTTTATTCCTGTTCAGTGAGATGTCTTCCGGTCATAATTTCTTCTTAAACAGTAATTTTCCGGTGAGTTACTGGTGAAAAGTTTTGATGTCGGTGTTCAGTTTTAATTCCAGTCGTCGTCAGTCGACAACAATTGCATGTTTATATCGTCAAAATTATTTTAACATATGTTTGTGTTTTTCTTCTTTTTTTTTTTTTTTTCTTTTTGCTAGAGGAAGTGACACTCGGTTGCTATTTCATTGTTATGAGTTACGAACCTCATGAAAGAAGGAAGTCGGAAAGGAAGGAAGGAAGGAAGGAAGGAATGAAGGCAAAGAGACGTTTAAAGAGAATTAGAAGGAAAAGAAAAAGAAGAAAAAAAGAGAAGTATTTGAGTTTTAGGAGAAAATAATTTGAAAATGAAAAGAAAACAAATTGAGGCAAAAGGGATAGTAAAGAAAGAAAGAAAGAAAGAAAGAAAGAAAGAAGGGGAGGAAGAAAGGAAAAAGAAAGAAAATAAATTGAAGCAAAAGGTATAACAAAGAAAGAAAGAAAGAAAGAAAGAAAGAAAGAAGGGTAGGAAGGAAGGAAGGAAGGACGGAAGGACGGAAGGAAGGAAGGCAAAGAGACGTTTAAAGAGAATTAGAAGGAAAAGAAAAAGAAGAAAAAAGAGTAGTTTTAGGAGAAAAGAATTTGAAAATGAAAAGGTAACAAATTGAGGCAAAAGGGATAGCAAAGAAAGAAAGAAAGAAAGAAAGAAAGAAAGAAAGAAAGAAAGAAAGAAAGAAAGAAAGGAAAAACAAAAGACAATAAATTGAAGCAAAAGGTATACGAAAGAAAGAAAGAAAGAAAAAAAGAAAGAAAGAAAGACAGAAAGAAGGAAATAAGAAAGAAAGAGAAGAAAAATTGAAGCAAAAAGTGTAACGGTTTAAGAAAGAAATAAAAAGGGAATGAAAAAATAAATTGAAGCAACAGGAATCACAAAGAAAGAAAGAAAGAAAGAAAGAAAGGTCGGAAAGAAGGAAGACGATAGCCACTAAGACATAAGGGACTACTTGATAAGAAAGAAAAGAAGAAAGAAAGAAAGAAAGAAAGAGAGAGAGAGAAATTAAAGTAAATAGGATACAAAGAAAGAAAGAAAGAAAGAAAGAAAGGAAAAAAGAAAGAAAGAAAATGAAGCAAAAGGGATAACAAAGAAAGAAAGAAAGAAGAAAGAAAGAAGAAAGAAAGAAGAAAGAAAGAGAGAAAATGAAAGAAGAAACAAAGAAAAGAAATTGAAGCAAAAAGGATAACAAGGGAATAAAGAAAGAAAGAAAGAAAGAAAGAAAGAAAGAAAAGAGAAAAAGAAAGAAGAAAGAAAGACAGAAAATGAGAGAAGAAAGAAAGAAAAGAAATTGAAGCAAAAGCGATAACAAAGGAATAAAGAAAGAAAGAAAGAAAGAAAGAAAGAAAGAAAGAAAGAAAGAAAAGAGAAAAAGAAAGAAGAAAGAAAGACAGAAAATGAGAGAAGAAAGAAAGAAAAGAAATTGAAGCAAAAGCGATAACAAAGGAATAAAGAAAGAAAGAAAGAAAGAAAGAAAAGGAAAGAAGAAAGAAAGAAAGAAAGAAAGAAAGAAAGAAAGAAAAGAAGAAAGAAAGAAAGAAAAAATTGAAGCAAAAGGGATAACAAGGGAAGAAAGAAAGAAAGAAAGAAAAGGAAAGAAGAAAGTAAGAAAGAAAAGAAAGAAAGAAAGAAAGAAAAGGAAAGAATAAAGAAAGAAAATAAAATAAAGGGAAGCAAAATGTATAAGAAACAAATGAAAATAGAAAGAAAAGAATGAAGAAAGGGGTGAAAAAAGGAAGAAAAGAAATTGGACCAAAATGGATAACAAAGAAAGAAAGAAAGAATGAATGAATGAATGAAAAGTGGGAAGGAAGGAAGGAAGGAAGGAAGGAAGGAAGGAAGGAAGGAAAAATGGCAGCAAAAGAGATAAATAAATTAATAATGAATGAAAGGAAGGGTGGAAGAAAGAAAGAAAGAAAGAAAGAAAGAAAGAAAGAAAGAAAGAAAGAAAGAAAAGGAATTGAAGCAAAAGAGATAACAAAGAAAGAAGCAAAGAGGATAGAAAGAAAACAAAGCGGGGGGGGAAAAGTAAAAAATATATACAAAGAGAAATAAGAGCTCTACTGGGCATTTATACCGTATTAATCTGAAGGTACCATATATATATATATATATATATATATATATATATATAATCAATTCACCCCAAGCAAGGCAGTAACTAAGACGCTAAGACGTAATGGGCTTCTAGAAATTAAAATGGAGGAAAATACTCTTGAAGGAACTGGAAATCTAATAATAGTATAAATTTCAAAGTTTACGCCGAGTCTAGAGTTGTAGTAGAATTTAGAACAGACCGATAACAAATCCTAAACAGGAAACAAGAGATAAACCTGTTCAAAATACTGGGGAGGAGTGTGAACCGGACGATATGTGAACATATCTACTCAATTATTGAGAGAAACTAAATAATTAATTAATAAACATTTCAGAGTTTACGCGGAGACGTTAGAAGTATAGAGTTGAAGTAGACTTTAGAAGGATCCGGAAACACAATCCTAAACAGGTAACATGGGATAAAATTCTACACCTCTTAAAAAAACGTGGAGGAGTGTTCAGCGGACGATAGGCTAACCTATCTACTCCTATTGAGTTTGCGTTTCTGTGTGTTAATTTCAGATTTTCTATACTTACGAGGAAGTGAGTGGTTAACGTTGAGAGTGTGGGCAAATATAAACAGTGGACAGAGAAATCAACACTGCCTGGTGACTTTCAGTTTCACTCTTTAAAGTCGCCTAAGTATCGCTTAAGATATAAAACTGATAATCATACCACTGTTAATTTCTATGTCCACATATTCTCTCTCACTCTTTCTTAATATATATATATATATATATATATATATATATATATATATATATATATATATATATATATATAGGAGTGTGTGTGTGTGTGCGTGTATGTGTGTGTGTGTTTCCATTGATGGTACAACACATGAAAATATCCCTTATAAAGTTGACAGACAGATAGATAGATAGATAGATAGATAGATAGATAGATAGATAGATAGATAGATAGATCTAAACAGAAAAGAATAGATAGATAGATAGATAGATAGATAGATAGATCTAAACAGAAAAGAATAGATAGATAGATAGATAGATAGATAGATAGATAGATAGATAGATAGAGAGATAGAGAGATAGTGAGTGAGTGAGTGAGTGAGTGAGTGTAGAATTGAAAAAGCGGGTGGTAATTAAAATAGAGAAAAGAAGAAGAGAGAAGCTTGGGAGAGAGAGAGAGTGGGTAGAGATTAAGGCAGGGAGACTGGGCAGAGAAAAAGACTCCCAGATTATTTGGGTCGACGTACGTATTAGGGATGCAAAAGAAAGAAAAACGATCCGAAAATATTCGCCCTAACTTTTCCCCAAATTCTCTTCATTAGTAGGCGGCGGCCTGCATGTTTTATGTTTGAATAGTGTCAGTATCATGATCTACCACATTCAAGTACAGTGGCTAGATATATGCACGTACACACACACACACACACACACACACACACACACACACACACACACACACACACAGGGATTGAGAGAGAGAGAGAGAGTGAGTGAGAGGGGGGTATCACTTACGTGTGTGTCTTTCCATTGTCTGCTCCAATGTATGAAAATATATCTTTATAAGATATATTTTCATGCATTGGAGCAGACAGCAGCTGATAGATATGAACAGACTTAGATAGATAGATAGATAGATAGATAGATAGATAGGTTATGTAGGTAGGTAGGTAACTTGGTATGAACGGACTATGATATATATATATATATATATATATATATATATATATATATATATATATATATATATATATATATATATATCGATAGATAGATAGATAGAAAGACAGATAATGTAGGTAGGTAGGTAACTTACTGTGATAGATAGATATATAGATAGATAGATAGATTATTGCCAGATTAAAATACTTAGTGAGAGAAAGACAAATGTAACTTCAAAAAATCATGCCTAAGATTCAAAATGCATTTTAAATATGAAAACTTTATTCTTGAAGTCTTTATTTTAGTTTTAATTCCAAGCCAACAGATTATTTTTAATCTTTTCAATTAGCAAAATACATTACTGTATTTCAAATCGAAATTGAATTGATTGGTATAATTTTCTTTTTCTAATTATCCGTAAAAATCGATAAAATCGTCCATATTGACAAATATGTCAATATTATTCTCTTTATTACAAAATCTTTCAAAATTAAAATATACTTTTCTGACATGTCATTTGAGAAAATATAGTTGATTTAAAGTTTGATAAATTTGAATTTACACAAATTTTAATTTAAAAGTAATATTGGTGCATTTTTTTTATTTTTAGTTTAAAAATGATAGCGGCTCGGATTGAGGAATCGGAGAGCCGAGTTCGAATTCCTGTCGAATCCATTACATTCGCTTACATGCTAATACCCTTGGGAAATGTATGAATCCACTTCTTCCCCCTCCCCCGCCAAGGTATGGGTAAGTAGCAGGACAGACCGGCTTCTAGAGTCTTGAATGGCAATTGGTCTACCACAGAAAGAAATGGCAACCTACTGCGGGAAAAAATCTGCCTCGCCAGTCATGTATCGAAAGAGACATGATCGCCTACGTGTGTATCATGCATGGCACATAAACTGACTTTAGTTTAAAATATCACAGAAAAGCATTTTTCAACACGGAGGTAGGCGTTTTTATGATCTTGTTGAGATATTTAACGGCATCCTGATGATTGGCTAATTACATGACGAATAGCACGTTGACACCTTCTTTAGCATAATTTTGCTTAACTAACCAGTAATGCTAAAAGTCTTTTAAATATTTTAAACATTCTAGTATAATATATTGAATTTTAGATACTTTCATTTTGTTGTCTTACGAAGATACTTGATAAGGAAATAATTGTTAAATGTAATATAATTATCACTCTTATTTTCTGATTATGTCGCCTATAGACATCTGTATTTACAAAAAACGTTCCGGTTTTTGTAAATGCAGATGTCTCTCCGTGTTGAAAAATGATTTTCTGTGATATTTTAAACTAAAGTCAGTTTATGTGCCATGCATGATACACACGTAGGCGATTCATCCATACACAAAGAAAAATCAACTTTTTTTAAATACTGGGTGTCGTTGAATTGTAGTAAGCTTTTCTATTTATGATTAGTAAATATATATTTTTAGTTAATATTACTTGACCGCTAAAATGAATACAGAATTTAACATTCAGATTTATAAATTCTTGTAAATAATTGTTTTGAAAATAAAAATTGTTCTTTTAAAAATTCATTGTTAATTTTTTTTTCTTAAGACAATAGTGTCAGTAATATATTTTATTCATTAAGACAATAAAAATATTCCCAGTTAAATAAAATTTTAGTTTTATTATATTTCTTATTTTATGAGAGCAGATATTCTATAACTTGGGATGCTTTTTGACCAAAATAATTTCGACGATTTAAATTCTCCGAGGACTTGTGCTTATAACTAACATTGGCGCTACAAAAAAGAATTTATTGAAATTTCATAAAATTAGCATACTTAAAAACTGTGTTAACCCGAAATGCAGATTCTGTGATAAATATCCAGAAACAATTGACCATCTTGTATCAGGTTGTACGGTGTTAGCATCCACTGAATATAAAATTCGTCATGATAGAGTGGACCAATATCGGCCAATTAAAATATTCAACTTTTACAGGATCGAGTCCTGTATCTTCTTTCTTTCTTTCTTTCTTTCACTGAAATCAAACATTGTCTCTTATATTCCCTTTCATCGAGATCAAAACGGAATAGTTTATTATTATGAGATACAGGTAAGGCGTAAAGCGCGTGCTAAGTAAATAAGGAACGAATGATTGATTGATTGATTGATTGATTTTTTTACGGATTATCAACCCTTTTTTGTTGTAGAAACCAGTACAACAAGCAAGGAAGTAATAGTTATGTGCACGGTCGTCGCAAGTCAGTACAGTTATGTGCGTGCTGCTATCGGAAGGCTGTTAGTTCTAGCAGATCCCAGCTCGAATCTGCTGCCCTAACGGATACTTATAGGCGGTTACCACTTATAGTGCAGCCAATCATAGGGGTAGCAGGTTATTCCATCACATCAGATCATTAAATTATAGCGTATGATCTGCTTGAGAAAAAAAATACTACTAATAATAATACTAATACTACTAATAATAATAATAACCACTATGGCAAAATAAGCTTCTTCATGGTCAATACTCTGCCCGTACTAAACAAGCTGATGTAGACAAACCCCGCACCCATCAGTGGTTACGAAGTGCTGGGTTAAAAGCTGAAACCGAAAGTTTTATTCTTGCTGCACAGAACCAATGCTTGCTAACTTGAAATTAGTAAGCACACTGAAAAATTGTTAACCCCTAATGCAGATTCTGTGAGAAATATCCAGAAACAACTGACCATCTTGTATAAGGTTGCACGGTGTTAGCACCAACAGAATATAAAATTCGGCATAATAGTGCAACTTTTACGGGAAGGAAACTGCAAGAAACTGGTGTGGACAGAGATAGAAACTGTAACAATTTTATGGGACTTTACAATACTTACAGAATGAACAATGAACAGTTAATTAGCCAGGCATCGTTATCAAAGAGCCCAAGAACAGAATGTGTTTTCTTATTGACATGGCTATTCTGTCAGATTTTAATGTATCTTTGAAGATATTTAAAAAAAAAACTATCAAAATACAAGGATCTTGAAGTGGACATCTAAAAATGTGGCACATGAGGGCATCAATAATTCTAGTTGTTTTTGGAGGCCTTGGATAGATTAGAAAAGGTTCCGATGGATTTATCGCAAGTATAATTCGCACATTACGGAATCTATGTAAAATGTGTGCAATCTTAGGTTTCTTGGGGATTCTTTTTAGAAAATTATGATCAGTGAAAAATGTCATGAAACCATTTTTTACTTTAGGTCTCTGGTTGGGACCCTGAAGGAAATAAGTATAAACCAGAAATCCAAGGAAAATAATAATAATAATAATAATAATAATAATAATAATAATAAGAAGAAGAAGAAGAAGAAGAAGAAGAAGAAGAAGAAGAAGAAGAAGAAATACAAGTAAAACATGATAGACCGAGTGAAGCTTTCTTTCTTTCTTTCTTTCTTACATTTTCTCACGGAAACCCAGTAGCGTCCTTGATATGTTTTTTTTTTTTTTTTTTTTTTTAATATTGTCTTCTCACGTGATCAAAACGGAATAGTCCATTATTTATGAGGTATTGGCAGGATACGTTAAACATTTCTATCTTCCTTTCTTTCTTTCACTGAAATCAGGTAGCGTCTCTGATATGTGTTTTGCCTCTCCATGCAATCGAAACGGAAGAGTCCTTTATTTATGAGCTATTGGTAGGATGTAACGACCGGGCACATTAACGAAGGAACGGACAAACACAATTATATAATAATAATAATAATAATAATAATAATAATAATAATAATAATAATAATAATAGCATTGGGGATAAAAATAAAACTTTCAAAATGCAAAGATCTTGGAATGGAAATGTCAGGTATGTGCTACAGGATGACAAGTTGCATTTGAATCCCTGGGTTAGATTGGGAAAAGTTCCGATAATCATTGAAAGGACCCCTGTCAACCCATGTTTTAAGGAATGGCTTTATCTGTATTAAATGTATATGCGTTTGTATGTTTGGCCTCGTTTTGTTTTTTTGTTTTTTTTTTTACTGTAGTTTCAAGAGAAAATGTCGTGGAGGCCTTTCTGACCTTAGGTCTCTGCTTGAAACCTAGAAGGAAATGATTAAATAACAAAACTGATTTAAATCATAATAATAATATACCGGGATGAAATCTGAGACAGAAGACACACAACCAGATCCTATCAATGTTACATAATCCACGATTGAACTTATCCAAAATGCAGAAACTGTGGAAAATATAATGAAACTGTCGACCATGTTATCCCAGGATGTCCAGAACTAGCAAAAAATGAATATATCCACAGGCATAACAATGTAGACACATGTTCACTGCAATTTACGCAAGAAGCACAAAATCGAAACCACTGAGAGATGGTATAAGCACCAACCAGACACAGTTACCCAAGATAACAATGTAACTATCCTCTGGGACATGCCAATTCAAATAAAAGCCAAGAGTTTCTGATATTATCATAAAAGACAGGAAATTCAGGAATTGTATGTTTACTGACATAACAGTGCTATCTGAGGAAACAACGCCATGAAAATTATCGAGAAATTGTCCAAATATAAAGACCTGGAGATCGAGAAGAGATTGTAGGGAATGGGGACTGAAACTGTAACAACAGTAATCGGAGCTCTGGGCCTCGTCAGAAAAGGGTCAATTTTACTAACAGTGACCCTGTTAACATCAGCATACAAGTTCGCCCTACTAGGAACATCCCATATAGTAAAAAATGCTATCAATTAAATGATAATTTTCTTATAGGACCATTTTGGATAGTTTGGACCCGGCTCTACAAGATACTAAGCAGGAAACAATAATAATAATAATAATAATAATAATAATAACAGCAAGTTGAAAACCCTTTGGGATATTCTGATACAAACATAGACAGACTAAAAGCACCCCCCACCAAAAAAAACCGAAAAGAACAGTTGTTGGCCAGGTAGACAAAGAAAAAAAAGATTTGCTACCTGATAGAATTCTGTCCTTGTAACATTTTTTTAAATAATTTCATCCCAAGCAAGACAATAAAGCCACTGAGACGCAAAGGGATACTAAGTGTTAGATAACAATCAAATAAAAATAAAAAAAACTGTTAAGGATCGAGGACATTAAAACACAAGAATTAAGAAGATAACGATTGACATGGCATTGAAATTTTGAACATCAACGTGGATTGAAAAGCAAGTATCTGGACATCAGCTTCACAAGTAAGATGTGCGAGAGAAGAAACCCTCAGTATAGAACTTACGGTTACACGCAACCATTTCAGCTGTAAAATTATGAGACCTATCTGCCAATCTAGTACTCCGCTTACATTCATAAAGCCTACGTTATACAGAGGAAAGTTTACCCGAACAATTACCATGAAAATATTTAGAGGAAAGACACAGAATAGCTACATTACGGCGGTGGGAAGTGACAGAAGTTGAGATGCTAAGATGCGGCAATAATATTTTGTGATGTCAACGAGCACTCGTTGCACTTTTGTAATGTCAACAAATACTCGTTGTCCCTTTCGTAATGCTCGTTGTAGTAGAGACTTTGTAATCGCAGATACAAAATTATAGTAACGCCGTTGAACAATACTGGTGTCAGACGCCTTCGAATATTACTCACACTAATAGTACTCGATAATACAGTGCTGTTCCATAAAAGTGACTCATCTGATTTTTTTACTAAAAATATTTTTTGTCTATTGTTTTGGGGGTTAAAATAATTTTTAATCTTACTAATGTAAAGACCCTCTTCCCGACCACCTAGGAAAAAAGTTTATCCACCCTGAGGTATTCTATTGATAATTATAAATTTGGATATAAATGAGATTCAGGAAAAAACTCGCATTCTAATGATTAAACTGGTAAATTTAAAGAACTTTTGACAAAATATTGAAAACTATTTTACAATGCACTCAGAACAATATTCTAGAGAATTCTAGAACAGCTTAAATTAAATCTAGAGTATTCCAGAATATTCCAGAAAGCCTCATACAGTATAAAACAGCTTGAAATAGCCACTCAAGTCACTAACCAGATGAAAGGGTACAAACACGCATCAGAACCACTTAAGGCATCTATTATTGCCCTCTCAAAAGGAGGCAAGTCTACGAGAGAAATTGCAGAAATTGCTATAACCTTGCAATCAACTGTCTCTCGAGTGCTTAGGGCGCATAATGACGCCACTCCTGCTCCAAGGAAGGAAACAAAGGGACGAAAGAAAAAGATTGATGATAGAACTGGCAGAGTAATCAAGAGAGCAGTTGCGAAGAATAGGACTATAACTAGCCAAGAAATTGCAGCCAGTCTAAGCGAAGAGCAAGGTGTTAGTCTTGCTTCTTCAACAGTCCGTCAGAACAAGGTTACAAATCTTGTACACGAAGGTTTAGGCCGCTAATAAGCAAAGCCAACAAAGCGAAGAGACTTGAATAGGCTCACTATTACAAAAATGTCACCGTAGAAGACTGGAAGAATGTTCTCTTCTCCGATGAAACGAGAGTTGATCCATATTCAAAGGATAAGGTTAGTCAATTTTATCGAAGAGCGCTGTACTCGTTTGAAAAGTAACCACCATCTAGTGGTCCGAATGGTAATCCGTATAGTGATCAGTATAGAGAAATAGTACAGAGGATCGCGATCATTATAGTGATAGAGGACAGTGTAGAAATTGTAAATCACTTAGACGCCACGTTAATTCCCATACATACATTTCCTTTACCATCACGTTATCTACTTATTCTAAATGGGATCGTCTGTGTTTGCTCTCAGGTGATCTGCGTTCAAACTCCAGTGTCGGCAGCGACGTTCTATTTCTATATAACAAGTATTCAAATCATGGACAAATAGTAGACTTATAAATATGTAAGATAGATTCTGGCGAGAAAAGTTGTCTAGCAAGAAACAGGGTACCAACTTTCTTAGCAACAGACTTAGCAACTGATCATCTATGTAAAATGTATATGCGTTTGTATGTTTTCTTGGGAGCTTAACAGAAATGTACAGGGGAAAATGCGATGGTACCATTTCTAAGCGTAGGTTTCTGCTTGAAAATCAGGAAGAAATAAAACAAAACACAATTCAATAATAATAATAATAATAAACTACCAATGAGAGGAATAATAATAATAGTAATAATAATAATAATAAACTACCAATGAGAGGAATAATAATAATAATAATAATAATAATAATAATAATAATAATAATAATAAACTACCAATGAGAGGAATAATAATAATAATAATAATAATAATAGGTTGGTGCAAAAATAATGACGTAATAATGTCGTTTTTTGACGTATTTTTTAACGTCAAAAACGACATTATCACGTCATTATTTTTGCACCAACCTAATAATAATAATAACAATAATAATAGACTACCAATGAGAGGAATAATAATAATAATAATAATAATAATAATAATAAGAAGAAGAAGAAGAAGAAGAAGAAGAAGAAGAATAAACTGACATTCCTGTGGAATATTCCGATACAGTAACAACCTTAGAACACAATAAACCAGTTGCAGTCCTGTTGGACAAAGAGACAAAAAAGATTTTCTACCTGATAGAATTCTCCTGTCCATGACATTATTTTAATCATTTCATGCAACGCAAGACAATAAAGCCACTAAGATCCTAGGCGTTACTGGGTGTGAAAGAATAGGAGAAAAAGAACACATCATTAAGGATAGAGAATAATAAAAGAACAGGGATTAAGAAGAGAAAAGATAGCGATTGACACTGCATTTAAATTTTTTACTGGGAAGCAAGAAGACGAAAAATAGTCCCAGAAGCGAGAAGTGTGATAGAAGAAACTGTTAGCATAGAACTTACGGTTGCATCAAGACTTTAAAATGTTGAAACCTTGACCCTAGTCTAGTACTGCGCTTAAATTCATAAAATCTAGGTAGCAAAAATGTAGAAAAGACGTAAGGAAGCTGTGTTACGCCGGTAGGAAAGTGATTGAAACCAAGATGTCAGGTCTGTACCAATAACGTTCACTGCCGAGAAAATTGAGAAATGAGAGAAAAGAAGAGAAGGTCAATCACGAAAATGATTTCAAGACTAGATTAGAAATTTAACTTTTTAAAAAAATCATTTCACTCAAACCAAGACGATAATGCTACTAAAAGTCAAAGAGTTGCCGAGAGTGAAAGAGAATGAAAAGTCTTTAGTGGGGAGAATAGACAATAGAAGTTTCAGGAAGACAGAAGATGGCGATTAGCGTTGCATTTTAAGGTTTTTAAATATTGTAAGTGGCAAGAAATCAAGACGCCTAAAGAGAGTTCCACAGGCAAGAAGTGCGAGAAATAAAACTATTAGAATAGAACTTACGGTTACATCAAGCTAGTTCAATAATAAAACCGTGAGACATAGTTACCACTGTGCCATGTGTCCTTGTGGACAGTGGATAAAGGCGTTGGTTAGATCCAGTGACAGACCCAAAGAGTGTGAGTTCAATACCCGGTTAAGGCAGTGGAGAACTTTTAGAGGGGAATCAATAGGAGATAACTGATAACTGACATCCATTAGACATGGCACGTGGAACTAGCACAGTCTACCCCAGTGAGCGAAATAAAGGGTTCAGTTCGACATTCCAACCACCTGATGAAGGCCGGAACGTACAAAGGCTGAAACGTTGTCATAAATATGGCGACAAAAATGAGGACAATAGTCCGAATAATGTAAATAGTGTACATAGTTACGAATCTAGTAGGACGCTTGTATATATGCTGTTGAGACACGAAGGAGGAAAGCTCAGCAGAAAAACATATCTGTTGCCATGAAAACATTTAGAAAAGACAGAGGGAAACCACGTCATGGCAGCGGTAAAGTTTTTAACATTACAGACCCTTCTTTTGTTTTTGTCGTGAATCTCGAGATATGTAACCGGAGCAAAAGCAAAGACAAGGCTGCAATATTTAACGCACGTGGTAGATTTATAAATGTGAGGGATGGATTTTGACGAGAAAAATCGTTTGGCACGACACAGTGAAAGAATTTTCCCAGCGGTAGATCTAGCAATAGATTCAATATAATCACTCTACTTCATGTCAGTGGGAAACTTGATCCGAAAAAGGTGTAAAGATTTTCTATCCTAGAGGTCAGCATCAGCCGTGTTGATGGAAAACAGAAAATATTCCCTGTGGTGATTAATTGAAAACAGTTTTGTTTTGAAGACGTTGGAATTTACAAGTCATTCTTTGCCCTTGTTAAGCACTGATTGGAGGTCCTTTTTCTGTTGTGGAGTAGCTGAACACCCCCACAAGATGGACGTGTCTAAGACTATTTAAATAGCACTCTCTCTTACTGTTTGGGCGGAGAGGAACCCAGACAGGCTCTGTCGAAGAGGAGAGTCTCGTCTGGGGAGGTAGACAGCTACTCGACCTCGTGTATACAGCATCTACAGGTAATTTTTGCCCGAGCCTACTTTAAAAAACGGCGTTGTGCCACATCCAGCCTTGCAGTGGTGGTGGGGGGATCTCGGGTAAATACTGAGGAGATAACGATTAGATTTCGTTAAAGCTCTGCTAGTCAAACTCTTCGCCTTCTAGCAGAGAGGAATCCAGACGAGGCTCTGCCTAAGGGGCAAAGTCTCGTTTGAGGAGGTAGACAGCTGCCCGACTCCGTCCACTCGGACTCTACAGGGAATTTTTGCCTCATTGTACGCGGATTAACTCTTAGAGCTTCTCGACCTCTCTGACTCTGGGCAAAGAGCAACCCAGATGCGGCTATGTCAAAGGGCATAGTTTCGTCTTGAGAAGTAGACAGCTTCCCGACCCCGTATATGCGATGTCTACGGGTAATTTTTGCTTGAGTGTAAAATGGAATGGAAAACCCCATGTTAAAAACCGGCCTTGTCCTACATCCCGCCTTGTAGGGAGGTCACGGATAAATACCGAGTAATTAAGTTACTCCGTTTGTCAACTCTCTGCCTTCGGGTAGAGAGAAACTTAGACGAGGCTCTTCTGCGCGGTTAGACAGCCACACGACCCCGTGTATGCGATGTCTACGGGGAATTTTTGCCCGAACGTACATGCTAGGAAAGCCCCCCCCATGTTAAAAGCTGACCATGTGCTATATCCCAACTTGTGGTGAAGTCTCGGATAAATGCCGAAGAGTTAACGATTAACTGTTTGTTGTTGGAATTTTGGGGTACCCTGGTGTACTAGTGAGCCAGCCAAAATGAGCTGACTCATTTTATAGTTCACCAATAGAAGGGTTAACCAATCAGAAGGCTCAAAATATTCAATGCGACGTATATAAAGGCGGCCATGTTTTTTTCCCCGAATATTCACTGCCAGCCTTTGATATCGAAGACTGAAGAATTACGGAACAGCTGCTGGTGGTATTGGCGATATAGTCAGATTCAGTAGAGTGTCTGACTCGTGAGTGTTAATCTTTAACGTTGTTTCATTGAACAGATTACGTACTGTGCTGTATTCTATATTCATAGTCTATGGTGAACATGGTCAACATTTATTACATTAGTCCGTGCCCTCAACTGTGTACAATATTATTCTCCGGAATAAACTACTTTTTATTTTCTATATGTGTGTCAACCTTTCTAACACAACACAATAAACCATAACTTTGCTTGTCGACTCTGCTTCTGGGCGGAGAAATACAGACGAAGCTTTGTCTGGCGACGTACACAGCTACATGGCCCCGTGTATACGGGATCTAAGGTGAATTTTTTTCCCGAGAGTACACACTCGGAATAAACCCCTCGTTAAAAATCGTCCGTGTGCCACATCCGCCTTGTGGAGAGATCTCGCGTAAATACTGAGGAGTTAACGATTACAGTTAACTTTACTTGTCGACTCTCTGCTTATGGGCGGAGGAACCCAAACGAAGATTTGCCGAGGGCAGAGACTCATCTGGGGACATAGACAGCTACCATAGCCCGTGTATACGGGATCTACAGGCAACTTCCCGTCCTCTGGGGGTTTCTCGCGTAAATACCAAGGAGTTAACGATTACAGTTAACTTTACTTGTCGACTCTCTGCTTCTGGGCGGAGGAACCCAGACGAAGATTTACCGAGGGCAGAGTTTCATCTGGGGACATAGACTGGCTACCATAGCCCGTGTATACGGGATATACGGGCAACTTCCCGTCTTCTGGGGGTTCTCGCGTAAATACCGAGGAGTTAACGATTACAATTAACTTTACTTGTCAACTCTTTGCCTTCGGCAGGGAGGAAGCCAGACGAGGTAAAGCCGAAGGGCGGAATCTCGTCCGGGGAGGTAGACAGACACCCGACTTCGTGTATACGGGTTATAAGTGCAATGTTTCCCGAGCCTACGGGCTCGGAACTCCACACGTAAAAAATAAAAAAAAACGACTTTGTGTTGGGGAGGTATCGGGTAAATACCGAGGAGTTAACTGTTTATTATTATTATTATTATTATTATTATTATTATTATTATTATTACTACATTATTATTATTATTATTACATTATTATTATTATTATTATTATTACATTATTATTACATTATTATTATTATTACATTATTATTATTATTATTATTATTATTACATTATTATTATTATTACATTATTATTATTATTATTATTATTACATTATTATTATTATTACATTATTATTATTATTATTACTACATTATTATTATTATTATTACATTATTATTATTATTATTATTACATTATTATTACATTATTATTATTATTACATTATTATTATTACATTATTATTATTATTATTATTACATTATTATTATTATTATTATTATTATTACATTATTATTGTTATTATTATTATTATTATTATTATTATTATTACATTAGTCTGTGTTCTCAACTGTATTCTTCGGAATAAACAACTTCTTATTTTCTATATGTGTGTCAACCTTTCCTTTTTATGACACGACATTCTCGAGAGTAGATGCCAGTTTTACTTTATTGAAGCTGCCGGGTGTGTTACTAAGACGGGAGTAAATATTTGTGTCATCAGTATAAATAGTTGATGAAGATAAGAAACAAAATGTCCACGGATGGAGCCCTGGGGCCCCCAACATTAATGTGAAATGAACTAGAAACGTATCAGTTCAAAACGAATTTTTAAGAATGCTTGGATTAAGTCAAATATTCGTCTAGAGATACCGTAACCCTTTTGAGCTTGTCGAGAAGGCCAGCATGACAAACCCTATCAGACGCCTTCGAGGTATCTAAAGTCACAGTCTCGCCGTTCTTATCTGAAGCCTAATGGACAAATTCAGTATTAGCCGCTACCATATCGGTGGTAGAACTGGAGAAACGAAAGCCATATTTTTTATCCGAAAGGTGAGATGCTTAACCAATTCGGCGTTCATTAGAACCGCTAGTAAATTACCAAAAAACAGTAAAAGACTAACAGGGCGGTAATTCGAGGAGTCAGAAGGTTCACTAAAAAAACTACAGAGAATGTTTTTCCAAAAAAGTAAAAAGCAGCGAGGTATTTATTGTAGGGTTTGGAGAGAACAGGAATCAATCAAGAGTACATTACCTTAGAGCAATTACAGGGATACCGTCGAATCCGCAAGCTTTGTGTGGATCCAGTTTAAAAATGATAGCAGTAACCATGGATGGAGTTACGTGCATATCACTCAGCAGAGACACTGTTCTAGAGGGCGGATCAGGCAAGTATACTCCTGATGAGTCGAGTATGGAGTTGGAAGAGAATTTCAGAGATAAAGCATTCTGATTTATGTAGCAACAGGCGACGAAAAATGTGAAATGAAAATCTGAAATCGCATTGGAATATGGAAAGATGCCTTCCAGGCACTAAGCAACGTATTAAGAGATAGGAAAACTTCGCTAAAACCAGTCAACAGCGTTGAACTGCTATGTTATAGAGAACCATGTCTTCTCTCGTTCTGATTGTTTGATTCGTTTTTTATCTCTTATCAACCCCTTGAAGGTTATTTAAAGCGGAAAATATGGTTAGATTGTAAGAATTTGGGCGGGGAATATAATAATGGTTTAGTAATACATATCTTACTAATTAACCCATATCTGGGGGAGAAGGGTTGGATTCATACCTTTCCTAAGTAAATATAGTGAAACAAACTGTAATTGGAACTCAGCTCTCTGCTTAACAATTCTAAGCCATTATCCATTACACAACCTGCACATTCAAGCTTACGTTTGCGGTCATCCATATCTCGATACTGACCAGGTCTGACGTTGCTTAACTTCAGTGATCGTACTGGCACCGTTGTTTGAACGTGATGTGGCCGTAAACCTGCACACGTCTTAGAAGGACAAGTTATATAAATGAAGAAGAGAAATTGAGGTCGGCTTGTGAAATAATTTTGATGGCGACTAAGGTGCCATTGCCCTAGGTCGGTTGATATATTGTTAGAATTAAATGACTCTATGTTCACCGGATAAACTCTGAAAATTGCATTCGCTAAGGCTTTAGGATTTGTTTTCTTTGATAAGCTGTATATTTTCCAGCGAAATGCAGACAAATTATGTTCATATGCAAGGAATGACAACCAATGCACCCACGCCATTCTTGAGGTCGTGGGTAAAGTGTCTTCGGTTGTCATCGACAGCTGAGCTGCCATTTAGATGGCCACAGGGACACTGTTAATATTGCCTGCCTCTCACTACATCGGTGGTAATTTTGTTTTGACATGAATATCTTTCTCGTTTCCATACGCATAATGTGCGCAGTCGCTACAAAATAGTTTAACTCAACAGAAATTCCCGAATTTAAATCACGAATAATATTGCTAACGAAATAGAAGATAGAATTTAATGTTTGATTAAATGTAATAGTCAATGAGATATCTGGATTTCTTAGATGAAGACTTGTCATTATTATAAATTTTTGACTCGTCTTCATTCCATTTTATTCTTCTTGATTCTTTGCACCAAGCAGCAGCAGCAGCAGCAGCAGCAGCAGCAGCAGAAGCAGTAGTAGTAGTAGTGTTAAGTTGTGTGAATTTCTTCGAGGAAACATTGTCATTATTATTATTATTATTTACTAGTCTTTCTTTCATTTTATTTCTCCTGATTCTTTGCACCCAATAGTAGTAGTAGTACTAGCAGTCCCAAATTGTACAAATAATATTAAGAGCAACCGTAGTGTTCCTGAGATGATTGTGTGAATCTGCCAATAAGTGCTTCTGCATTCAATTCATCTACCAATTCCTTTTCAATTTGATAACGACATGTATGATTCCAAATTCTCCTCGTTGAATTTCTCAACATTGTCTTTATGATCTATAACTTTGAAAATGTCCTCTCACATTGGACTTGAGTAATTGATAGTGTGTAGATTACTTTATAAATTTCTTATTCCTTTTTATTACCAGGCCATTTGTCTGTGTTTCTTTCTTTATAGCATTTTTATTTGATATAAAGGATCCACTCACTATCGGGCAAGCTGACACAGTGGCCCATCCGCCACTGGTTAGGACAGGATTTGTCTTGCCAAAATTATAGGTTATCTCCCTTTGGTGGATGGCTCCTGCTGATAATGAAAATAGTCTTATTATAAACTGATAATGCACATAGGCAAAATGGATGTGTCTTAGGTTATTCCAAACTGGAGCCTAGAAGAATATGGAGTGATGAGACGTGTTTCTAGACCATTGAAGAACAGGCATGCTGGCCACATGCTAACCTGAATAATGAGAGAACAATGCAGCTAATACAGCAGTATATGAAGACCATTCAGATAAGTGTCATCTGTTTCAAGCAAGTATGGATTTGAATTTCTTCCTCGGTGCATTGTCTTTTAACCGCTTTTCAGCAATTATTTATTCTCTGTCGCGTTATGTATTGTGTTTCGTGTATAAAGTATATTTTACAATGTTTTGTAGTGAACAAAACAAGATCTAGATTTAAAATTCAAATGCTAAGCACTGACTCAAAAAAGCGAATCCAAAACAGAACTCGTGAAATTACACACCTTGATGCGAAATAAAATTCTTTTACGGACCTTTTCGCGAGCCGGCGCGAAATTTGTTTGTCGTCCAATGGAAAGGCCCGAATCATATCCAGAAGTGAATTCCCAAATGACCTTTTCAAGCCCCACAAACAAAATAAAAAACGGGCAAGTTCACTTGTCACCAGAGAGAAGGAGACGAGCGTATTAACACGTCTCTTGACAAACGTCAAGCGATCGTTATCATTATCTCTACCTTTCTCCATTACCTCTTTTATACTTGATAAACGAACGGAACATTTTAAGACTGAGCGATTACTTCAAAGACATTTCTACCCTACGATAACGCTCATACATACATACATACATACATTCACACATACGTTCCTGCCTACATACACATAAACTCATTCTTGCAAGGACTACTACGAACATTTTGACGACCTACCCACCAAAATACATTAATTTTATTTGTAAAGACCTTAATTGTGTGATATGTATGTAAATTTGTTGTTTCAATTTACAATTTCATTTTCTTGTTTTATACCCCTCTTATAGTGGGCTATCTAATTAACAAGGCCAAATAAAACTAATCGGTTTCAACACTCATACACTTCACTATAACTGATAACCGACTATAGTTTAAATGTCTCACTTTTTTCATTAAGCCACGACTCTGGGAGGTCGTTAAATTTTCCACATTTTGCTAAAAGCGTATTTGCAAGTAATCAGTTTTGCTGAACATATATGAAATTTGATTAACCAAAAAAAAAAAGAAATATATATATATATATATATGCATATATATGTGAGTAATTTGCCGAACACATAAAACAGTTTTATTGGCATGATGATAGAGATTTTTTTTTTTTAATCTAAACAGATTTAGCTATAAAAACGTTGAGAGAAAAATATCTAATATACTGCTGTCCCTTTTATGAGGGAAGATATCTCTAAAATAATCTAAGGTTTTGATATATGGAAAAAATTTATAAAGTTCATTTTTTTGCCTTCACAATTCAGTGAGATTGATGCTAGACCCGTGTGCCCAAAAATATAATTAAAGTAATTTTTCCTTTAGCATTCAGTGATGTTAATACTGATCCAATATAATTTAATAAAATTTTTGCCTATCTTCATCGTCAGTGAAAGAAATCCGAACACAAGGAGTCAAAAAATGTAAAGGTTTTTCCCTCCACAGTTCAGTTATTATGGACTGATGTGTCCATATATATATATATATATATATATATATATATATATATATATATATATATATATATATATATATATAGTAATTTTGCCTATCTTCACCATTCAGTTAAATAATTCAAAACAAGTAGAGTCAAAAAAATAATTAAAAAAAAAAATTCATTTTCTATTTCAAGATGGATAACTTATTAGAATTAAAAGGTGTTACGGTCCTTATTGAATCTAGGAATATTTGAAAAAATAATATTTATTCTAGTTTCGAATTGCTGGAGCAAGATGAAAAAAATTAAATGAAAAATCTTTTAAAAAGGAAGAAGCCGTTAAAGAAAATCTTCAGGAAGAATTTCGAGCTTTGGATGTTAAAATCCCGGAGCAAACCTGGATTTGAATGAAAGTGGTTTTATGACTGAAAAAGGGAACAAAAAGGTTTTTGAGTCAATGTTAATAATCGGCTGGCTGATACTGAAAAATCTGCTTGAAGAAACGTTTATTTCCTATGGGAGCGAAACTGGTTCCAAATCTAATAGTCATTCAATGATATCAACTCCTAAACTACAGTGTGCTACTTTTTAGCGACACCAATTTAAGAATTTTATAGCATAGTTTAATAATTGTACTAATTCCATCAATTCTATCAAAGCAAAGCGTACCCTTTTAAAGAGTTATTTGGTTTGTTACGCCCTACAGCTAATATCTTACATTAGAAGATAATAATTACGAAGTAGCTATAAACTTGTTAAGGAAAGAATATTTGTATGTGCCTTTTATAATTCATGCGATCTTCAAGCGAAATTCTCCTAAATATGGCCCGATTTTGTGACTGTTAAGCATTATCTTGCCGAAGTGATGGCTGATTTGTCCGAGTTAAGAATCTCGTATGATATGGATTTTTGAGGAAAACACCCCTGAATTCAAACTTGTAAGCCACATCATATTTGGCAAGTTATTCCATAATTTATGTTGGGAAATCATTCACAGGGTAGGTAGCAGCTACCCTTCCTTAAAGGATGTATTTGAGAATTATAATGAAGAATAAGAGAAGACCTTCTCTGTATATGAAAAGGATATTAAAAATAATAACCCCTTTGAAAAGGAAAATAATGTTGCGGCGTTATAGAATTTAGCTCTAATGGGACGACATGTAAATTTCGTGCAACACGTGGTCACCCCATGGGCAGGTGTACAAAATCACGAACTGATCGATGCAGATATTTAAAACTATGTATTAGATGCGCTAGTAAGAGGCATAAAAATGAAAATTGCCCTGGACTTCAGAATAAATTATTCCTTTCCTGTAAACAATATTCATCTAAGGTACATATAAAGCCACTATGCGATAATCGTAAGTAGTTGATATCTCTTTTTATTCATGTAGGCGCCAGTACAAATCAAGAAAGTTATTTGATGTTGCTTATCGTAGAAATCACATTATACTGGGGCGCTAAGAAAATCTTTATAAACTGCCTATTAAACACAGGTAGCCAGCGGTAATATTTCTCTAAAGGACTATTAAAAAGGTTAAAATGCCCTGAATGGATTCTAAATCCTGGCGATTATCAAGTAAAAACTTATATAAGTGAGTCCAATAATAAATTAGATCAAGTCTTTTTTTAGAATAGACATAAACAAAGGGTGACCACTTCCTGCTCTCGTTTTGTTGGACGATAAATTTCATATTCTATTCAAGTTCGACGTGTTTAATAAAGTAGTAAGTCAAAGTCCCTTTTGTTGAAGTTTTCATTTTACCTCTGAACAAACCAACTAGCGATTCTCCAACCGGGAGAAGACGGCCGAGATAGGGAGTATACAATATTTTGCTTATCTGGTGCGCAGTGACCAGCTCCTTCCAACAACGAAGAGCGCAGAAGAACCAGGGCTGAAACACAACGTGGAAAAGTTCGAAGATTCTCGACGGAGGACTCAAAAGAAAAAAAAAGGAATAAAAAAAAGAATAGTCTAGACATAATTGGACAGTCTTGTAAGTACGATGATATGACATTGTTCTACTGTCACACACACACACACACACACACACATGTAAGCAACAAACCAAAATAGGAAGTAATGAGTTAAAAATGAGGTAAAGGCATATTTTCTGATGTATAGAAAGAAAATGATAAGCAGAGAAAAGAAAGAAAGAAAGAAAGAAAGGACAATGAACATCCCCCCCACACACACACTGATGTGACTGTTAATTTTCATAAGACGTTTTAGTAAGAAGACAAATTTTGTTTGTTTTGTCTTTTTACAAATGTTTAGACCATGTGCGGAAATCTATTGTTTGATTTTGTTTGGCAGGTTTAATGTTTTTGGGTGCATCCAAATTGTATATACCTGACGGCCTTTTCGTTACATGGAGGCCTGAGTTTGCATACGTAACGTCAAGTGATAACTAAATTGACCAGAAAAATTATAAATTAGCCTCTTTCTCATAATAGTAGTAGTAACAAAATAAACATTCAACATTCTGGAAGTGGACATTTTCCATCATATGGAAGATACCAAAAGTGTTAAATGTATGAGTGGCCTGGCGTGTAAAACGTCGAATGGAATTGCTTATTTCTGGGAGAGTTTAAACGTTCTATATAGACATCAAATTAGCCCTGCGGGACCTAAAGCTTCCAATGTTCACTACAACTTCCATGCTATAATTTTGGGACATTCTTCGTGTACCGAACAAGGAGAATTTGTATTCGAAGAAAAGTTCACCCACCCTAAAATATATCTATTATCTAAAATCGAACTTAGAGAAAATGTCTGCCGTAGATACATGTGCATCATCCTTCGATGAAGATGAATATATCAGTAATTACGATAGAAACAAAATAGATAAATTCGAAAAAAATAGTAGAGTTCAAAGACAACTCATATTTAGTAGAATTACCCTCGCACGAAAACAGGATCAAATCAGTGCAATCTAATTATCAAGTGGTCTTGAAAGTGTATTGCGTTTCATGTATAAAGTATGTTTTACAATGTTCAATTGTCTCACTTTGTTCATCAAGCCACGACTATTTTGATAGGTCGTTAAATTTCCCACACATCTTTTCCTCTATCCTCTATTCTCGTCCTCGTTATGTAATGTGTTTCATGTATAAAGTATGTTTTACAATGTTCAATTTTCTAATTATTATGGGGTCCACCCCTTTTTCATACAAGTGGACTCGACTAGTGTGTATTTGTACTGCTGCCGGTGAATACCCGAGGAGGTAGAGTAAGAGAGAGAGTAAGAGTGTGAGGTAACCGGTTGTAGGAGTCACAGTTGTGAGCACGTAGGCTCAGAAGGAAATCCTACTTCGATACTGAATTTCCCAGATTGTATATATATTATTATTGTTGGGCACCACGAGGCGGTGTAATGGTTAGCAAGCTTGACTCTTTAGAACAAATACAACTGAGTAGTGAGTTCGATCCTCACTGGGTATCCCCTAATTTCAGCCTTGTGCCACATCTAAGCTACACTTGGAAAATCCCTATATATTATTATTGCTACTAATCGCATTTCTGGACCTACTAACAGTATTACCAATTGTATTATTACGTCAATACATTTATTTGCTATATTTCATTTCTGCGTTTGTCATTCATTCGAAACCGGATTTCAGCCCGGAATCCACAACAAATTGGCGACGAAGATTCGATCTCACGCGGAAAGAACAAACAACAAAAAATTTTCCCTCATCGTACACAACACTAATTTCGTTCATCGAGCCACTACTCTTTTTGATAGGTCGTTAAATTTCCCACACAGGTTTTCCTCTATCCTCTATTCTCGTCCTCATTATGTAATGTGTTTCATGTATAAATTATGTTTTACAATCTTCAATTGTCTCACTTTGTTCATCAAGCCACGACTCTTTTTGATAGGTCGATAAATTTCCCACACAGCTTTTGCTCTATCCTCTATTCTCGTCCTCGTTATGTAATATGTTTCATGTATAAAGTATGTTTTACGGTGTTCAATTGTCTCGCTTTGTTTATCAAGCCACGACTCTTTTTGATAGGTCGTTAAATTTCCCACACAGCTTTTCCTCTATCTTCTATTCTCGTCCTCGTTATCTAATGTTTCATGTATAAAGTATGTTTTACAATGTTCAATTGTCTCACTTTGTTCATCAAGCCACGATTCAATTTGGGGAGTCAGTAAATCTTCGTAAATTTCAAAACCACACACGACAAAACATTTTGGCCATTTGATTCGAACCTCTTTCGACTCAATGAATTACGATGTCAAACCTCAATGTTTTTAACGCTTTTTCTGTTGGTCCACGTCTCCAACCATATTTTCGACGGGTCATTAAACAGAATCGTTTCCTCCCGGTGTTTCTAAAAGCATATCAGATTATCACGATCGAAATATTTCCTCGGTTGTTCTGTAGTGTTTCAGCAAATGTCGATTGAAATTCAGTTTCACCTGAGAAGAGAAAAGAAACGAAGGCGAAGAAACGGCATCAATTAATCGTACGTAAATCAAATGATAGGTGGAGCAGGTGTGGTTTTGCAAATGTCAGATGACTGTAGGCGTACATTCGATTGTATTCATGGAAATTAAATTCTTTCTTTTGCCACAGATTGAATCTATCTATCGATCGACATATCTATTCAAATATA
This sequence comes from Acanthosepion lycidas, assembly GCA_963932145.1. Lineage (NCBI taxonomy): Eukaryota > Metazoa > Mollusca > Cephalopoda > Sepiida > Sepiidae > Acanthosepion > Acanthosepion lycidas. Next base: position 36,116,940 of record OZ010615.1, on the reverse strand, counting down.
TATGTGTGTGTGTGTGTATGTGTATGAATACACACACACACATAAATACATATATATATATATATATATATATATATATATATATATATATATATATATATATATATATATATATATATATCCCAAAATGTACAAAATTATTTAACCTGATATTTTTATGTATATTCATTTATTTTCCCCGGTCTGTCCTTTTCTGTCATTCTCTCTCTCTCTCTATCTCTCTCTGTCTCTTTATATATCTATCTATTTATACACACACACACACACATATATATATATATATATATATATATATATATATATATATATATATATATATATAAAGAACAGCAAGTTATATAATCCGTTGTTCTTATAGATACATGGTTAGAACTGTGTTGCGAAAAAAAACATTTTAAATCAATCAATTTATAATATATATATATATACATATATATATATATATTAATATATATATATATATATATATATATATATATATATATATATGAATAAATATACATTGTATCCCATATATATATATATATATATATATATATATATATATATATATATATATATATATATATATATATATATATATGTATCCCTTAACGCTTGCACGTCTCGGAATTTCATGCACGTCGCAATCTTCAGGTACTGAGTGTAATAGATCTGGTTATCATAATGTTGGCGTAGTTATATATTATTCTGGGATTACAGTTTTTTTAATTTAAAAATTTTAAAATTATATCTGGTAATTAAAATAAGCGCAGTTTATATATGTATGTCAAAAAAGACAATTAAAAAATGATATATGAATATTCATATTTTATTTATTTATTGTTTTATTAAAACATAAATATACATTTAATAGTAATATATTAAAGAATAGGCCGTAATTAGCATTTAAACATTAAATAATTAAAAAATAAAAATAATTTCAAATTTTATATATATATATATATATATATATATATATATATATATATATATATACTTCCGATCTAGACACAGAGGTCAGCATTATTTTGTGAGTTTCATTAATTATTTCTTAGTCTTCCCTCTGTCTCTATCTATCTATTAGGTTGGTGCAAAAATAATGACGTAATAATGTCGTTTTTTACGTATTTTTAACATCAAAAAACGACATTATTACGTCATTATTTTTGCACCAACCTATAATATTTTTCCATCGATGAATCACAATCTGTTTCTTTCCTATCTATCCCATAGTTACTTACTTACTTTCTTTCTTTTTTCTTTTTTTCTTTCTTTCGTTCATTCATTTTATATTTCTTTTAATAGTCATTTCATTCTTTCTTTCATCCCTTCTTTCTTTCTTTCTTTCTTTCTTTCTTTCACGGTCTATTTTTATCTATCTCGGGTTTTCTTTCCTTACTGTCTTCCATTCTTTCTTTCTGTCTCCCTTTCTTTCTTTCTGTCTTTATTTATTTTCTTTCTTTCTTTCTTTCTTTCCATCTATCTATCTATCTATCTATCTATCTATCTATCTATCTATCTATTTATCTATCTATCTAAGTCTTCACAATCTATCTATCTATCTATCTATCTATCTATCTATCTATCTATCTATCTATCTATCTATCTATCTCAATATTTACCTATATATGGCAATGGATTATTTATCTATCTATCTATCTATCTATCTATCTATCTATCTATCTATCTCAATGTTTGCCTATATATAGCAATGGATTATCTATCTATCTATCTATCTATCTATCTATCTATCTATCTATCTATCTATCTATCTATCTATCTATCTCAATGTTTGCCTATATATAGCAAGGGATTATCTATCTATCTATCTATCTATCTATCTATCTATCTATCTATCTATCTATCTATCTTATTATCTATGCAAAAATAATGTCGTTTTCTCACATATGTTACTATGTGAGAAAGCGACATTATTTTTGCAACAACCTAATATCTATCTCGGTCTTTTCTTGATTTTTATCAAGAGTGAGTGAGAGAGAGAGACAGTAACTTCGTTAAAGGTATTTGTATTTGTGAATATATATGAGTCACCGAAAGAGAGAGAGAGAGAGAGAGACAGTGTGAGTGTATCAAGAAAAGAGAAAGAGGAAATGAATAAGAGAGCGTGTGTCTGAATAAGTGAGAATGAGAGAAAAGGACAGTGAAAGAGAATGGGCGCATGAATGATTCAGAAAAAAGTGGAAGAGTGTGAAGAGTGGGGCATAGTGTGTATGAGAGCGGGAAAAAGAGAGTGAAAGAGAAATATAGTGTGTATGTTAGAGAGAAAGTGAGGATAGCGAAAGAGAGTATTTTTATGTACCAAGCTCCTTGAGCACATGGGGGGGGGGTCATGGCTCTCCATAACTTCGTGTCTTTTTTTAACTCAAATAATTTTTTACCCTTTACAATCACACTTTGTTCCAGCTCCGTTAAGTATATTACTCGATGTTTTTCTTTACCCCTCCTGCCTCCAGTATAACCTGTGAGTGTCAAATTAGCTAAACCCTCTTTCCTCATTATGTGTCCCAGAAATATCCGTTTGCTTGTAAGCATACGTCCTCATTGCTTATATGTCCTGTCCATTTTATCCTTAGGGTTCGTCAGTGCAACTACTGGGTGCGATAGATAAATTGTCGTCTACAATGACGCTAAAATGAAAATAACACCGACATCTCGTTTTAACAGATATACAGGGTGCGGTGGATAAACTGTCGCCTAAAATGCCGCTCAGATGAAAATTAGACCGACATCTCGTTTTAACAGGTATACAGGTTGCGATGGATAAATTGTCGTCTTAAATGACGCTAAAATGAAAATAACACCGACATTTCATTTTAACAGATATGCCGGTTGCGATGGATAAAATGTCGTGTAAATTACGCAAAAATGAAAATAACTCCAACATCTCATCTTAACAGATATATATTACCAAAATCACACAAAAATATCTTGAAATATTAAAGAGTGAATTTATTCCATAAAATTGCAATTAGTTTCAGCTACGGCCTTCAGACGACTTCGGAATTTCCCGCAACTGTTCTGGACGGTCTCCTTGTTTAAGTTGGTGATTGCTGCCTTCAGTTGATCTTTGGTGTTACAAGGAGTTTTTTTTTCCTCTTGCTCAGCTGCACCCCAAATATAATAATCAAAGTGGGTTTGCAGTCTGTGGAGTTAGGTAATCGGATGTAAGGGGTGATGTGTTCGCAGAAATTGGTCTGACAGCCATGACTGGGTTCTCCTGCTTGTGCGGAATAGTGCAGAGTCTTGTTGCCAGTCATAGAGTCTTCCAGCAGCCACTTTCTTGATCCAGGTCAGCACTACCTCCGCAAGGCACGATGTAGGCCTCCGTGTTGAGCCTGAGGCCCCGTGAGAGGCTAAACAGAGGCATAACATCGCCATCACGAGCACCAAGCACCAAGATGTTGACTGGATATAGCGTCCAACTCTTTCCCAATCTTCTGCACTGATAAGAAACTCAGACACTCCTGTGTCTCTGGCTATGGACCCTGATTCATTTGGAGGGATCGTTGTCAATCATGGTCAAGATCTCACCAACAAATTCTAGAGTTCTTTTCTTATCAGATGCACTACCCTCCTCAATGCACTTGATGCAGGCCTCTTTGTTGAGCCTGAGATTCCCACAAACAAATTCCGGAGTTCTTTTTTTATCAGAACGATCAGAGTGAATTTTCCTTCGCGCCTTCATAATCACCATTAGACTCATCCAACTCTTTCTGAATCCTATGCACTGTTCTCAGATTGACACCCAAACACTCTGAAATGTTTTTACTGGAGTTTCTGGGTGCGAGTGCCAAGCAGTACAGCATGCCGTTTCCAAATTTCTGGCGGTGTGAATTTCGTCATGGTATTCTTTTTCTCACAGTCTGTGTCCAACAATACTGTGCAAGCGATAAAATCAAAGACAAAAAACGCGCATGCAATTTACCCATCTTATCCTGTATATTTTTGTCGAATAATACCGTTTCTGCATCTGGAATGACATAGCTCAGCATTCAATGCCAAGTAGGCTATTACCTGATGTAGCGTACAAACAGGGTTTTATTTATTTATTTATTTTTATTTTTTTATTATTATTCAGTATACCGGCGAGGGAAGCTTTCCAATTCAGCTAGAGGTTCGCAGGGCTGGAGGCGCTGTGCCCATCCGCCATTTTTTTTTTTTTTTTTTGATATATTCTATTTCAGGGTCATTTTGAGACTAACTATACTAACCATGAGAACATGATGCTTTATTCATTTAAAACCAGTCCTCATTGACGTTACAAGTTTTCCCAGTGGCCCAGGTACCGGTACCATATTTTTACAATAAATTGCTGTTTACTCGTATAAGAGGTAACCCGTCTACTAGGACGGCTAGCCAATTCCTGATGCAGACGCCTGCTCAGGCATATTTTGTTCAACATCCACACCTGTGACTTATACTGCAACTATGCTGATCGGACCTTGGTTACAATTTCTGGGAGAGAGCGCGAAATTTAGCGTGGTCAACAGTCTGATCAAGGCCAGCATGCTCAAACTCTCGGTCACGATGACTATTAACTTCGACGGCTGCCAAGTTCCAATTTCCCTCACAAGGCTTGGGTATGATTTTCAGGCATCTTCCCCAGATCGATAACATGAAGAAGTCACCTTTGTGACAAATCGACCATAATGAGATTCGAACATGGGTCTCATGGTCAGAAAGCAAACGTTATGACCATATAATTATATAATAACGACACGAGAAAATAGTATTTGAACATTCGTAGAATTATTCATTCATATCAGATAAATTAGATTCTGAATATAAGGAACTAGCAGCATTGCCCGGCGTTGCCCGTGCTTGATTAAAAAATCGTACGACTCATACAGCAATCGCTATCACTTGACTTAAAATATTTTTGACCTTCCTTGCCTTTAAAGGAGTGCCCTTAGCCGTGCTGATGTTACTACATGCCTTACTTCTTGTCTATCTCACACTGCGAATTTTTTCGAAGCTCTATACTAAACATTAAATCTGTTACAAAAAAGAACTAAACAAAATGAACACAAAACGATCAGCTTTAAAAAAGGACTCGTAACTGAAAAAACCAAATTAAAAAATAATGTTAACAACAAATAATTTTTCACACCCAACCCAGTTCTGCGGAATCAGAATCAACGTTGAGTTTAAGCAAGCGAATGAGCCAATTGGAGTAAAGTGCCATGCAGATTTAAATTTTTCCCACTTGTGACGAATGCAGCTATCGATTTTTTTTTTTGCATGCTAGCATGCTAGTTAACATTCGTATCAATCAGCTGTTGGCTCTCACGCTGACCAATAGAATCTTTCTTCCTATTCGTGGCAACCAGCTGTTGGATCTCCCTCTGGCCAGTACAAAATGTCCGCAATGAAAACCGCCGTAGAAGCATGAACAAATCGATTATTTCCACTATCGATGGGAGTTGGGAAATGCAAAGTCGGTCTTGGCCTTCCCGCTAACTTGGAGCATGTGCATTTAAATTTTGGTGCAAATCCCTCGAAAATTGCGGCCGTGCATTCGTTACACACACACACACACACACACACACACACACACACACACACACACACACACAAATCCTAACATTTACACATAGAGATTAAGTACTCATTTAAAAATTTGGGCTAAAATCCACGTGGCTATTCCTTTTATCCACAGGTGACATTTTTATAGCTAAATTCTTCTTTTTATGTGTTTTGTCCTTTCAGTACGTAGGCGATCATGGCTCTCCACCTTCCTCTATCCCTTGCATCTCTCAATAAGCTTCTTCTCTTTGCTTTCTCACTCAGACCAAGTTCTGTCATCCACCTGTTCATGCTCGTCAGGAATGTCACGCGCTGCTTTCCCTTGTCCATCTCTCCCTGTATCCGACCTTTGAGTATTAGATTCTCCAGGCCATCCTTCCCCATTATGTGTCCCAGAAACAAGAGCTGTATCTTTCTGATATTAAGTATATGCCTTCTCCTTGTTAGTAACCTAAGTGATGTGGGCCCAAAGTCGAGACCACGGGAGGAAAACACGGAATCGTTGGCGACTAATACAATATTAATGAGAATCGTGGAGTGATAGACAAACTGGGAGGAAACAATGATGTATAATTAAAATACAATTTCATATTTAAAAGGGGAGAAAAGAAAACAAAAGAGGGGGAGAATATCAAAAGCCAGAATAAATAGTTCCAGTGAGTTTAAAAAGAAAAATCAAGACTCACAACTCTAATGATCGCAAAAGCATGAAACCCAGGGTCCCAAACTTATATCCATACTACTGATATATATATATATATATATATATATATATATATATATATATATTAATATATATGAAGAAATATAGTCTTAAGATGTGCTATATTTAAGGGATAAAGTGCTCAATATCAGAGATAGAGTGTATGTAAATATATATATATATATATATATATATATATATATATATATATATATATATATATATATATATATATATATATATATATATATAATCCTAAGGAGTCAGGATTACCCTGAAAATCCGTTTAGGTGGCTGATTATCTTAGGTTTTACTCTACTTAGTGTATTGAGCACGTTACGTTGTTGTCTTTTTGCTCGTTTTCGGTTTTTTTTCTTTGGACTTGGAGCTTGAACACTGGACAATTGTTTTCGCCTTCTTTTAATGTTCTTAGTTCTTTCTTTTTTTATTTCTCATTTTTTCTCGGGTACCTATTTATTCTACTTCAATTTGAGGTATCCGAGGTTTTTCCAATTCCAAGCGACTACCACCATTTATATATTTTATACCACCATAATATATATATATATATATATATATATATATATATATATATATATATATATATATATATATATCACCATAATATATATATATATATATATATTTATACCACTATAATATATATATATATATATATATTATACCACCATAATATATATATATATATATATATATATTATACCACCATAATATATATATATATATATATATATATATATATATATTTATACCACCATAATATATTTATATATATATATATATTTATACCACCATAATATATATATATATATATATATATATATATATATATATATATATATATATATATATATATATATCACCATAATATATATATATATATATATATATATATATATATATATATATATATATATATATATATACAGGTGTCCATAAAGTTCGTGTGCACTTAAAAAATTTTTTTTCAAGTGCACACGAACTTTATGGACATCTGAGGATCGCTTTGCACATGAAACATACAGTCACGCTAAAATTCTTCTGTCGTTATGGTCTTTGATAATGTTCCTGCACTCTTTGGATTAGTTTTCTGTTTTTGGATAATTCTTGTTTGGAGTACTGGACACTGTCTTTTTTCGATGAGTTTTGGTATGTTTATCTTTTTTTTATCACATTTTTTTTTTTGGCTGCTTAGAGCCGATTAAATTGTACCTATGTATTTATACACGTATGTATGAATGTGTATTTGCAGGATGTATAATAATGTCTGAAAAATTTGGTGATGATGAGACACTATATGAAATGCTTTAAAACGAAGCGGTCACCCGATGTTTGGGTTTGGCTTCTTCAGGTCGGTATGAAAGCCAAGAATGTGTGTAGGGAAAATTCGCTGAGATTTTTTAGAATACGAGAGGCAACAAAGTAAATTACCTTATCAGATCCGACGACCAGAAAACCGAAAATGTTTGTTACTTACTTTATGTTTAGTAGAATCTGATATGAATCGAAAACAGACATGATTGTCCAAGAATATATAATGCATGCCACTTAAAAACGTATATTATTCTTCTTCTATGTACTGTATCCCTCAGATTCGCTATGACTTCCTATCCCCCCGTAGCTCTTAATAACTTTTGTCTTTTTGTTATCTCTCCCAAAACTATGATCCGCCATCCATTCGCTCATGCTCACCAGGTAAGATGTGCATTGCTTTCCTCTAACCCTCTTACCTTCAATCTGTCCTGTGAGTATCAAAATTTCCTAGCCTTCTTTTCTCATTATGTGCCCCCAATATTTCAACTGTCTCTATCTGGTTTTAAGTATAGGTTTCTTTTTTATTGGAATTGTCTCTAGAACTTAGTCTTTGCTTACATAGTCGATGCATGGTATTCTCAGCATCCTTCTGTAGAATCATATTTCTGTTGCTTGAAGTATCTTTTCCATCTGTGAGGAGATGTCCAGCATCGACTGCCATATAGGAGGATCGATATTGCATAACAGTTCAGTCGTCTTTTCTTTATTTCTGTTGCTTCAAATCTCTTCTTCAACTGTGAGGAGATTGTCCATCATTCACTGCCATATAGGAGGACTGATATTACGTAACAGTTCAGTACACTTTTCTTTGTTTCTGTTGCTTCAAATCTCTTCTTCATCTGTGAGGAGATTGTCCAGCATTCACTGCCATATAGGAGGACTGATATTACGTAACAGTTCAGTACACTTTTCTTTCTTTCTCTTGTTTCAAGTCTCTTCTTCATCTGTGAGGAGATTGTCCAGTATTCACTGCCATATAGGAGGATTGATATTACGTAACAATTCAGTATACTTTTCTTTGTTTCTATTGCTTCAAGTTTCTTCTTCATCTACGAGGAGACTGTCCAGCATTCACTGCCGTATAGGAGAGGAGAGCTACATAACAGTTCAATTTGTTTCTAACGATATTTTTTTGTTATTTAAGCTTTAGCACATTGTAGCTGACGTTATTGTTTGTAGAGCAAGAGATTTGCCCTGCAGGCAACTCTGAGCACCACATGATAGTGTGTTTGAATTTTGCAATGTCATGTCCTGCTATGGCAACATAAAATACCGTTAACTGATATTCGCAACTGGACTCCTACAGTTGAGGGACTTGAAACAGAATACAGTACAATGGAAAATACTTACAAATAATAGCGTACTAAAAGTTAATAGTTTGCTTAGCTTTTGGAAGGCCTCAATACTCCTTGGGATTTAGGTGTTGTCCTTTCCGTCCTTTGTTAACACGCCTTCCAGATATCTAAATCTGTTTGTTTTCGGTGTCTTCAATCTGTAATTAGTCTGATCGAAACGAGACAGGGCGGCCAAATAAGCATCAAACATGGCCCCTAAGGATCGCCATTTCTATTCTATCTTCTATTACTATACGGATCACCATTTCTATTCTATCTTCTATTACTATACGGATCACCATTTCTATTCTATCCTCTATTACTTTACGGATCACCATTTCTGTTTTATCCTCTATTACTAATCAGATCACCATTTCTATTCTATCCTCTATTACTATACGGATCACCATTTCTATTCTATCCTCTATTACTATACGGATCACCATTTCTATTCTATCCTCTATTACTATACGTATCGCTATTTCTATTCTATCCTCTATTACTATACGGATCACTCTTTCTACGCTGTCCTCTATCTCTATTCTACTCACTATTTCTACTATACTGATCACTATATGGATTACTATTCTGATCACTATTCGGCGGCTACTATTCGAGCGAGTATTATCGAGCAATTACTATTAGTGCGAGTGCTATTCGAAGGCGTTTGACGCCAGTATTGTTCAACGGCGTTTCTATAGTTGTATCTGCGATTACAAAGTCTCTACTACAACGAGCATTATTAAAGTGACAACGAGTATTCGTTGACATAAAAAAAGTGGCAATGAGTGTTCATTGACATCACAAAACGTCTAGACGCTTGATTTTATTTATTTATTTTTTTTCACTAATTTTTATCCAATATAAGATTGAGTCATCTAGACTAGGTCAGTGGATAGGCAAGCTGCTAGTTCTGGTCATCCATACTTTTAGCGCTGCACATACAAACTGTTGTATCATCCGCATAGATATTCACTAAGACTCGGAATATGTTCTCTGGAAAAACATTAATTTGGAGGAGTTGCTCTCAAGCTTGGCTGCCTTGGCCGACATTGCCCTTTATTTATTAATCTCATCTTTTTCTTTTTTGTCCTTACAGTTATTGGTAGTCCCGTTTCCACAGAATCTGAGTCTGTACTACGCAGCACAGGGATTGAACTCACTAATTGGCGGCATAGAAATTAAGAAAAATACAATATCTACATTGGATTCGATACAATTCGTTACTTTTGTTCAGTCGGCAACCAGAATTAGTTCCTTTGATATCCTCGACTTATCTTATCAAGAGGAATACGGACAAGTCCGAAAATATCCAACGACTCCAAAAGAATTTATATGTCTTTCTATAGAACGGAATCATGGCAAATTGACTAAAGATTAATTCTTGCTTCCATTATCGTTGCAACTGGAAACTGATATCGGAACACCGACTGTAGAAATGTTGCTAGCTTCTCAGAATGCCTCGACAGTGAGCTTATTGAGTGCTTTGGGATTATAATCTTTTGCAAAGACTGTCTTAATCCACCAAGCACCCAGAATAAATTTTGCTTGCGGTCTACCGCTTATCTGAGACAAATACATATTTCAGATTTGTCCCAGTGGTCGATATTCGAACCTATGTAAATCTTCAATGATAGTAAGCAGAATGAATTACATTTTAATCATGCATGTTTAAAGTACAAGCCATTTTACTATATATATATATATATATATATATATATATATATATATATATATGTGTGTGTGTGTGTGTGTGTGTGTGTGTGTGTGAAGAAATATAGTTTAAGATGTACTATATTTATGGGATAAAGTGCTCAATATCAGAGATAGAGCGTATATAAATATAAAAGTGAATGTTGAAGTCAACACTCAGAGGCGACAGGCTGTTTTATGCTAGACGCAATCGTCAGGTCTGACGATTGCGTCTAGCATGAAACAGCCTGTCGCCTCTGAGTGTTGACTTCAATGTTCACTTTTATATATTATATAAATATATATATATATATATATATATATATATATATATATATAGAGAGAGAGAGAGAGAGAGAGAGAGACGGACAGACAGATAGACAGAAAGAGAATTAAAGCCCTTCGTAAGGTGTGGGCTGTACTCGTGAGAACAATTTTTTTGTATTTGCTTAAGGCATAGTCTATCAGGAATCCCTTCGATGAGTCTACTGGAATCTTTTCCAATAAATACGAGAGTTTCATCTACAACAGAGATTCTTGATGTTCTCATGTGTCACATAAAGAATGCATTATTATTATTATTATTATTATTATTATTATTATTATTATTATTATTATTATTATCATTATTATTATTATTATTATTATTTTCTCTCCTGGTCTACCTGTTGCAATTGCATTTAAGGTTTGATTTTTAATTCTTTGATTAATTTAAAAAATATTTGCCCACGGATAGATGCATTTATTGTTTTTGCAATCTTACTGGTCATTTCGGTGACGAGAGAGAGAGAGAGGAGGTTCGAGAAGGTGTGACTGGGGCCAAGATCAACCAGGATAAGTCATCAGTTTGTTCTTCTACTAATAAAAAGTAAAAATTTCAAGCTCAGTAAAGTGGAACTATCTTGGCTACCTGTAAAAATGCATTGGCAGGAGGGAAACCTTTTATGAAAACGCGTTTCATTCATTCAGGAACTTTATCAAAGCTAGTATAGTAGTTTTATTACAGGACCTGATTTTATAAAGAGGAAAAGGTACGCCGAAAAAGAGATAATATTATGCCTTTAGATTTGGATTACAAAATGCTATAAAATATTCCAGATTCTGTCAACAGTAATGAATGGTAAGAATTTGACGGAAGGTCGTTAGGTATATCAAACAAAAATGACTTTCGTCCTTGGTATGACGATAAATTACATCCGCGTACTGGGTAAGACGATGAACGACGTCCGACGGCAAGGCCATTGAACAGAAGGTTTTAAGGGCGTGGAACCACTTCTTAAATGCTGGTGTTCCTAGGTCCATCCATACCTGGGGTAGTAGCACCTGTCAGGATCCTAGCTATAGGCAAATATTTATCCCCAAAGAAGGGGTCGAAATACTATGAAAGTATAAAAATAGATTTTAATAACAGTAATACTTTTTTGTAAAAATTATTACCAGCAGTATATTTTTGAAAAAGAAAAATATTACCAGCAATAAATTTTGGAAAAAAAAATTACCAACTATAAACTTTTAAGGAACAAATATTACCAGCAATACATTTTTGGAAGAAAAATATTACCAGCAATACATTTTTGGAAGAAAAATATTACCAGCAATACATTTTTGAAGGAAAAAAATATTACCAGCAATACATTTTTAGAAGAAAAAAAAATATTACCAGCAATACATTTTTGGAAAAAAAATATTACCAGCAATACATTTTTGGAAGAAAAATATTACCAGCAATACATTTTTGAAGGAAAAAAAATATTACCAGCAATACATTTTTAGAAGAAAAAAAAATATTACCAGCAATACATTTTTAGAAGAAAAAAAAATATTACCAGCAATACATTTTTGGAAGAAAAATATTACCAGCAATACATTTTTGAAGAAAAAAAAATATTACCAGCAATACATTTTTAGAAGAAAAAAAAATATTACCAGCAATACATTTTTGGAAAAAAAATATTACCAGCAATACATTTTTGGAAAAAAAATATTACCAGCAATACATTTTTGGAAAAAAAATATTACCAGCAATACATTTTTGGAAGAAAAATATTACCAGCAATACATTTTTGAAGAAAAAAAATATTACCAGCAATACATTTTTGAAGAAAAAAAAATATTACCAGCAATACATTTTTGAAGAAAAAAAAATATTACCAGCAATACATTTTTGGAAAAAAAATATTACCAGCAATATATTTTTGGAAAAAAAATATTACCAGCAATACATTTTTGAAGGAAAAAAATATTACCAGCGATACATTTTTGAAGGAAAAAAATATTACCAGCAATACATTTTTGAAGGAAAAATATTACCAGCAATACATTTTTGAAGAAAAAAAACATTACCAGCAATACATTTTTGGAAAAAAAATATTACCAGCAATACATTTTTGGAAGAAAAATATTACCAGCAATACATTTTTGAAGGAAAAAAATATTACCAGCGATACATTTTTGAAGGAAAAAAATATTACCAGCAATACATTTTTGAAGGAAAAAAAATATTACCAGCAATACATTTTTGAAGAAAAAAAAATATTACCAGCAATACATTTTTAGAAGAAAAATATTACCAGCAATACATTTTTGAAGGAAAAATATATTACCAGCAATACATTTTTGAAGGAAAAATATTACCAGCAATACATTTACCATAAATCATTATTACCTTATTATTATTTATTTTCTGGAAAGACATGCGTATCTCGTTTGGATAGGTCCAGAAACACAATCTTCATGCCTCACAATATTCTGTGGATAATTGGTTTTATTATTGTGAAAAGCCAGGATTTTAATTCTAGATATAAAGTAGTAATCTAAATTTGATTTAGATTTAATTTTAGATATAATTTTGATTTAAAGAATAATCTTAATCTCCCTAGCCTAAAGAATTGCCACTACGCAATCTTTCAGCCTCACATTAGTCTTCATCAGATCATAATACGACTTCTCAGGACTACAAATACTGCAAGGAAGACTGTGATTTGTGAAAGTAAATCGAAACATCAAAGATGGCGATACTAATTCGAACAATCTGAATGAATAAACGGAAAATTCTGTCTGTCTGTCTGTCTGTCTGTCCGTGAGTCTGGTATGCCTCTAACTCGCAATACACCTGTCCTACATAGACATATTATACCTTTTTCGAATCAGGATGATCCCGGAATTAAAAATCTGCCCTTCATATGCTGCTTCAACATCCAACATTGGGATTTGTATCCGGATGAGGAAGGAACACTTAAAAATTCAAATTTAAAATAACTGAAAAAAAATAGTGATTTTAAACGTTTTTGATTTATACTGAGTTTAGTCACACAAAACTTTGTGAATTTATTTATTTATTTTTTATTTTTTAAATTCAGCTTAAAATAATATCTCCAAAACATTGAATTGGGGAAAACAATTTTAATTCCTTCAAAGTGTCAAGGAATCGGTGTTAAATTGAGAGTTTTTTTTATGTGAGGTTTTGAAGTTACGCAGAGTTTGTGATTTGAAGAACTCTTTTTCGGCATTCCTGAATTGGAATTTCGACCCAACGTGGCGTTTCATACCCCCCACCCAAATCGGTCTTTTAGCCCAAATCGGTCTTTTGTCCCAAATCAGTCTTTTGGCCCAAATCGGTCTTTTGGCCCAAATCGGTCTTTTCACCGGGATTGGATTTATATCCCGAATCAGAGTTAAAATGAGATTTTTAACTTCCATAGAATGAATTGAGAACAAAGTTGTTTCTTCAAAATTATCATTGCTGTTTTCTAAGCTGGACTAGTCATCACTTTTTACTTTCGAGCTGGAGATCGAGTTAGGCCTCCGTAGGAGCTAGCCTGAAAGTCTGCAAGGAGTGTGGGTCTAAAGCTATTTCCTAGATAAATGGCAACATTTCGTTTCAAAACTTTTCTGATAACTTTAAACATCGCATAAAAAACAAGCTGGATTTTTAATTATCAAAAGAGATAACAGACAAAACGATTGATGGAATAATGACAATATATTCTCATAAATATCAAGAATACCGAAAAGCATACTTGTAAAAGCATTATGATCAAAACAACAAAGATTGTGATACTCGTTCGAATAATTAATTGGATAATCACAATATATCTTCTAAAACTTAATAAAGTCCAAAAGCACATCCGCAAAAACATCGTAACAACAGAGATGAAGATAATAATCAGAATGATTCATGGAATAAATATATCTCCTGAGATATTAGGAAAACCGAAAAGAACATTTGCTAAAGCATAGTGATCAAAACAACAAAGATGTGGATATTAGTCTGAAGAATTCATGGAATGATGATCACCTTTCATTTCGAAATTTGGGACCACAAGAAATGATTTAGTTTCCTCTCGTTAAATTGCAAAGCATCTGCCTGGAATATGAACAGATTGCGGCATCCAGGTGAAAAATATCTGGCGCTAAACAATCTTCAAAATAAAGAGATGCACACTAAAATTTGTACTGAACGAAAAAAATAAAACACGTGGCTTCATTTTTTTTTTTTTTTTTTTTATCTCGAAACCCCACCAGCGGTCCGCCATTGGAAGATGAATGAACAACTTTTAGACATATATCGATAAAAGGAAACATAAAAAATGACTATGTCCCTCAACGCTAAATAATCAAATCTCTTCTTTTTTTTTTTGTTTCCAAATAAATCGTTGTTTTGTTTAGACAACGTCCATTAAATTTATTGATATTGAGATACACTTTCCGTGAAAAAGCAGAAGACAACCATGACACTTTACAGCAATTGCAAATAAATGATATCAAAGTGAAAATGACAAGCAAAAACAGAAACAGCTGGGAAGGTCTTTAATCATTATACATGAATGTATTTATCTGGATGAATAACGGATTTCAAACAGGTAGAGAGAAACGGAATACGAGGTTATATAGTTACAGACAAATTGGGGATATTAAGGGTTCACTTGGACATATAGTGTACTTTAGCTAAGGAATTGGCATCGTTTGGTAAATACTCAAATTTATGTATATTTGTACTGTCATTATAGATAGATAGATAGATAGATAGATAGATAGATAGATAGATAGATAGATAGATAGATAGATACTGGAGAAGAAAGAAAGAAAGAAAGAAAGAAAGAAAGAAAGAAGGTCTAGAATAGATATGCAGAAACAAATTAGGCTTGATAGAAAAAAGATTTAGATAGATAGATACTACAGAAGAAAGAAAGAAAGAAAGAAAGAAAGAAAGAAGGAATCGAACAGATACGTAGTAAAAGACTGGACTTGATAGATAGAAAAAGATTTAGATAGATAGATAAATAGACAGACAGACAGAAAAACAGACACCAAGAGACAAACTGGGAAAGAAATAAAGAAACTAACAAAAATTCTGTTCGCTGTGTCTATATCAGAAGTTTATATATATATATATATATATATATATATATAGATAGATAGATAGATAGATAGATATGAAGAAGCTTAGATAAATAAATAGATAGATACGTACAGACAAACAAGATATATATATATATATATATATATATATATATATATATATATATATATATATATATATATACAGAGAGAGAGAGAGAGAGATGACAGAGAGGAGTTAAATAAAAATAAAAGAAATACCCTTTATGAAATTCAGAACACGTTAGACGATACTCGATGCTTCATCTAAGCAAATCACATAACTTAAGGATATTTTGAGTCCATTCTCTGTGTGGGTCATAACACGGACACAGAATGTATTCAAAATATTCATATATCACCAACCAGCCTTCACCGGACAATACATCGACATCAATTTCCACCATGCATGCAGTGTGAAGAAAGTGATCGTTTTAATGTCTACAACACCTGGCAAAAATTATAAGCGGCGTCCCGGATGCATACCAACAAGAAAGAATAATTATTAAAGTACCCTTTAGAATAACCACTACTCGGCAAACACAACATCTGCGTCTCCAGGTAGGAACAGAAGAGGCAAGAAGGATGGCCAGAAAATTGTCGCGGAGAGTCTAACTTATGTCAAGGTCTCTTAACGGAAAAGATTAAGGAGATCTGCGATGCAGAGAACATCAGGACAATATTCAGTTCCCATCTACTTTGAGCGCTACGAAACATGACCAAGAATTGCGTGTACCCTATTCTTTGCAGTTGAGGCAAAGAACATAAAGGTGAAACAAGCCGACCCCTAAAATTAAGCCCGGAAGATCACCATAAAGCCATAGTGAGGAGTGAGACAATGAAATCGGGCATGGTTGACCATGTACGAAGAGAAAGGGGTAGTCATCAGCCTCTGTGGAATGAAATTAAAATACAGGACAAGGAAGAACACTGGAGAGTTTAACTGGGTTATGAGGATCTCCTAAGTAGGCCTAGCATAGTAATAAATTCAATATGGGATCCGCTAATAAAAAAAAAAAAAGAAAAGAAAAAGACTTTAACCGTAGTCAAAATATGGGCAGCGGCAACAGTCAAAACATAACAGACAGACATCAACAGCAGCTGCAGCATCATCAGCAGTCAGGTTAAGTTTAATGATCTAAGGTCACAACAAATTGTCAAATATTGGTTTGGTGACAGTGGAAACGGGCGAGCAATAAGTAAAGAGTGTTAAATACAAATAAACTAGACATGATCAGTGGAACGAGAACAGTCCACTCCCGTAGATTGAATAAAGTGTTCAGTTTTGAATTCCCTGTGGGTTATCGTGATCAATATACACCTGAAAAAGGATAACAGCAACAAAGATGAGGACAATAGTCTGAGTATAAATAGTGTGCATAAGGAAAGATTAATTAATCAAATGACAAGGCTTCATCTAAGAAATTCACGCAGGACGGCTATTACTAGGTGTAAAGAAGCAAGAGAATTCTGATATTTGTTTAGAGACCCTTGATGACATCCAAAGAATCTGTAGTGTTATTGGTCCTGACCTAGCATCTGTGCTTCAGTCACTTTCCCACCGCCATAACGTATCTTCCCTGTTCCTTCTATATATATATATATATATATATATATATATATATATATATATATATATATATATATATTCTTGGTAATTGTTCTGACGAGATTCCCTTTCAATCACTTTCCTACCGGCGTAACACAGCTTCCCCGCGTCCTTTCTACATTTTTTCTGATGAGCTTTCTTTCTTGGTACCTTGATTTTATGAATTTAAGCGCAGTAGTAGATTGGCGGATAGGTCTAATCATTTTTCAGTTGAAATGGCTAGATGTAACCGTAATTTCTATGTTAACAGTTTCTTCTCTCTCACTTCTCGCTTGTGGAACTCTCTTTTGGCTTCTTGCATTCCAGTCAACTTTGATCATCAAAAGTATAAATGCAGTTTCAATCGTTGTCTTCTGTCTTCTTAATTACTGTTCTTTTATTGTTCTCTCTCCATAATAATGTTTTTTCTTCTTTTTTTTTTTTTTCACGTTTTGTTTACTTAGTAACCCTTTGCTTTGCTTTATTACATTGCTTGGGGTGATATGATTTAAAAAGAAAAGAAAGATGTAAGAATACTAGTCAACATTGAATAATAATAATAATGTTTCAACTAAGAAATTCCCGTACATTTCTGAAGCTCTTTGATTTGGGCGTAACCAATACGTGACGTGGGTGGGGTACGTTCTACTGACATCCATGCACCCCATCTTCTTGTACTTAATGGTCATTCCATTCCATTCTTCTTGCATCCCTTCACTACCGAGTCTTATAATTCTCTCAGTTTTCTTTTTGAATCTGCTAGAATCATAAGTGTCATCCGCCGACAACAAATTATCGTGATTCTCCTGAGAGGAAGCTCTTAGACTCATCTCGCTGTACAGGTTTTCATGTGAAAAAAGAATATCCTTGCCACACTTCAATTTCTAATACACTAAACTCGTTCTCTATCGGCAAGCTTATTTAGAGAACCTTGATAATAAAATCCAAAGAATCTGCAATATTATTGCTCTTGACCTGGCAGCTAGGCTTCAGTCATTTTCCCGCTGTCAAAACCTATACTCCACTGCCTTTTCTATAAATACTTTCATGGTAATTTTTGTGATGTGCTCTCCGCTTTAGTACCTAGACTTTACGAATTTAAGCGCGGTACTGGATCGGATAAAAGGTCTTCTCATTTTACAGTTGAAATCGCTAGATGTAACCGCAAGTTCTATGTTGAAATTTTCCTCCCTCGAACTTCTCGCTTGTGGAACTCTCTTGCGGCGTTATCTTCTGTTTTCTTGATTTCTGTATTTTAACTTTCCCGTCCCTTAATGTTTTTTTTTTCTCAAATTCTTGCACCCTCAGTAACACCTTGCGTCTTAGTGGCTTTATTGCCTTGCTTTGGGTGAAATGATTACAAAAAAAGCTATTTGCTACCAGTAAAACTTTGATGTAAACTTTCCTTTATTTTTATTTTTATTTTTTTTTTTAGATAGATATTAGGGTTTAGTTGAGTTATACTCATTCCCTTCGAATTCCATTTGTAAGGAGGAAGTTCCAGTCAGAAAGCTTCTTCTAAGAAATGCTACTTTGTGGAATAGATTCCCGAACGGATATTTTCCTGAAAAGTAGAATCTTAACCTCTTCAAGTCTAGTGTCTAGGGTCAATGGTTATGATTATGCTAAACTCTTAGGCACCCACTTCTTTAATTACGAACTATTTCGTAATTTGCCTTGCTTTGTAGTGTTTTTCTTTACCTAACGTTTCATTATATTTAAATAAAAAAAAGAAGGGTTTTTTTTTGGGGGGGGTAGCCTGTAAAACACGTAAAGTATATAATGTTCATATGAGGACAGACAGTTCCGTACTGGACATTTGCGTCCCAGACAATTGTGTACCAGAGAATTGCTTACTCGGACATTTGCGTCCCTATAACAAATGTGTCCCTGCGTACCTCTGATAATTTTTTGAAGTTACCATACTTTCTTTTTTTAAGATTTGCTAACTGAAAACCAACTTTTAATTATTCTAAACAAGCAGAAAGGTAGTTACCATAAATTAAAAACAATAGAGATAGAAATTTATTTTTTAAAGTAAGACAAAAACAAAGCTAGCAATTTCAGTTCACTCCAGCAGTGCGTACCACAAACATTTAATAGATTCTGGATTTTATAGATTATATTAGGTTGGTGCAAAAATAATGACGTAATAATGTCGTTTTTTGACGTCAAAAAACGACATTATTACGTCATTATTTTTTGCACCAACCTAATATTTTTATTTGGAGCTTATGTCGAAGTTCCGAAAATCAAATACTGGTGGAAAAATATTTGTGGACGAGAAAAATTACTGCTACCACAATCTTAAGAAAAACGCTGATGAAACAAAAAACATACTGGCGATGTCTAGAGCTATCTTGCAACACTGTTAATCTGTCATTGCATTTTAAACAAAAATAAATTTTTAATTTTTAAAATTTTATTCCTTTTATTCTTTTTAAAGAATTATGATTATTACTAACTATGCTTTTTTTTTTTTTTTTTTTTTTTTTTCAAAATTTATGACAGTTGCCTTTAAAAGCTTCAAAATAATTATCAGAGGTACGCATTTGTCTAGGGACGCAAATGTCCGGTACGCAACAGACCTAGAAGCAGTGTTTATATACGTAAATGATATATGTTCCAAAGGTTCTCAAAGTCGAGGGTGATAGTGGAGACATGCTCCCACTGTTTATAAAATGCCTCCGTGACCTTGTGTCTCAAATAGCCTCCGACAAGTCCAGCTCCAAGTCGGAGAATGGGCAAAAGCGGAAAACCGGCGCCTCATAACCAGCTGCTTTGAGTAGATGGCTCTCGTGAGCCTAAGAAGGCAGTCCATCTAGGGGAAGGAAAACCCTGATATTAAATATCCATATAGGCCAAGTTTATATTAAAGTTAAAAAAAAAAAAAGGTAGACACAGGCCCGGATTACAGTAGAGTAAAAAAGTAGACATAGAGTAAAAAGAAGGAAATAGAATCGGTTTACACTAAAATTAAAAAAAAAGTAGACATGAGTCCAGTTAACACTAGAGTCAAAAAACTAGAAGACATTAAAATAAATATGATACATATACGCTCAGTTGAGCTTAGATCCGGTTTACACTGGATCCCAAAATGTCGACATCTGTCTCGTTTACACTCGAGTCAAAAATATACATAGGCCGATTTTACATTAGAATAAACATGCCTCCGTTTAGAGTAGAATCAAAAAAGATAGATGCAGATCAAGTTTACACTAGATCCCAAAAAGGTCAACATCAGTATCTGTCTATATTTCTGAGATGAGGTATTATGTACACTATTTACATTATTCGGACTATTGTCCTCATCTTTGTTGCTATATTTATTACAACGTTTCGGCCTTTCAGTATCTGTCTATATTTCTGAGATGAGGTATTATGTACACTATTTACATTGTTCGGACTATCGTCCTCATGTTTGTTGCCATATTTAAAACAACGTTTCGGCCGTTATACGCTCCGGTCTTTTTCAGGTGGTTGGAATGTCGAACCGAACCCTTTATTTCTCTCACTGGGGTAGACTGTTTTAGTTCCTTGTGCCATGTCTAATGGATGTCAGTTATCAGTTATCTCCTGTTAATTCCCCTCTCCAAGTTCTCCACTGCCTTAACCAGGTATTGAACTCACACTCTTTGGGTCCTGTCACTGGATCTAATTAACGCCTTTATCCACTGTGCCATATTCCTTGATAACTGACACCCATAAGTAACGGCCGAAACGTTGTGATAAATATGGAAACAAAGATGAGGACGATAGTCCGAACAATGTAAATAATTATTTACCAGCTGGCCCACGCAGCAAGATGTGGCAAAAGGCTGAGTTTAAAGGGTGTTATCCGAATGTAAATATTAGGTTGGTGCAAAAATAATGACGTAATAATGTCGTTTTTTGACGTATATTTTAACGTCAAAAAACGACATTATTACGTCATTATTTTTGCACCAACCTAATCGGTCGACATCAGTCCGGTTTACACTCGAGTCAAAAATGTACTAGTGTTAAAAAGTTACACATTGATCCACCAGTAAAGTGGCCCTTTATATTTTTGGTGGGTTATACTCCACTGCATGGGATACAGTCGGCGTATTCTAAGCCCCACCGACAGATAAAGGGTGTAGTAATTTTTCAAATCAATAAGATCGTTTTTGCAGAGGTATTAGGTTGGTGCAAAAATAACATCGGTTTTTGACGTATTTTTTTAACGTCAAAAACGGTATTATTTTTGCACCAACCTAATAGCTCTTGGCAAAAGACCTCCTTCAAATTCCACCATACGTACATAAAGAATAAGTTTTCTTTTTCGTATCTTAAACCTGGTAAAAGCGCTGATGTTTGGAACGGTTGGGAAAGATCTGATTCTGCCATTCACCAGAAAGGTCATTATTGGAATCATTTCAAAAGTTAATCTTAGTTACTGTTGTCAGTAAAATGGAATACTACTGATGAATTTATTATGAATGATGCTTAACTGAACTGAATTGGCTCCAGGATAAATGTTGCTAAGCCGACCAAGCGATGAAGACGGTATCGTTGCGAAGGTAACGACTGAAATCCGCCATATGCTGGTTTAAATTTGAACCCACGTCGGAAATGTCGGAAAGAAAGTGAAAATGAAGAGATGCGGAAGAAAGCTGGGAAAGGCAAGGGAAAGGCAACAAAGATAAGAACAGAGGAGGTTAAAAGAAAAAATTGAAAGCAAAAGAAAGAAAGAAAGAAAGAAAGAAAGAAAGAAAGAAAGAAAGAAAGACAGAAAGAAAGAAAAAAGACAGAAAGAAAGGATGAGATGGAGTAGAAAGAAAGAAAGAAAGAAAGAAAGAAAGAAAGAAAGAGAGAAAGGATGAGATTGAGTAGAAAGAAAGAAAGAAAGAAAGAAAGAAAGAAAGGATGAGATGGAGTAGAAAGAAAGAAAGAAAGAAAGAAAGAAAGAAAGAAAGAAAGAAAGAAAGAAAGAAAGAAAGAAAGAAAGAAAGAAAAAGCAGAACAGAACAAAAGGAAGGCCTGGACATGAAAGAAAGAAAGAAAGAAAGAAAGAAAGAAAGAAAGAAAGAAAGAAAGAAAGAAAGAAAGAGAGAAAGGATGAGATGGAGTGGAAAGAAAGAAAGAAAGAAAGAGGAAATGAGACATAGGGAAGGAAAAGAAAAACAAAAAAGAAAGAAAAACGAAAGGGAGAAGATATTTTAAGAGTTTTTTTTTTAAAGAAAAATGAAAAGAAAACAGAAAAGAAAGAAACAAAAGCGGAAAAGATAGAAAGAAAAAAATGAAAGAAAGCAAAAACTGTAGAAAAAAGAAAAAGCAGAAAAATAAGGAAAGAATAGAAGAAAAGAGAAAAAAGAATAATTTAGAAAAAACGAAAACAGGCTGAGATAGATAGATAGATAGATAGATAGATAGATAGATAGATAGATAGATAGATAGATACTGCGAAAGAAAAAAGAAAGAAAAGAAAAATGTAATGAGGGATAAATAAAGCCAGAAAAAAGAAATGAAAGGAAAAACCAGAAATGCAGGAAAGAAAATAGGAAGATGAAACAGAGGAGAATTAAAATAGATTTTGAAGAAGAAAAAGCGAGAAAGAAAGAAAGAAAGAAAGAAAAGAAAAGAAAAATGAAAAGAAAAACGGAAAAGAAAAAAAAGAAAGGAAGATATCTAGAAAGATTTTGAAAAAGAAAAGCATGATTTAGAAAAATAGAAGCAGACTTAGATAGATAGATAGATAGATAGATAGATAGATAGATAGATAGATAGATAGATAGATATGAACAGAATGAGATGGATAAATAGATACTGGGAAAGAAAGAAAGAAAGAAAGAAAGAAAGAAAGAAAGAAAGAAAGAAAGAAAGAAAAAGTAAAGAAAAAGAAATAAAGCCAGAAAAGGAAATGGAAGGTAAAGAATGAAATGCGGAAAAGAAAGAAAGGAAAACGAAAGAGAGAGAAAAATTAAAATAGATTTTGAAGAAGAAAGAAAGAAAGAAAAAATGAAAGAAAGAACAGCGGAAAAGAAAAAACGGAAAGAAAGAAAAAAAGGAAAGAAAAATATTTTAAAGATTTTGAAAATAAAAATCGTGATTTAGAGAGATAGATAGATAGATAGATAGATAGATAGATAGATAGATAGATAGATAGATAGATAGATAGATAGATAGATACTAGGAAATAAAAATAAATGAAAGAATAAGTAAGAAAGAATAAATAAAGCCAGAAAAGAAAATGAAAAAAAAGAAAGATATGCGGGGAAAGAAAGAAGGAAGAAGAGAGAGAGAGGAGGATTAAAATAGATTTTGAAGAAGAAAAACCGAAGGAGAAAGAAAGAAAGAAAGAAAGAAAGAAAGAACTGGGGAAAGGTAAGAAAGAAAGTAAAAAATGCAGAAAATATGAAAAGAAAATGGAAAGGAAAGAAACGAAATCGGAAAAGGTAGACAGAATGAAAAAAGCAAAAAAATGCAGAAAAATGAAAAAGCAGAAAAAGAAAGGAAGAATGGAAGAAAAAAGAAAGAAAGAAAGAAAGAGAAAAAAGTGGGTCTTTAAAAAGATA
>OZ010615.1:36035344-36087844 GCA_963932145.1 Acanthosepion lycidas | reverse complement strand
AAACTATTTCATCAGTTCAGCTATTCAGGCGGGAAATCGTTCAGGCACTTCAGTTTGAAAATATGCGTGAGAATGAAGCAATCGCATATATGCCACTTATTGTATAAAAGGCAATGGCACGTTTATTTTTCTTTCTTTTTTTTTCTTTTTTTTTTCTTTTTTTTCTTTTTTTCTTTATTTTTCTTTTTTTCTTTTTTTTTTCTTTTTTTTCTTTATTTTTCTTTTTTTTTTTTTTTCATTTTTTTTCATTTTTTTTCTTTATTTTTCTTTTTTGGTTGATTGGTTGATGATTTAATGATAAAAAAAAACAAACATATATAAGATTAACCAAAGCCTGATAAGATAAATAAGATAGATAGATAGATAGATAGATAGATAGATAGATAGATAGAAAGAACCTGACATAGATAGATAGATAGATAGATAGATAGATAGATAGATAGATAGATAGATAGATGTGAAGACTTAGATAGATAGATAGATAGATAGATAGATAGATAGGAACAACCTGACATAGATAGATAGATAGATAGATAGATAGATAGATAGATAGATAGATAGATAGATATGAAGAACCTGACATAGATAGATAGATAGATAGATAGATATGAAGAACCTGACATAGATAGATAGATAGATAGATAGATAGATAGATAGATAGATAGATAGGAACAACCTGACATAGATAGATAGATAGATAGATAGATAGATAGATAGATAGATAGATAGATATGAAGAACCTGACATAGATAGATAGATAGATAGATAGATAGATAGATAGATAGATAGATAGATAGATAGATAATCCAAGAACTGACTGACTGCTAACGGGCGCCCATCATCACGTAATATCATTAACTGATATAAGCTATTTCCCGAGTCTGGACAGCCGAATACGTACAATCTACTCACGCAGAAGTTTGACTCGAAATACAAAGAAGTTTACCAAATAAGTCAGGCTTCTGAAAGAAACCTGGAGGGATGATTTAATTATCCCCCGCAAAAAAAAAACAAAAACAGATATATAAGATTAACTAAAGCCTGCATCGATTCGAATCTCCGTCTTGGAAAAAAAAAAAAAAAAAAAAAAAAAGAAACAAGCGACGTGGTAATAAGCCGTCGTTCTGCTGCTGAAATATTCGTGTAAATATTTTTAAAAATGCTTTTTTTTTATAGAAAGATATGACCAAACAGGTATGAACAAATTGAGATAGATATGAATTCTGTGCAACCTCGGTTCTCGGACGTCTCACATGTCGAACAAATCGGTTTTCGAACAGAAAATTCGAACAGAAAATTCGAGATGAAAATGCCTCGGTTACCGAACAAAATTCCAGTTCTCGAACAATATTGCCGAATTTAATTAACAAGAACGGAATGATTTCTGAGTCGACCGCCATGTGGTATACATTCGTGTGTTGTGTTGTGCTTTTCTTTTCCAATTTTATTTTACTGCGACTTCTTCTTCTTTTCTTTTCTTTGCTATTGGAAAAAAAAACACTTTCGGTTTACGAATATTTCGGGTTACGAAGGCCTTCAGTAACGAAATAAATTCTTGAACCGAGGTTACTCTCTATATAGGTTGCTAGCTAGCTAGGTCAGGATATGAACATAGAAATATAGATAGATATGAACAAAATATAGATATTTGGCTATATAGACATGAACAGACTGAGATATATATAAGCAAAGATAGATAGATAGATAGATAGATAGATAGATGTCACGTTCCTATTATTGTTTGATGGTTTAATTATCTTGAAACCAAGAGATATATAAAACTAACCAAAGCTTGCACCAATTCTAAGCTTCGTCTTGGCGGCAAGCAAGCATACGACATACCAATACGCCGTCGTTATTCTGCTGATATATTCGAGTAAAATTTGCTTCGGAATATTAAATTGGGTTTTCCAGATTTTTATCTTTTAATGTTTGAATTTAAAATTTAGAGAAGTTTTTCTTCTCGACTATCCATCTTAATGAAATACCATGCCGTCAGGACGATGGCGATCGCAGCTCTGTACAGATTGTTTTTTTTGTTTTTGTTTTTTTTTTCTATTATTTCTGAATTACAATGATATCCGGCGAGATATAGAGAGATTTCCAGTTGCTTTGTACAGGGCTTGTAATTAATAGTAGGTCTTCTTGTAGACTGTCTGTCTCTCAAGGCTACAGATACCAGTCTACCCTGCTATTTAACCCATAGCTAGAAGGAAGAGATGACTTCATGCCTTTCTCAAGAGCATTTGTGCAAAAATGAATGCGACAAGGTCTGAATTTGAACTCAGCCTGTCATCTCCATTTTTATTCATAAACTGATTTCTTTTTATTATCATTTCACCCCAAGCAAGAATATAAAAACACTAAGACGTAAGGATTTACTGAGCGTAGAAGAATAAAAGTAAAAGAGAAACATGATTAATGAACGCGAATAAAAGAAGGGGAATCACGAAGACAGCAAATAACGATTGACATTCCATTTAAATTTTTGAAGTTCAAAGTTGACTGTAAAGAAAGAAGCCACAAGAGAGTTCCATAAGCGAGAAATTCAAGAGAAGAAACTGTTAACATAGAACTTACGGTTGCATCTAGCCATTTTAACTGAAAAATGATGAGACCTTGTTGCCAGTCTAGTATTACGCTTATCGGGCAGAGAATGTAAACGACTGGAAATCACGCAGAAGGTGGTACAGGATAGCAAGAAGAAAGGACTAAGCAACAATTGTAAGACGATATAATGTACGGCTTGCAGCAAGAGGAACAATTCAAGGTGCGAGTTAAGAATTGGAAATGTCAGAATCTAGCAAGTGCGAAGATTTAAATATCTGCGAAGTGTTTTAACAGTGGCCGGAAAATAATAAAAAAGAGAAAGATGAAATTATTTAGTTTTTCCATCGTGCCCTAAGGTTTGAACTCACAATTATGATCTCGCCCGATTTTCACCTACTCGGCTAATTTTAGAACAAGACGCGCCCTGGGTATGGCGATAAACTACATCCGCGTTCAGGGTAAGACGATAAACTACGTCCAACAGCAAAGTCTTTGATCAGGAGGTTTTGAGGAGCGTGGAACGACCTCTTAATGGCTGGTGTTCCCAGGTCCACCATGACCCGGGGTGGTAGCACCTGTTGGGCTTCCAGCTATGAGGAAAATAGTTAACCCCGAAACTGATGCAAAAAGCATTATAAAAGTTTAAAAGTAGGTTTTAATACCAAAAATATTTTGCAAAAAATTATTACAAGAATTTAATGTTTGAAGAAAAAAAAAACTAATACCAGAAATACGTTTTTGAAAAATAAATATTAATATTAACAGCAGTACATGTGATTGTACTCAAAAACATAGATAATTGAAAAACGGTTCAAATATATATATATATATATATATATACATATATATATACTTTTGTTTTTATTACCAAACTATCGCTATGAATCTATCTTAAAAATCTTGTTGGCATTAAATGACCCACTGGGGTTGATATGCCATAAAACAAAACAACCAACCAATTTAAAACAAGACAAGGTATCTCTAGACATGGTCAGCTGCAGGAAATAACGTGGATTAAATAAAGTGTTCAGTGTGAAATTCCCTGAAGATTAGCCGGATCGGAAAGGATCAGATGAAGGCCGGAGAGTGTTACGGTTTTTTGTGTATATGTATATAACTAGAATATTTATTATGTACAAAAATACATAATTGTGGCACAAGGCCGAAAAGGGGAGGGGTAGAGGCTGGTCCAAACTAACTATCCTATACCTAGCTAATCAGATTCACGACCCATTCATACATTACAATTTACCCATTCACCACAAGAACTCGTCCGTCACCAAACAATCCTCCAACCACAATAATACCACATCCTCTCAAGGGGAACCTAGAAAAACGCGCCCCACACCATAAAAATTTGATGATGATATAAATGCTATACATTAAAATTCTAACAATGATAGAATGAGAGGGGAGGGGAGATGAACCCAAAAATAACTGAAAAGTAAAACAATTGCAAACTAAACATAACATATGTTAGTAGGGGACCGTCCAACCCACAAAATAGAGAGGCCGCTGTATTCTGCCCAGGGGACAAAATCAAGAGGCAACTCTCGCTAAGGGAGTGGGGAAAGATAAAATATTATGCGGGAATGGGGAAATATAAAGCTGACCCAGTCGAGATGAAAAGGAGGGTTAAAAACAAACTGGGGAGGTTGGGAATCTCGACTTGGATCATAACCAAAGAGTAGCCGGGTTACAGGCCAGGAACAACACTTACTCACATTAACTAGGTACACTGAAGCTTGTCTAACCTAACCAAGGGGAGGGTTCCACAGGAAGCCACCCCGATGTGCAATAGGTTGACCTAGAAGAGAAAATCAAGGCTAGCCCCGGTCACACGAACCAAGCTCGCCTCTTTCACCCACCTTTCGCTAAAGACTGTCGAATGCAATCGTTTTCTATCAGATCTAATCTTCATCTTGAGCTGATGCTCAAAGAATTGGATTAGATGCTGATGAGAAAGACGGTTGCCCCGCAAGACTTCCTCCTTTCGCGACGTCCAAATCACCATTCGAGCCGTGGCCAGCAGCGTCAGAAACACCATTCGTTTCACCCCGGAATACGGGGGCGACACATTGTCACACGCGTATGCGCGATCAATGGACACAAGCTGTTCGGGAGCGAGACGAGCCGTCAGCTCGCCGACATGGTCCCATAAGGGGCGGACCCGGGGGCAATGGTAGAAGGCGTGCGGAGCCGTTTCTTCTAAGCCAAGACCACACCGTTCACAGTCTGGCAAATCCGCCAAACCCCATATGAAAGCCTTGTCGTTGAGAGGCAGCCGATTCCGAGCCAATCGCCAGGTAAGCGAAAACTCAGGGTTACTGAGGTAATCCGCTGCTGGCGCCCAAGACCAGTAGGAGCGATACTCCTCCTCCGACAAGCCGAGCGTATCACGTAGGGAATCCTTCGCGGGCCCCTCCACTAATCCACGATAGAAGACCTTCCTAGGCCGTGAAAGGTCACTGGACCGGGGAATGGCCTTCAAGGCCGACCGACACTCGCGGATGAAATCCGACTCGTCCCGGGGTCTACGACGGCGCTCAACCCTCGAGATGGGGGGACTGATGGTAAGGCTAGGGAAGGCGTCCCTAACAATCCCCTCCAGAATCGAATCTCTCCCAGTCAATGCGCGGCGTAGGAAAGCCAACCTAGAGGCACGGATGTGACTGAAAAGGTGCGGCATTCCCAGCCCCCCATGACACGGACGTTTAGTGCAGACTCGTCTGTCGACCCTGTTCACGCGTCCCCTCCATAAAATGGAGGATAGCGATCGCTCGAGCGCCTTCCAATGGGTCTCACAGAGAGGAAGTACAGACAATCGATAAAGAATCAGGGGGAAAATGTATGTAGCACACACCTCCGCCCTGCCCTTCACGGACAACCGCCGTCGATTCCAAGTCTTGCCGGCAGAATCGACCTTTGCAAGTACTTCAGACCAATTCTTCTCCAGCTGGAGGTCCAGTCCAAACCACACTCCAAGAATGCGGACAGGTCCATCCGTCCAACCGAAGCGGCCCGGAAGAGCGACGCCCTTCCAGGCACCTAACCGCAAGCCGGAAGACTTGTCGCGGTTTATCTTGGCCCCTGTCACCTTCTCGTACCGATCAAGCGCCTTCTGTACCGCCTCGATGTCGTCCCGGGACGACACGAAAGGAGATACATCATCGGCGTACGCGGAAACCCTAGCTCGAGCCCCTCCAGGAACGGCGATTCCGCGTAGGGCCGGACTGCCGGTCTCGTCCTTCAGCCGGCGAAGGAGAGGCTCCAACGCCAAAGCGTAAAGGAGAGGCGACAGCGGACAACCCTGACGATCCGACCTAGACAGCACGAACCCGTCCGACAACCTTCCGTTCACCTGTACCACAGCACTGGGGGAGCGATACAGGAGGCTAATCCAGCGGCAGAAGTTGGGTGCGAATCCAGCGGCCTGCAGGACAGTAGCAAGGTAGCGATGGTCGACCCTATCAAATGCCTTGGACTGATCCAAATTGATCAGCGCGGCTTGCTCGTCGTCTTTTACACCCTCTATGATCGTGCGGATCAGATGCAGGTTGCTCTGAATTGTTCGGCCCCTCACAGAACAAGTCTGCTCAGGTCCCAACAGAGACTCGGCAACTGACTGCAAACGCTCCTGCAGGATCTTGGCCATAATCTTTAACTCTGTGTTTAGCAGAGTTATGGGCCTATAGTCATCTAGTTTCTCCCCACCACCTTTGCCCTTTTTCAACAGAGTGATCACGCCCCTGGAGATCCGATTGGGGATGGACCCCGACCGAAACCAGTTGTTGAACACTGCAGTCAAAATCGGAACAAAGATGTGCGACAGCCTCAAGTACAATTCATAGGGCAAACCATCCAGACCGGGCGACTTGCCTCTGCCAACCTTCTTCAAAACCGCGTAGACTTCGCCCTCCGTGATCTCTCCCTCGCAGCTAGCCGCTTCAGTCGGCGAAAGCCGAGGAAAGTCAGACAAATAGCTACGAAACTCCTCCTCACGGAGACCAGGCTCCTTGGTAAACCGGATCTCGAAATGGCGCCGAAATGCCTCGCACATGTCGTCAGTGGCCCGAAGAGTACGCCCCTCCGGGGATTCGACTTCACGAATGTAACGATCGCCACCTCGACGGACCTCTTCCCTTCGCAGATCTGCGCCCAAGTTCACAGCTTCGGAAGACATCTTGCTTAACTTATATCTAATTACCTGGCCCATGTACCGCTCGCTATTCGAACGATCCAGGGCCTCCTTAGCTAAGGCTATCTCTAGGGGATCCCCCCCAGCCACCGCCCGGGAATAACTAGACTTGAGAGTCTTCACCTTATCAGCTCTATCTAGAGCGAGCCGTTTGCCGAAATCAGTGGTGAAGGACCTAATCCTACATTTAAAGCGTTCCCACCACTTATTCCCGATAACCGCCCCACTAGCTCCCGCTGCACTAGTTTAATTAGCTGTTCCCGAAAGTCCTCCCTGTCCAGTAAGGACAGATTGAACTTCCAGTACCCAGCCATTCTAGGCCTACAGTCTAACGCCACCCGGGCACAAACGAGTTTGTGGTCCGAATAGCCTACCCAGTGGAACGTAGGGCAATCTAGTAGATCTATGTCGGCTCTTCTAACTAACATTCTGTCAAGGTAGCTAACTACCTTGTCAAAAGGCCAATTAAGAGCCCACGTCCACATTTTTCCCCCGGGATGATCGACCCGGTATCTATCGACGAGACCATAATCGTCGATCAGATCAACCAGGCTACGATCGCCCCTTCTCCCGCTAGCTCCCCGCCCCCTGTCTAACTTGGGGTCCAGGATGGCATTCCAGTCCCCCATTAAAACTAGGCGCGTTGAATCCACTAGGAGTATATGTATATAACTAGGAGATTTATTCAGTACTATGTACAGAATTGCGGCACAAGGCCAAAAAAGGGGAGGGGTAGAGGCTGGTCCAAACTAACTATCCTATACCTAGCTAATCAGATTCACGACCCATTCATACATTACAATTTACCCATTCACCACAAGAACTCGTCCGTCACCAAACAATCCTCCAACCACCATAATACCGCATCCTCTCAAGGGGAACCTAGCAAAAACGCGCCCCACACCATAAAAATTTGATGATAATACATAAAATACGTAAAATTTTAATAATGATAGAATGAGAGGGGAGGGAGATGAACCCAATAATCAAATAAATATAAACACAAAATACAAACTAAACATAACAGATGTTAGTAGGGGACCGTCCATCCCTCAAAATAGAGAGGCCGCTGTATTCTGCCCAGGGGACAAAATCAAGAGGCAACTCTCGCTAAGGGAGTGGGAAGAAGGCTAAAATATTATGCGGGAATGGGAAAATATAAAGCTGACCCAGTCGAGATAAAAGGGGGCCGAAACAAACTGGGGAGGTTGGGAATCTCGACTTGGACCATAACCAAAGAGTAGCCGGGTTACAGGCCAGGAACAACACTTACTCACATTAACTAGGTACACTGAAGCTTGTCTAACCTAACCAAGGGGAGGGTTCCACAGGAAGCCACCCCGATGTGCAATAGGTTGACCTAGAAGAGAAAATCAAGGCTAGCCCCGGTCACACGAACCAAGCTCGCCTCTTTTACCCACCTTTCGCTAAAGACTGTCGAATGCAATCGTTTTCTATCAGATCTAATCTTCATCTTGAGCTGATGCTCAAAGAATTGGATTAGATGCTGATGAGAAAGACGGTTGCCCCGCAAGACTTCCTCCTTTCGCGTCGTCCAAATCACCATTCGAGCCGTGGCCAGCAGCGTCAGAAACACCATTCGTTTCACCCCGGAATACGGGGGCGACACATTGTCACACGCGTATGCGCGATCAATGGACACAAGCTGTTCGGGAGCGAGACGAGCCGTCAGCTCGCCGACATGGTCCCATAAGGGGCGGACCCGGGGGCAATGGTAGAAGGCGTGCGGAGCCGTTTCCTCTAAGCCAAGACCACACCGTTCACAGTCTGGCAAATCCGCCAAACCCCATATGAAAGCCTTGTCGTTGAGAGGCAGCCGATTCCGAGCCAATCGCCAGGTAAGCGAAAACTCAGGGTTACTGAGGTAATCCGCCGCTGGCGCCCAAGACCAGTAGGAGCGATACTCCTCCTCCGACAAGCCGAGCGTATCACGTAGGGAATCCTTCGCGGGCCCCTCCACTAATCCACGATAGAAGACCTTCCTAGGCCGTGACAGGTCACTGGACCGGGGAATGGCCTTCAAGGCCGACCGACACTCGCGGATGAAATCCGACTCGTCCCGGGGTTTACGACGGCGCTCAACCCTCGAGATGGGGGGACTGATGGTAAGGCTAGGGAAGGCGTCCCTAACAATCCCCTCCAGAATCGGATCTCTCCCAGTCAATGCGCGGCGTAGGAAAGCCAACCTAGAGGCACGGACGTGACTCAAGAGGTGCGGCATTCCCAGCCCCCCATGACACGGACGTTTAGTGCAGACTCGTCTGTCGACCCTGTTCACGCGTCCCCTCCATAAAATGGAGGATAGCGATCGCTCGAGCGCCTTCCAATGGGTCTCACAGAGAGGAAGTACAGACAATCGATAAAGAATCAGGGGGAAAATGTATGTAGCACACACCTCCGCCCTGCCCTTCACGGACAACCGCCGTCGATTCCAAGTCTTGCCGGCAGAATCGACCTTTGCAAGTACTTCAGACCAATTCTTCTCCAGCTGGAGGTCCGGTCCAAACCACACTCCAAGAATGCGGACAGGTCCATCCGTCCAACCGAAGCGGCCCGGAAGAGCGACCCCCTTCCAGGCACCTAACCGCAAGCCGGAAGACTTGTCGCGGTTTATCTTGGCCCCTGTCACCTTCTCGTACCGATCAAGCGCCTTCTGTACCGCCTCGATGTCGTCCCGGGACGACACGAAAGCAGATACGTCATCGGCGTACGCGGAAACCCTGGCTCGAGCCCCTCCAGGAACGGCGATTCCGCGTAGGGCCGGACTGCCGGTCTCGTCCTTCAGCCGGCGAAGGAGAGGCTCCAACGCCAAAGCATAAAGGAGAGGCGACAGCGGACAACCCTGACGAACCGACCTAGACAGCACGAACGCGTCCGACAACCTTCCGTTCACCTGTACCACAGCACTGGGGGAGCGATACAGGAGGCTAATCCAGCGGCAGAAGTTGGGTGCGAATCCAGCGGCCTGCAGGACAGTAGCAAGGTAGCGATGGTCGACCCTATCAAATGCCTTGGACTGATCCAAATTGATCAGCGCGGCTTGCTCGTCGTCTTTTACACCCTCTATGATCGTGCGGATCAGATGCAGGTTGCTCTGAATTGTTCGGCCCCTCACAGAACAAGTCTGCTCAGGTCCCAACAGAGACTCGGCAACTGACTGCAAACGCTCCTGCAGGATCTTGGCCATAATCTTTAACTCTGTGTTTAGCAGAGTTATGGGCCTGTAGTCATCTAGTTTCCCGCCACCACCTTTGCCCTTTTTCAACAGAGTGATCACGCCCCTGGTGATCCGATTGGGGATGGACCCCGACCGAAACCAGTTGTTGAACACTGCAGTCAAAATCGGAACAAAGATGTGCGACAGCCTCAAGTACAATTCATAGGGCAAACCATCCAGACCGGGCGACTTGCCTCTGCCGACCTTCTTCAAAACCGCGTAGACTTCGCCCTCCGTGATCTCTCCCTCGCAGCTAGCCGCTTCAGTCGGCGAAAGCCGAGGAAAGTCAGCCAAATAGCTACGAAACTCCTCCTCACGGAGACCAGGCTCCTTGGTAAACCGGATCTCGAAATGGCGCCGAAACGCCTCGCACATGTCGTCAGTGGCCCGAAGAGTACGCCCCTCCGGGGATTCGACTTCACGAATGTAACGATCGGCACCTCGACGGAACTCTTCCCTGCGCAGATCTGCGCCCAAATTCACAGCTTCGGAAGACATCTTGCTTAACTTATGTCTAATTACCTGGCCCATGTACCGCTCGCTATTCGAACGATCCAGGGCCTCCTTAGCTAAGGCTATCTCTAGGGGATCCCCCCCAGCCACCGCCCGGGAATAACTAGACTTGAGTGTCTTCACCTTATCAGCTCTATCTAGAGCGAGCCGTTTGCCGAAATCAGTGGTGAAGGACCTAATCCTACATTTAAGGCGTTCCCACCACTTATTCCCGATAACCGCCCCCACTAGCTCCCGCTGCACTAGTCTAATTAGCTGTTCCCGAAAGTCCTCCCTGTCCAGTAAGGACAGATTGAACTTCCAGTAACCAGCCATTCTAGGCCTACAGTCTAACGCCACCCGGGCACAAACGAGTTTGTGGTCCGAATAGCCTACCCAGTGGAACGTAGGGCAATCTAGTAGATCTATGTCGGCTCTTCTAACTAACATTCTGTCAAGGTAGCTAACTACCTTGTCAAAAGGCCAATTAAGAGCCCACGTCCACATTTTCCCCCCGGGATGATCGACCCGGTATCTATCGACGAGACCATAATCGTCGATCAGATCAACCAGGCTACGATCGCCCCTTCTCCCGCTAGCTCCCCGCCCCCTGTCTAACTTGGGGTCCAGGATGGCATTCCAGTCCCCCATTAAAACTAGGCGCGTTGAATCCACTAGGAGTATATGTATATAACTAGTGAGACAATCCAAATGACTCAACTTCCTTTATAGTCTACCAATAGAAGCTTAACCAATCAGAAGCCGCATAACATTGTATTCGTCGTGTATAAAGGCGGCCATCTTTGTTTAACCTACCGGAAGGACCAGTGCTAACTTTACAGCCGAAGATGATAGAAGAAAGAACTACGGTCTGCTAAGATATCCACTGCGAACCTGAACTACGCTTTCCTACTGTCTCCGAAATATTCACTGCCAACCTCTGGATTCTATACTCGAAGACGACCGTCATGAAAATGTCTAACAGAGAGCACAACGGCTGAAAAGTTGTGTCGCCCGACTACGATACAAAGAAAACCGGCAGGGTCGGCGTACACCTATAATACATGTACCCGGAGCCATTGTCGAGTGGCCGGCTTGAGTTCAGGCGTTCGTGTCGTACGTTGCGTTATGGCGATCAAACGTCAGCGCTATGTCAGCTTCCTTTATTCGGACCCGGAATGTGCAGAGAGCGTTGGCTGACGTACGTCTTCAAGTCTTTTTGAACTTAAGTGGATTCCTTCTGCAGATGTGGGTAATATACCGTGTGGCAGACACAGTGTTAACATGATCTGCAGACGATACTGTGATGACGGCAGATACAATGAAAACTGTAGGAACCGCTAGACGAGGTGAAAAAAAAAAAAGCAAGAACAAAGGACTAATCCCCAATAGTAAGAAGACAGACTGTATGGCTGGCAGC
The DNA here is from genome assembly GCA_963932145.1 of Acanthosepion lycidas. Classification (NCBI taxonomy): domain Eukaryota; kingdom Metazoa; phylum Mollusca; class Cephalopoda; order Sepiida; family Sepiidae; genus Acanthosepion; species Acanthosepion lycidas. The sequence continues at coordinate 36,075,946 of OZ010615.1, read as the reverse complement.
AAGAGGAACAGGTCCAAGATGCGAGTTAGGAATTGGAAATGTCAGAATCAAGCAAGTGCAAAAATTTAAATATCTGTGAAGAGTTGTCCATCCAAATCAAACTCACGCAAATAACCTCTCTTTTATTCACAGCCGTCGCCGCTAAGGGAGATAAAGAGAATAGGGAGAGAGGTTGACGATTACGATGCTCGGGTGCCGACCACGAGATGGCACAGAGTTTCTTCTTTTTTAATCATTTCACTCTAAGCAAGGTAATAAAACCACTAAGACACAAATACATTAACGAGTGTGAAAGAATAAGAGAACGAAAAAAAAAAAAACATTATTAATGAAAGAGAACAATAAAAGAAAAGGCATTAAGAAGACAGGAAATAAAGACTGACAAATGCATTTAGATTTTTGAAGAAAGATTGTAATGGGTTAACATTAGTAAAAATAACAAACAAACCTTTTAGTTCTCAAAAGCAATACTTTGATGAATTGTCAAAACAACCGTTGGAGTTACAAAGAGACCTCTCAAATAGGGGCACTGAAAAGTATTGACATGAAGAAGAAATTTCCAAGTTAGTTCAGATGTTTTATCTAATATCGGGAAATGGTCAAGAGACAAGAATTTTTCAGAATTTATATATATATATATATATATATATATATATATATATATATATATATATATTGTGTGTGTATTTAGGCAGCAATCCTTCTTTCATGCACATTTCAGTGAATACGACAGACAAGGTGCTTTTATTTAGTTTTTTTATACAATTTCTCATGCGATCTAATATTTTTTTCTTTTCAAATGCTAAATTATATAAAAACTGTCCGAATGTTCTTTTTATCTGAGCGCTTTCGGCTATACATTTAGCCATTTTCAAGGATTAAATATTTTAACTGTTAAATAAGAAATAGTTTGTTGTATGTATTTTTTTAAAATGTTTTCATTTTTCAAAACACGGTCAAGATATTGTGTCCATGTTCAAAGTTAATATTATTAAGTGTTGTTTTTTTTTTTTTTTATTAATAAGGCTTCCATTATTTTTAGCCCTTTTTTTTTGCATGTACATGATGCTATTATATTAGTGTTATCAACAAGTATGTTACGAATAATGTCCGGTAGGCCTCCATGAATATTTAAATGAGATTTAATTGAGCTATGGTCAGAAAAGTGTTGTAGTGTGACATATATATATATATATATATATATATATATATATATATATATATATAGGTAGTAACCCGTTGGTATAATCCAAGCGAGCCCTATTAACACAATATAGAATTTAAATTATTAAACGTTAAACTGACTCACAAAGAGCGCTCATTGTTTATTTTCATTAAACAGAGCCACATTTTTCGTACAATTGGAATTAACATACCATTAATTAATGACCATTTTCACCTGCAAATTTTAAAATTCGCAGGATTTTTCACATTGTTTACTGTTTATGGTGTCAGTCTGTAGAAGGGGACTGGTTAGTAGGGGAAAGAGAGATAGAAAGAGAGAGAGAAAGTCAGAGGGGACAGAGAAGAAGAGATGACAGAAGAAGTTACAGACATAGTTTACAGGAAGTAATGTGGGGTATTATATTATGGAGGTAGGAGGGAGCAAAGGGACAGAAGTGGAACCCGAAAAGCTGACCTATACACACACACACACACACACACACACACACACACACACACACACATATAATAATAATAATAATAATAATAGACTCTCCCGTCGGTTTCGACGTATGAGGATCTGCCAGCTGATTCATTCAGTTATGAAAGATTATGCGATAATCTTAAGTGATTTACAAAGGAGGCCACATATGGAGCAGGTGTGAGAATTGTGAGATGAGATCACTGTTAGATTGGCTGACCTTTTAGATCTTGCTCTCGCTTCTTGAAGATGATTCAGACAAGCAACATTGAAAATTGCTGAATCCACTAAAACACGTTGATCTCCATTCTACCCGCTCCAAAGCTAAGCGCTCAAGGGTGTTATGTGGTATATTAACTGCTGACAAGTTGCTTTTCAGCTTGTCTTTGTATCTTAGCCATGGGCGTCCTACATTTCTGGAGCCCTGATCTAACTGGCTGTACATTAGGATCTTGGGTATCCTGTCATCAAACATTCTCAAGGCATGACCAGTCCAGCGTAACTGAGACTGTATGATAAAAGTCTCGATTCCTCCAATATTACACTTGTTAAACAGGTCTACGTTAGATGTCCTATCTTGAAGCTTACCTCCACAGATTGCACGCAAAAGCTTTTATGGAAAGCATCTAGCTGGCGTATATGGTAGCTGTATGGAGTCCATGACTCTGAGCCATACAAAAGGATGGCAAGTACAACAGCTCTGTAAACCCGAATTTTCGTATCCAGTCGAATACCTCGCTCATTCCACAAGCGATGGCGAAGTTTGCCGAAAGCACTGGTAGCCTTAGCAATCCGATGCATGATTTCATCATCTAAAGTTCCACTGTAATTGACTTTGATTTGACTTTTTGACTCCAAAATTCGCATGAGGATGAAATGGAACTAATGTCTTTAATTTAATTAAGAAATTAAATTCGAAGCTTTTAGCTTCCATTTTTGAAACATGGCTAGAACTGTGTAGCGAAAAAAAAAACATATTTTAAATCAATTAATTTATAATATTAATGCCCTGTAAATTTACATTGAGCACTATTTTTTAAAAATAAAAATATCTATAAGAACACCGGATTATATATCTTACTGTTCTTTCTTTTTATTTATATTAGCCTGGTGCAAAAATAATGTCGTTTTTTGACGTTAAAAATACATAAAAAAACGACATTATTTTTGCACCAACCTAATATATATATATATATATATATATATATATATATATATATATATTTGTGTGCGTGTGTGTGTGCGTGTGTGTGCGCGCGCGTGACAGAGAACGAGAGAAAGAGGAGAAGAAAAGTAACATTACCGAAGCGGAAGTTATTTCCAATTATTTCTTCTCAGCTGGGTTTGCAAATGTATAATTCAATGCACAATTGATCCAGTTCCGTCCATTGATCATTGATACACTGTGAATGTCTTCCTCTATATTGAATTTGTCGGCTCTATTGATCACAACGTACGGATTGCCATGAGCTCGTTCTTTCCTCGTACTCGAAAGTGGCATGCTCAGTCAGCTCCCAAATTTCAAACAATGGTCACTTTCCAGGTCTGTCAGCATTCGCTCGCCGAAGCGTACCGCAGGATTTGAAACGGAAATTGCCGCCGTAAATTGGAGGTTTTATAATGTTATATCAGGCAGAAAACCTGTAGGATAAAAAAAAATTAAAAAAAAGTTTTTTTTTTCCCGTTAATAGCTGACATATACATAGGTATATGTACAGGGTGTATCAAAAATATTTTTACGAACATTGAGGGCAGGCTCCTCACACCAAACAAGGATAAATGTCTATATAAACATATGTCTACAAATCCTTCATACCCTTTGGTTAAAAATCTTGTTTCTCGAGTGTCAACGTTTTATCAGAAGTTAAAATGCGACCTCCTTTTCCGGACCAAATCAAACTGATTTGGAAATTCTTGCAAAAATTCGATAATTGTCAGATTTTAATGAATCATGCAGAACTTATGCATAAAAGCAATGAATATTTGTTTATTTATATTTTTGGAAAACCTTTGTAAAAATTTTTTTTTTTCATACATTTGCATCCACTTATTTAATTTTAAGAAATTTTTTTTTTTTTTTTGCAGCGCTTAATGCAACTCTGAACTAAGGAGGGGGGGGCTTATTACCACATGTTCCGCATCACAGTGTAAAGTGTAGATATACTCGTGGGGTAGGGAGTAGAATGGTCTCCTTTGAAGTGCGCTCAAATCAATCTCAGTTTGGAGGTGAGGAAGAAGGTGGCCATATTGAAAGTATTTGTGTTAGTGCAAAACCCAACACCATGGAAAATATGAAAACAGTTTTTGTTATGAAATATATGTAAATGTCTGGCGTTCATGCATGTACAATATGTATATCTGAAATTCGTCACTACCACTCAGAAGAAAAGCATATAAAAAGGCGTGTCCGATCCTCTTAGCATACTTAGTTTTAGAAAGTGTTGTGGATTCCGCGTTGAAATCCGGTCCCAATAAATAACAAACGCCAGGAATGAAATATATGAAAATAATGTATTAAAATAATAATACAAACTGGTAAAGCAGGTTAGTAGTTCCAGGAATACGGTTAGTAGCCAAATATATATACAATTTTTGGTATTGAAATATCGCTGTATGACTTCTTACTGAGTTTACGTGCTCGCTCACTGTGACTTCTACAACGTTGTTACCTTACCCTCACTCTTCCGGTTACCTACAACCTTTTACTCTGTCACTCTGGACTCGACTCTTCGGTCTTGCTCTCTCGGATCTTCACGTAGCCGTAGTATATGTATATTTGTATAAAAAGGGGTGGACCCCTCAACAGAAAGTGTACACGCAGAGAAACAATATACCAAAGTGTTTCCTAAAATATGAGAAGTGTGGCAAAAAAGCCATTCAAAACAGTGAAAGAAAATCTATTAGTCAATTTAGAAAATGATTGTATTTAACTCTGTTATCGTCATCTCAAGATTAAAATAGAGTCAATAAGAAACTAACAGAGACTAAAGAATTTATCCTCATATACGACCTCTGACTGAACACATGGGGCAGAGAAAAATCTATAAGGGGGAGGAGTTAACGATTAGATTTCGTTAAAGCTCTGCTATTCGATCTATCTGCCTTCGGGCCGAGAGGAACCCAGACGGGGCTGTGACTACAGACAGAGTCTCGACTGGGGAGGTAGACAGCTGCCCGACCCCGTCTATGTGGGGTCTACGGAGAATTTTGCCCGAGCGAACGCGTTCGGAAAACCACACGTTAAAAGCGGCCTTGTGCCTCATGTTGCCTTGTGGGGAGGTCTCAAGTAAATACCGAGAAAAAGCCCACAAGTAAAAGCTGCTAGATTGACTGAGACGTGTTTAATATAAACCTCGTGAAGTCCCTAGTTAAAGGCCAAGGAATTTCTTTAGCATTAAAGATAACTACGAGTTTTTGGCGTTGCTAAACCTTTCTGTGGCAATAATAGTATCCTTTCCGGATTACATATTAAAATTGTATTTCATTCATCGGAAAATTCGCTTGTTAATATCAAACGCATCGTGAACATCAGTTTATGGAGTTTTATGCAAGAAATGAACATTTCTTATTGCTTGCGTGTTCATATCAAGTTCGTTTCACCAGGCAATGGAGATTAATAATATCACATCACGTCAGTCGTCACAAGTTAATGGGGGTTAATAATATCACATCAAGTCGTGTAAGTTACCAGATAATGGGTCAGCTCTGGAAGAAAGCAATATTCTCACGGTTTGCATTCCCCTCTTCTAATAACACCTTATTTGTCTAACGGAATGGTTGAAAGAAAAGGAATGGCAAACATCTATTCTTCTCAGAGAGAGTTTTATACTGTTAACTCATACATAAAATTATATGCAGATACTTACATTTGCCTCACACAGAAAAATTATGACATATGTCGGCAGCAACAAGCAGTGTGAATACGTGACGAAAAGTGAGTCTTACTTGTAATAATTCCTAAAGGGAATTTAAACTGCCGCACCCTCCATCTGTGTTCCTGAAGAAAACATATTTACGATTCCCAGTAGATATTTGAGTGCGGCTGGGTTATATTCTATGCCACAAGTGAGGACATATTCATCTCAATAAGGAAATTGCAAGCCATGAGTTTTCTCAACATGAGGACTGCGAGCTGGAGTTTCTATAATTGGTGAATATATACTCCCAAATGAATACGCCGCCATGGGCTTGTAAAATGTAAGCCGTAACCAGCTGGCTGACCCGGGCGGAAGCCCGCAGAGAGTTCCGGGTGATGCTACTGCTCGGTTTCACTCCTGGAAGCTGACTGACGGACAGGCCACTTTCATAACTCTATGAAATTACGTTACTAAGCGACCGTCACGTGACCCACTTGATTTCAACACAACCAAAGCGAGTTTCGATTTTTGTGAATACGGATGACCAAAAGCTCCATTATCATAAAATAAGAGCGGTAACTATAGGAAAGTTAAAGTTTATTGGCATTTTTCACACATTTCCGTAACAAACGCCTTCGTAAGTTAGACTATAAAGTCAAAGTACTGAGAATTCAATAAAATATTAGATTGCTTAGAATAATTTCTTAAATTTTTAAGATTGCTGGGTAGTTAAAAAAATATAAAACAGTTGTTTACGTTATATTCGTCAAGTAATTGTTACAGTTAATCATGTCTCCCTTAAAAATTTTCAAACATAAGTCTATCGAAAGAGTTGTTAAGATCTTATAAAAAACACACACCTCTGGGATAAGAAATGATTTTCTGCGTTACTTTAAATAAAAAGTAAGTAATATGAAAACTAAAATAAAAGATTAAAAAATTATTCTCATTTTTAAAAATGCATTTTAAACCTTAGGTATCGCTTTTCATTGGAAGTAACTACAGATAATGTAAATGCTAATGATTTTGCTATAGAAATACATTGAAAACAAGAACGAAAAGGGATTGTCAGTGGTCAAGAATTAATGTAAGCATTATTGATAGAATAGGATTATTATATTACTAATGATTTCACTATAGGAATGCACAAAAAACCAAGTCAAAAGGTATTATCAATGGTCAAGAATTATTGAAAATGTTACGGAATAAAATATTCTGTGTAGGTCGCCTAAAATTTATCGGTGCTGAAAGTGTAACTCAGATTGCGTCCTGGCCCATTGTATTCACTGTTGAAGAAATGTTCTTTTGAAAGGCATGAATCCATCTGTACTTCCACCAACTATGCGTTAAACAGCAGAACAGAAGGCAACTGGAAACCACTTCGCTATCTTTCCTAAGAAGTCATGACAATTCACAGATAGTAAATAAACAGAATCTGTGGAGAGCCATGATCATCTACTCTGAATTCTAAACTCCAGTGAAAGTAACGGAAATTACTACATTATCTTTCCTAAGAATTCACGGTAATTCAAAAATAATAAATTAACAGAATCTGTGGAGAGCCATGATCACCTACTCTGAATTCTAAAATACGATGAAAGCAACGGGAAACTACTCCGTTGTCTTTCCTAAGAAGTCATGGTAATTCAAAGTTAATAAGCAAACAGAATCTGTGGAGAGCCATGATCATCTACGTCTTGAAGAGACATACTATCCATTTAATATTAAGAAATTGTGTTCAAAAACAGGGTAGACTGAACTTTCTCACTTTGGATGTGAGTCAATCTGAATTTAGAACCATAGAAAATACATGGTCACTCCACTATATTCCCTAAGATGGCATGGCAACTGAGAGATAATTAAGAAAAGGAAAATAACATTTTACAAAATTAATAAAAAAAAAACAAAAAAAAAAAACGATGACGGTTTTGTATCCTGTATAATCTTTGTTGTTTCAGGCTCTTCCAACTTCCTCATAATCATATTTTTATTTGCTGTCGTCTTCAACGGAATCTGTTGTCATCATGATGTTCTTGTTTGTTTAAACAAATTCAGCTGTTATTGCTAACGTTTAGTCACGACTTGTTGTTTTAAAACATTTGCTCTGTTCTCAAACGGATTTCCTTTTTGATTTAAATGCAGTCTGGCATTTTCCATATTATTTTTCAGAAAGAGTGTCAATAAAATATAAAAGGAGTAAAAATCATACCATAAATACATACATATATATATATATATATATATATATATGTGTGTGTGTGTGTGCGTGTGTGTGTGTGTGTGTGTGTGTGTGTGTGGCCGTTTGTCTCGAAAAGGACCTCCAATCGGTTGTGGACCGGTGCAGGGATTGGTTGGTTAACTTTAATGCCTCAAAAACAAAACTGCTCTTTAATACTCACCACAGAGAACCATCCCTGCCTCCCATTAGAATGTCTAACTCTCAACTCCACGAGAGCATCTCTTTGCGACTGCTCAGTCTCACATTGTCTGCTGACCTGAGATGGAACAAATACATTGAGTCAATAGCTTCGTCCACCGCTAGGAAAGTTGGCTCCCTGTGCCGCGCCAGGAAATTTTTCTCGCTTGAGTCGATCCTTTAAATCTACAAATCAACCATTCGCCCTTGCATGGAGTATTGCTGCCATATATGGTCTGGAGCCGCTTTTGTTTGTCTCAAGGTCCTTGATAAAATCCAAATACGGTCATGCAATGTAATTGGCCCTGATCTGGCATCTCGTCTGCAGCCGCTCTCTCATAGACATGCTGTTGTCTCCCTCCCTCTTTTTTTTACAAATATTTTCACGGTAACTGCTGCAATGAGCTGCTTTTGCTGGTTCCCAGACTCCATGAATTTAAGCGTTCAACTAGGCTGGCATCTCGCTCTCACTCTTTCACTGTCGAAACTGTTAAATGTGGCCGTCTCTTCTACTCCAATAGCTTCATGTCTCACACTTCTCGCCTGTGGAACTCCCTCCCCATTTCTTGTTTTCCTGATAACTATAATCTCCAACTATTCAAATGTAATGTCAATAGCGATATCTAGATGCCTTGATCTATCGCCTATCCTTCTCTTCATCCTTTCCTCTGTCACTCCCCTTTGCTCTCGTTCCAATGCTCTGTAACCCCTTACGTGCTAGTGGCTTCCCGCCTTCCTTGGGGTGAAATGCTTAAAAAAAGATATATATATATATATATATATATATATAATTTAAAAAAAAACAGACCACTTTAAGGTTTCATGTAATAAATTATTTCTCCACAGCCCTCTTAAAAGGAATGCGGACCATCAGACTTTACTTCCGAACAATTGTTTGGAAGTAAAGTCTGATGATCCGCAGTCCTTTTAAAAGGGATGTGGTGAAATAATTTATTACATGGAACCTTAAAGTGGTCTGTTTTTATTTAAATTATTTGCTCTGGATTTACATTGAGCTCTCTGGATTTTATCCTTCTGAGGTTTACCCATACCGATTACCTAGTTTTTCATAAACTATATATATATATATATATATATATATATATATATATATATATATAGCATGACGATAAACTACGTCCAACAGCAAGAACTGTGTTCAGGAGGTTTTGAGGAGCGTGGAACCGCCTCTTAGCTGCTGGTGTTCCCAGGTCCACCCTGACCCAGTGTGGTAGGGTCCCAGCTATGGGTAAGTAGTTAGCCCCGTGGGTTATTATAATTCTACTTTGGATAGACCGTGCGGATGAGAGTAGGGAGCCAAAAAAAAAGTTCATTTTCATGTATGAAACGCAGCTGATTTTAGAGAAAAGAAAATAATCAACGTATGTGAAGAAGGAAAGAGAGAAAAAATGAAAACAATGGAACAGGCTTTCAACTGGAACTGTATGTGAACCAGCGTCTACATTTACAGGATTTCAAGATGTCATTAGATCCGTTGTGTTTTTAGCCAACTCTTTTTAGTGTGTTTGAGAGTATATATATATATATATATATATATATGTGTGTGTGGGGGGTATAGGTATTTGTATACGTGTGTGTGTATATATGTACATGTATGCAAGAATATATATGGTTAAATGGGTTATACCTGATCTAATATTACTGTTTCATCTTTATGACTCTATCGTTATTCCTCTCATTGGCATCCTGATTATTATTATTATTATTATTATTATTATTATTATTATTATTATTATTTATTTTCTTTGCTTTCTGACGTTTACATATTTCTTTCCGGGTCCCACCCAGGGACCTAAGTTTAGAAATGGCATCATGACTCTTTTCACTGACAAAAAAAAAAAAATAAAAAAATAAAATAAAATAAAAATTACATATATAAAGCCCTTCGTAAAGTATGGGCTGTACTTGTGAGAACAATTTTTTGTATCTCCTTGAGGCATGGGCTTCCAGGAATCCCTTCAATTACTCTACTGCAATCTTTTCCGACCAGTCCTAGGGCTCCAACTGCAACAGGGATTGTTGATGTTCCCATATGCCACATTTTTGAGATTTCTATTTCAAGGTCCTTGTATTTTGACAGCAGGGACTGCCATATCAATAAGGAGGCACCGTTTTTGTTTGTGGTCTTTAATAACAATATCTGGGCGGTTATCCTTATTATTATTATTATTATTATTATTATTATTATTATTATTCCTCTCATTGGTAGTTTATTATTATTATTATTAATATTATTATTATTATTATTATTATTATTATTATTATTATTACGATATTACAATAATAATATTATTATTATTACTTTTAATTTTTTTTTTTTTTCATTTCGAAATGTTTTTCGATATTTTTATTCTTTCGGTACTATTTAAAAAAAATTTAGGTTGTTTTTTTATTTAAATTTTAAATTTGAATTTAAGATTTAAAATTTAAAATTTGAGATTTGAGATTTTAATTATTAATTTTTTACTCCGTTGTTATTAATAATATTAATATTTTTGTTTATCTTATATTCACATTATAATATTTTTACTTTTGTATTTTGTTGATAATTTTTAAATTAATGTCAAACGTTAACTGCAAAATAGTTCAATCTGTTTTTTTTTGAAAATTAACTGCAATATGCCTATATAAATTAATTTATTCCCAGTTTTTTCCTCCCACCCCTGCTTCCACATTTGCTTTCTTTTCTTCCCTTTGGCTCGTTTCCTGTCAGACGACTTATTAAACAGGTCAATGTTGGCTCCTTACCGCCTCCCCTACTCTTAAGTATTTTAATAAAATTAGATTTAAAATTATTCCTATCTCTCCCTTCCCCCTATAATTTCGACCACATCTGTCTCCCCAACATTCTATCATCTAACATCAACTTAAAACTATCCATCAAAAGTGTATCAAAATAATACGTAAATTTAAAACGATTTTTATGCGTGGAAATGTGATCTGAGGAACTAGGGAAAAAAGCACCATCCTGGGTGCTTCAATGGACCCTTACGGTTGTCTGTGCTGTAATTATATATATATATATATATATATATATATATATATATATATATATATATACTCTGTACGCCAACGGATGAGTTGTGGGAACCAATTCTTGACATATCTCGCGGCATTACCGCAGATGACATCCTACAATTAACAAATTCTATGGATCGTCGACTTCTTCAAGTAATTTCAAAACTGGGAAAGCACATTCCCTATTAATTTGTTTATAACTGTGCCTTTGTATCTGTTATTATTTGTTTGATTATCTTATTTATTAGGTTCTTTTGATCATAAACATTCACGTGCAACATTAATAAACGTTTTGTTTGCTCAATTCTGGGAATTTTACTTAACCATTCTAATAATTTGGCACTCTCAAATCAGCGTACTGATAACAAATACGGCGTCAGTTTGTTTACATCGCACAGATCAGTACAAAAATTTCAGTGATTGCGCAGGTCTGTGTTGCCAATATTATGTGAAAATTTTATGTGAAATGATTGGAGGGTTTTTGAAATATTAGAAAAAATGTTATCTCGATAATAATTTGGCACGGAGTGTATATATATATATATATATATATATATATATATATATATATATATATATATATATTAGGTTGGTGCAAAAATAATTACGTAATAATGTTTTTTGACGTAACGTCAAAAAACGACATTATTACGTCATTATTTTTGCATCAACCTATATATATATATATATATATATATATATATATATATATATATATATATATATATATATATTATTATATATATTTTTGCATCAACCTATATATATATATATATATATATATATATATATATTAGGTTGGTGCAAAAATAATGACGTAATAATGTCGTTTTTTGACGTTACGTCAAAAAACATTATTACGTAATTATTTTTGCACCAACCTAATATAACGACATTATTACGTCATTATTTTTGCACCAACCTAATATATATATATATATATATATATATATAGGTTGATGCAAAAATAATGACGTAATAATGTCGTTTTTTGACGTTACGTCAAAAAACATTATTACGTAATTATTTTTGCACCAACCTAATATATATATATATATATATATATATATATATATAGGTTGATGCAAAAATAATGACGTAATAATGTCGTTTTTTGACGTTACGTCAAAAAACATTATTACGTAATTATTTTTGCACCAACCTAATATATATATATATATATATATATATATATATATAGGTTGATGCAAAAATAATGACGTAATAATGTCGTTTTTTTGACGTTACGTCAAAAAACGACATTATTACGTCATTGTTACGTCATTATTACGTATTATTACGTCATTATTCCGTATATATATATATATATATATATTCTGGTTTCATTCATTAACTCATTATCATCTGCTTTCATTTCTTTCTTTCTTTTTCTTTCTTTCTTTCTTTATTTTATTTCCTTAGTTATTTATACTTTTATTTATTTCCTTTATTTTTTCTTTCTTTCTTTTTCTTTCTTTTTTCTTTCTTTGCTTTTCTTTATTTTCCTTTTATTTCTGATCTAATTTTTATTTTTTTCTTTACTTTCTTATTTCTTTCTTTCTTTATTCATTCATTTCATTTACCTTCTTATTCGCTTGTTATTCCTTCCTTCTTTTTTTCTTTTTATTCATCCATTAATTCGTATCTTCTTTCTTTTCTTTTTTCTTATTTTTCTTTCCTTTTCTTCCTTTCCTTTTCTTTCTTTCTTTCTTTCTTTCTTTCTTTCTTTATTTCTTTCTTTCTTTATTTCCTTAGTTATTCCTCATTTTCTTTATTTTCCTTTTGATTCTTTTCTATTAAGTTGGTGCAAAAATAATATCGTTTTTTGACGTATTTTTCAACGTCAAAAACGATATTATTTTTGCACCAACATTATAATTCTTTTTCCTTTTTAGCTTTCTTTCTTCATTCTTCTTCTCTTATTTATTGCCTTTGTTCACTTATATTTTTAATGAAAAAATTTTTGTGGGTGTGCAAAGCCAAATGTAGATTTTATTTTTGACCTGTAATAGTGATGAAAAAAAAAACAACAAACAAACAAAGAAAAAGTTTGATGATTCCAATTTTAACCCAAGGAAAATATTCTACATTTTTTATTTTTGCGTTATCAAGTAAATTTCACTTAAATTTTACGTGTCGTCTGCCACGATTTTGAACACCTGTCATGGCGAATTTTATTTCGTTCTACTTGAGATTAAATGACGCATGCGTATAATCATTCTGCCATTAAAAATAATTCTCAAAAATAAGTTTCCCCTTACGGTTTGTTTTGTAACTTTCAATTCGAACCGGTAAAACAGATATCATTTACCAAAAAAAAAAAAAAAAAAAAAAAATATTCACAAACGAAAAGTATATTTAAAGAGAAAAATGCAGCTGAATAAAAAAGTGTACATTTAGAAACAGCAAGAAAAGGCTTCAAAAATTAATAACAAAAGCGGATTTAGTGGCTTTTATCGTTTTTAATTTTATTAAAGAGCTTATCCATTATGTCTGATCGACGCTGCCTATTCACTGCCGAAGATTGACGGCCAGAGTAAAGTTGTGATGAAAAACAGCTAAAAAATTAACATTAAATTAAATAATACGTATCGGTAAGGCCCCCTTTTTTTTTGACGTCACTTAGTGAAAATAGAATTGTTTGAAAATGCATTCGGTTGTACATAAAAGATCTGTTCAAACGTACCACGTCGTTGAGTAACAGCATGGCGACTGAAAATGTGGGTCTATATAAATATTAGGAAATGCATAACAGGATGGCTAGGAAGTTATCTAAATGTCCAACCCGAGGACAGAGAAACAGAATCCCTCACATACTCGAGAGAAGATCGAACGTTCTAAAAAGTTTTACGGGAAACACATACGTTAACTTAAGTATTTCAAATTGGAAATGGGTCCTTACCTATAACTACAGAATGAACTCTTCCTAGCACTTTGTATACTACGCCTCTCAAGAGAGAGGGTCGAACTCTCTGCCTCTGAGCAGAGAGGAACCCGGACGAGGCTCCGCCGAAGGGCAGAGTCTCGTTCGGGGAGGTTGACCAACCCGATTCTGTTTTTACAGTTTCTACGGGCATTTTTTGGCCGAGCCTACGGGCTCGGGAAACCCACGTTAAACTCGGCCTTGTGCCACATGCAACCCTCGTGGGAGGGTGGCTAGATACCGAATCAAGCCGAGCTTCTCGGCTTGACGGTTGAACTCTCTGTCTCTGAGCAGAGAGGAACCCGGACGAGGCTCCGCCGAAGGGCAGAGTCTCGTTCGGGGAGGTTGACCAACCCGATCCCGTTTATACGGGTTCTACGGGTATTTTTTGGCCGAGCCTACGGGCTCGGGAAACCCACGTTAAACTCGGCCTTGTGCCACATGCAACCCTCGTGGGGTGGTGGCTAGATACCGAATCGAGTCGAGCCGATAGTAGACAGTCATACTAAACACCTTCCACATCTTGTATTATTATTTCGTGTAATATACCTTCGTTATTTCTACTCTTGTGTTCGTGTTGTTCTTCCTTGGTCCTAACTTGGACCATAACAATGATACATTTCATTTCTTTATCTTTCCTTCTTTTTAGAAACTTTTGACAGCAGAGGCTTTTTAAAACCATTGCTAGTTTTTGTAAATGAATTATTAATAACTGAAGTCGTTCTTATTTTAAATTAATTTTATTTTAATTAATTTTATGAAGTTAAACCTTTTAAAAAACAGTTTTAAAAATAAGTTTCTTTTCATTTTATAAATTTATACGGTTGTGTTTAACTTTTTCGTGGGATGTGAAAGTGTAATAGCGCCCTAGTTTCAATGCTTACAGCCATATCACATTGAAATCACCGAAGTTAAGCAATCTAGAGGGTCAATACCTAGGTGGGTGACCGCTTGGAAATACAAGATAAATTAAGCTTGAATGTAAGCTTGGATGTGCGAGGGGTATTATGGATAAAGGGCTCGGAATTGGAAGTCGGAGAGCCGAGTTCTAATTCCAGTTGGGTTTGTTAGATTCACTTATTCACAAATACATTTGGGAAACTTATGAATCTTACACTTCCCTTAACTAGTAGGACTTGTATCAGTAAATCATTATGACCTTCAAAAAATCCGTACAATCTAAAAAATATTTTCTAGATTTAAATAACCCGCAAAAGATTGATAAGCCGTCGTATAAAACAAAATTCAATTTTAGTTTTGTAATATAGAATTTGTATTTACTTTTGAGATCAATATTAATAGCGCAATAAAATATTAATACAATATTAATGTTTACATTAGTTTGGTACCTGTCACTTCGCTGATGGCAAGATGATCAAATTTCAAATCTAAATTGTTTATCTATTTAAAATATTACATTTTTTAGAAAATATATTCAGTTTAAATACAAAAGTCATTTATTTAAACCGGCATTTGTAATTCTAGCTTGGTAAATGTCACTTCGCTGATCGCAAGATGATCAAATTTCATCTTTAAATAAATTGTCTTTGTATTTAGAATACTACATTAGAAAATATATTCAGTTTAAATACAAAAAGGATGAAAAAATAACTAGAGTAGCACATTCCGTGTTTATAGACACACAATTTGACAGGATTTTCTCTATGATTTTTATTGCTTAATCCAGGGGTAGTATTTGTGGAAGCGGAAGACAATTTGACTATGTGTGTATGTCTGTATGCTTGTGTGTACATGAAATGTTACTGGCATATATAAGGTATTCCCGCACACATAGGCGTTTCCATTGTATACGTGTATTGGAAGACACACGCAGACAGTACCTGACGAATAAAGAAAAAACATTTTTTTCTAATATAGATTTTATTTAAAAAGTTTGGCAGTAAAAAAAGAAACAGTGACTAAAAAAAAAAACAACAAAAAACAAAACAAAAAAAACAACAGAATTATTCTTACTACTAGACAATTACAAAACACTGAGGCTGTCTTGTTACTGGTGACAATCGGAAATCGATGAGAAACTTTCATTAAAATTAGAAAATAATCTGCCAGCCAATCGTTATCGAAATTATTTCATCGATTTAGACTGGGTTTTCTAATCACTGATCGAATGTTATTTTATAGAGTCAGCGAGTAAAACAGAACAATGACGGAAGTGGACGATATTTATTTTGGTATGAAAAACAAAACGTGAGCTAAGAGTAGGAATGGGTGGCGCATGCGTACTGGCATTTATTATTTTAATAAGAATTGATCTCAGTTCATAAGACATTAACAGGTTGCCAGGACTAGCATGCTGATTTATGAAAGGGCACAATTTATGTTGTGTTCGGCAGTAATATTTCAAATCGGAGCTAGAATAAAGAAATGGAATAAAATTAAGACAATCCACATTTTAAATAAATTGTCTCTATATATATTAACACTGTTAGCAATGAATTAATTCATGGTTATTATTAGTGTACCTATTTCCATGTATTTATATAGTGAACTCGGGATTAATACCATTGTATTAAATTATACAATGATTCTATTTAGCTTGGATTGATTACTGACTATTGACAATCCATTTCCTGATTTTCAATAATTTATTATGATAATATAATTTTCAATATATTTCTATGGAAAAATTATTATCCATATATTTACATAATGTATATACTAGCCCTTTATTAGGGATAACATTT
Source organism: Acanthosepion lycidas (assembly GCA_963932145.1). Taxonomy (NCBI): domain Eukaryota; kingdom Metazoa; phylum Mollusca; class Cephalopoda; order Sepiida; family Sepiidae; genus Acanthosepion; species Acanthosepion lycidas. Next base: position 36,059,361 of record OZ010615.1, on the reverse strand, counting down.
GCGTTAATACATGACCATTAAAAGTCCTTTTCTACCTTATTGTCGATACATTTATATCTTAAAGTCATTAGCATTTCCATTATACATATAATAGCCCTATTCTATCAGTAACGCTTGCATTCATTTCTGACCACTGAAAATCCCTTTCTTCCTCATTTTCAATGCATTCCTATAGTAAAATCATTAGTAATGCATTTACATTATACATATAATAGCCCTATTCTATCAGTAATACTTGCATTCATTCCTGACCACTGACAATCCCTTTCTTCCTCATTTTCAATGCATTCCTATAGTAAAATCATTAGCAATGCATTTACATTATACATATAATAGCCCTATTCTATCAGTAATGCATGCATTCATTCCTGACCACCGACAATCCCTTTTTTCCTCATTTTCAATGCATTCCTATAGTAAAATCATTAGCAATGCATTTACATTATACATATAATAGCCCTATTCTATCAGTAATGCTTGCATTCATTCCTGACCACTGACAATCCCTTTCTTCCTCATTTTCAATGCATTCCTATAGTAAAATCATTAGCAATGCATTTACATTATACATATAATAGCCATATTCTATCAGTAATGCTTGCATTTATTCCTGACCACTGACAATCCCTTTCTTCCTCATTTTCAATGCATTCCTATAGTAAAATCATTAGCAATGCATTTACATTATACATATAATAGCCCTATTCAATCAGTAACGCTTGCATTCATTCCTGACCACTGAGAATCCCTTTCTTTCTGACTTTCAATGCATTCCTATAGTAAAATCATTAGCAATGCATTTACATTAAAGATTTTAACTGTTAAATAAGAAATAGTTAAAATATTTAATCCTTGAAAATGGCTAAAAGTGTGTGTGTGTGTGTGTGTGTGTGTGTGTGTGTGACGTCATATGAAAATGGACTAAACAGCATTAACAACATTTCGGAAGACACATATTTCCTATGAAAATTCCTCGGACATTCAGGCCGGGAAATGTTGTTAATAGTGCTTATTTTAAACAGAGCATTTACTTAAATATTCCTATCTATAAAAGTAACGCATAAACAATAAATATATCAAAATAATTGTCGGACTTTGTCCATTTTCATAATATATGACGACATTTGTTTACGTCAAGATACGCTTCGAGCAGATATAATCGTTCGAGAAAAATCATGGGAAATTTGTAGTTTAAAAGCAGTCATTCAACCTTTTTAAGCAGATTTTTTCCTGTAACTAAATAGCACGGTTCCGTGTAGAATACAGGTTCGATTCCTGTCGGAGGACATATTTTTATGAAATTTCTCAGACATTCAGGCCGGTAATTGTTGTTAATACTGTTTATTATAAACAGAGCATAAAACTATATATATATATATATATATATATATATATATATATATATATATATATATATATATATAGAACAATAAAAAAAATTAAAATCCTCAGACACACTGGGTTGTAGATTAATATTCTTTCGTTTTTTTTATTATTATTCCATTTAGATTCCTCGACTAGTTTCGGCCGATATATATATATATATATATATATATATATATATATATATATATATATATATATATATATACCGGGTGTAACAGCAAAATTGTCCAAATCGTGTTAGAGCATAATTATCCATCCCACAAAGTGTTTAATATGTAAAAAAGAATTACTAAACTAAGTTTCTTTTTTTCCAGGTTTTCAAATATGATGTTTAGCCATCTTGTCACCAGTTGTCGTAAGAATCGCTAAAAAACGCCTTGAGTTTTTCAGCTAAAAAGATAACAGGTTAAAATCGTTTTGTATCATCCGACTATGTTTTCCCAACTGAGAAATGATGAGAGGAAAAAGATCATTCAGGCTTTCAGTAACGGTACCAACATTCATGCTCTGGCTTTCATCTTCAAAGTCCAAACAAGAACCATTAAGAGAACGGTGAATAAGTTTAAAAAAGAGGGAAGAGTAGAGAGGAAAACTGGATCAGGAAGTCTGAACAGGAACAGGGACAATCATTTCAACCTAGAGCTAAAGAGATCAATTAGAAAAGATCCAACTCAATCCATAAGACGTTTGGCGCGTGAGAGAGGGGTTTCAGCTCTGACAGTCCAAAGAGCAGCGAAAAAAAGACTTGAAAATGAAATCGTACCTGAAACCAGTGAGGCACCTTGTTATTCCATGTCAGAAAGTTAGGTTAGACAGGGCGAAATCATCTTGAATAAGTTTGAAAATTATCCTGGAATTATATATATATATATATATATATATATGAACTTTATTTCAATACTTCATGAGTTCCTATCCTTAGCTATGATTAATTAATGATTAACATGTCATGTTTATGATCGATATCACTACGGTTCTTCTGTTTTCTTTGGAGAGTAATAATACATTCTTATTGCTCCAAGTAGAGTTCAATAGCGTTATAAAAAAAACCCCAGAGAATTCCAGTAAGATAATTCTAATAATTTCCAAGATACATCGGTTCAGCGCTTAATCTAACAATTGGATAATTTTGCTGTTACGCACGGCATATATATATATATATATATATATATATATATATATATATATATATATATATATATATATAAAAAAGTGAACATAGAAGTCAACACTTAGAGGCGACAGTCTGTTTCATGCTATATGCAATCGTCAAGCCGATTGCATATAGCATGAAACAGACTGTCGCCTCTAAGTGTTGACTTCTATGTTCACTTTTATATTTAGACACGCTCTATCTCTGATATTGAGCACTTTATTCCATAAATATAGCACACCTTAAGACTATATTTCTTTATATATATATATATATATATATATATATTCAATTGTGTATTTGGTCAGCAATTCCTCTTTTATATAAGTTTCATTAAGGACGATAGAAAAGAAACTCCGATTAAGCTATTTATTCATTTTTTCTTGTGTTAGTATAAGATTTTTTCTGGGCATAAAGTGTTTAAAAAAGGTTCAAATGTTCTATATATACAAGCACTTTCGCTATTCTGTTAGCTATTATCATTTTTTCTTTTAAATTTTAATTCAATATGTAGATATGTTTGTATGTGTATCTAGAATGATGGATTTTTTTTCCAAACACAATCAGAACGCTATGGCCGTGTTCATAGTTGATATTACTGAATCTTGATCTTTTCTTTTTTATTATTAATGCTTCCAGTATTTTTTAGCCTTTTCTTTTTACATGTTTGTGAGGCTATTATAGTAATATTTTCTACGAGTACATTGTGGACGGAGTTTGGTGGATTTCCGTGTGTGGTTAATGGTGTCCTAAATGAGCTATGGTTAGAGAGATGTAACGTGAGTCTTCCTGATAGACGTGTAGTAGTATGTCCAATATAATTATTCATAAGTTTGGTTTCGTTAGGAACGCTATTCCTCAATGGACATGTAAATTTTTAAATCATATTTGTTCTCTGTCATTTAGATCTTGCAGGGAAGTTATTGCTGATGATGAGATTAGCTGATTTTAAATATTTTTATAATAGATAATTAATCTAATTTTCCATTTCTTGCTCTGGGGTTGTGTATTTTTTTATATCTTTTTCAAGATAAATTTGTCTTTCTAGTTAACGTGTATTTGATTTTTATAAAATATGTTAATGCTATTATTTTTATCTGTAAGTTCAGTGTTACTGTTGATTACTTTATATATATATATATATATATATATATATATATATATATATATATATATATAATTTGTTCAGTATATATATATATATATATATATATATATATATATATATATATATATATATATTATATCATAAAAATGTAAATAATTAGCAATGTTAATGTGATTAATGACGAAATCCCTTCGCTAACAATTAATAAAACTTAATTAGACTTCGACATACTTTTAATCCTTTGAATAACGCGATCCTTATATTTGAATTGTTGTACAGATGGAATTAATGATCGTGTGCCGAGTACTTTCGACAATTTCAGATTGTCATCTTCAAGGCGTAATATTTCCATCTATTTACAGGTGGACTCCAAGAAGAAATAAATCTAGTGTAGACCGAAACATTGCTAATTAATTCTTTGTATAATTACTTATTTATGATATATATATATATATATATATATATATATATATATATATATATATATATATATATGGGGGTGCGCGCACGTGCGTGTGTGATTCGCAGACAGTACTGTTTCGCTGTATGCCTCAAGCCTGGGTCGAAACCCAACCCATTTGGTGTCAATCAGAGCATCTACCACTGAGTCATCTTCACTCGACAGAGTCAGCCAAATCTAGCGTATTATTTTTACAAACGTAAACAAACACCAAGCAGCCATAGTGCTCCATTCATTTTACTGAAGAGCTTCGCATTTACGCAGGTGACCATTATTTTTAGAATTAGCTTGTCATTCATCAGTGTTCAATTGAAAATATATATTTTCAAGGGCTAATTTATGTCATTCGAAGACAGCACTGTTTCGCTGTATCACATCTCCTCAGTGCGACTAGACAACCAAATGCCTCAAGCACGGATCGAAACCCAACCGATTTGGTATCAGTCAGAGCTTATATATATATATGCCTCTGTGCGCATGTGTATGCGCATAGAAGAAATTGTGTGTGAAAGGCGAAGAAAAGAAATAATCTTGAAAGACAGCTCTAAAAATTTAATTAATATTATTATTGAAAATATAAGAATAATCTTTGTTTTCTTTTAAATTGAAAGAAAAAAGAGATAAAGTTCCTCGAAAACAAAGTGCACGTTTTGTTATTTTTTCTTTTTACAACACGAAAGAAATGAACTGCGTTAGTATAGGGAGAAAGATATATGCAAATTCTTAATGTAAAAATTCACGATTTGCGTTATAATATGTGTGTGTCTAATGTAATTCCAACAGTCAGCCGATAATAACTGTAATGCTGCTAAAATTACCTTTTTTATGTCTTGCTGCAAATGAAACTGTGAAAACTGTTTTATGAAACTATCTTAAAAGCTAGAATTAATTTGTAAATAAAGGAACTTAGTACTCAATAAGGTAAGTTGAATATGCGAAAAATTGATAATTCAGTACTGAAATTATAATCCCTCTGTCGACTCATACTAAAGGATATTGATTTACGTTACGGTATTTATAAGAAAAAATTGGATCACAAGGAGTTAAAAGTTAGATTTACTAAACTCAGAAGATTTATTGGTTAATAAATTGGTTAATAAATCTCAATTCTTAATATCTATTTTAGGGGGGAAAAGATTGTTAATCATTTTCTGGTTGTAATCCACCAAAATGTGTGGAAAACGATAAGAATATTGCATCCTTTTTGAAAGTTTGAATGGCGTTTGAGACAACGTCGCTGATTGGTTAATAAATGCTAATGTGGGACTATCAGATAAAAAATCTATGCATGAAACCCGGCCTACGAAATGGTAAATTTTGACTATAGGAACAGTTCCTCTAATTGAAAATGGGGGAAACATCTTCCATTTCTGTCGAAGTCAAAATCTTTAGTAGAACTTCCCAATCTAGATTGGTTGTTATTAGTTTTCACTGTATATTATGAGGTCCACCCTTTTATGATATAAATGGACTCGTCCTGCTGCCATAAAATAGCCACAGTCAGTCAGTCAGAGAGTCTGAGGGTAGAGGAACAGGGTGGAGAAACAGAGTGGAAAGTACATCGACACTGTGATTGAGTTGACGTTAGAAGTCAGTTACAAGGACGCCCGACTCTAAGAAAGTTTACTTCGAGACTGTATATAGCGATCTTTGATGAATACTAACCGGCGTTCCTGGATTTTACTAACAGCATTACCTTTTGTATTTTGTGTAAATACATTTAATTACTTAGCTTAAATACTTGCGTTAGTCATTTATTGGAGACCGATTTTTCACACGGAATCCACAACACTGTAAAAGAAAATTAACTACAGGGACAGTAACACACATATGTACTCAAAATAAAATCAAATAAAATCAAATAACGTATATAAAAGAAAATCGAATTGACTGAATTGATCTTGCCGTTCCAATACTTTTGGAGGCGACTGTTTATATATATTTTTGTGGGACTCTCTCATTTTTACATAAGATGGACTCGTCCAAACGTATACTTATACTGACAGAGAGGATACCTGAGGTTGAGATACGTAGAGATACCTTGAGATACGTGGAGATACGTTGAGACAGGTTGAGAGATACGGAGACAGACACAGGGTGTTCTCAGAGAGTTATACAAGAGTCCAGAGAGAGAGAGAGAGAGAGAGAGAGAGAGAGAGATGATTATAGCTTTTCTTACAGAGAGTTGTACATATAATTCTTACTAACCCGCATTCCTGGACTACTAATCTTCACTTCAAGTCTGTATTCTTACGTTTAATACACTTATTTTTCTATCTCAATTACTGGCGTTGTTTATTTATTTGTCCTGGATTCCGTGAATGGAATCCAGCACAAATAAATAAACACAACACACACACACACACACACATATATATATATATATATATATATATATATATATATATATATATATATATTATATAAATAAACACACACACATACATATATATATATATATATATATATATATATATATATATATATATATATATATATATATATACTAAGGCTCAAAGCTTGAAGCGCACCCCAGAGCTAGTGTGGAGTGAACTTGACAGTAGATTGAAAAAAATTGAAAAAGTGCTGTTAGAGTCATAGAAAAAAGAATGGAATCAATTATCAAACTTTTACTTTGAGAAACTTTTGCAACGAATGTCAAAAGTTTGTGCTGCAAGAATCAAGGTTAAAGGAGGATATTTTGACGAGAGCAAAATTTAATCATAAAACACTAATAAAAAATAATGTCTCACTTTTTTAACTATGTATAATAATTTTCTCTTATTTAAAGTACAAAACACCTTCTTTTTGACCCAATTTTTAAAAAATACCAAGGATCGCCTCAAAATTTTTAACTTTAGTATATATGAATATATATATATATATATATATATATATATATATATATATATGAAAACAGTCCCCTTCAAAAATATTAGAAAGGCAAGGTCAATTCCTTTGTTTTTGTTGTTTCCTGAATACATTTGGGTTTAAAAGATGAATATGAGGCAAGTATTTCAGTTTTTATTTTCTGGTATTTAAATTTATATGTGTTAAACAACTTAAGACATACCACCATTTGTTTGAACCCACCCATTTTTCAACTGAGCAAAATTATTGGAGCACGTGACTGACAGGTGTTTCTTGTTGCCCAAGTGTTGCCTTTTAGATTGATTAATTTAAACATTAAATAGCTCTGAATGACTACTTTTGATTTTAGTCTTGGGTTTTACTTGTAAAGACTGCATTTCTTGTTAAAAAGGACAAACCAACATAAAGACGAGAGTGCTGACTGTGGGAGAAAGTATTGTTATATCGACATAACGACGTCATAGAACCACATTATGAATTTACGACCTGCGTCTTCTATTCCGCGACCGTTATCATCGCATAGCAATCTTCTATGTCAACATAAGAGAATATCATTTTTGATGGTGAATATTTTTCTTTGAATGTCCGTATAACCACTCTGAAGATGGCTTATGTGAGCCGAAAGCTTAGATCAAGGTCCAGCTTAATAAAAACTATCCAAATGTTGGGCAATTTTTGTATTTATTTTCACCCGAATTTAAAGCGAAGTTTAGAACATAATAAGCATTCATCGTCTGTTATATTTAATAATAATAATAATAATAATAATAATAATATATATATATATATATATATATATATATATATATATATATATATATATATATATATGAATTGTGAAACCGGTAAAGTTACTGCAAATAAATATGCTTTAAGACTCCAGTTGTATTGTATTCAAGAGGCTTCTTCATTTTCTCGGTTTATTTTCTCTTCCAACGGGACTTGAAACCTCGATGAATCTTCTATTATATTCACAAGTTTACCACTGCACAAGAAAATGTGCTAAGATGCGTCAAACTATCGAACTGCATAATTACGACAATTTCGCTAATACCATTTTATGGCATGCACCAAATCTTTCACAGAAACGGTGCTTGTTGCGCAGCGATATCCAGGTCAGGGATATCATTGCTAGTTAAATATATTTTAAAATATTATTCATCCCAAAAACACCATCAAAAAGATGAATTACCCAGACTTTCATGTTTCCATGGAAATGCAATTTTTATGCAATTTTAAATGTATGTAGTTTTAAATTCAATATAATCACCAAATTATAGCGGTTCACATATTGATAACCTATATACACATACAAAGTTTAGCCTCGTTCTGACATTGAAGTATTTACTGGTTGACTGGACGCAAAATATTGTTAATGACGTGACACACATTTGTCTTATATAGATCTTGGCTTTTTTTTTTTTTTTTTTTTTAGTATATAATGTATTTTGTTTGAAAAAAATTTCTTTTTCTTTAAATTGGACTTCTGGAGTGTTGGATGGGTGGGATGTGTTTCCGTATATTGTTACGTGGTTATATTTCCGGGAAATAAATATATATATACGTTTGCTGCGGACATAAATTGGAAGAGGTACATAGACAAAGAAGTAAATAAAAGAATGAAAACTGAAGAAAGAAAGAAAGAAAGAAAGAACGAAAGAAAGAAAGAAGGAAAGAGAAAAAAATAGAAAAGAAAACGAAACATACAGAAAGAAAGATTAAAAAAAAGATTTTGTAAAAGAAAAACGAGATTGGTGAAAAGATAGAAAAAAAGAAAGAAAAATAATTATGATATTTTGAAAAAGAAAATCGTGATATATGAAACGAAAGAAAGAAAGAAAATTTTAAAATATTTTTGAAAAGAAAAGCGATATTGAAGAAAGAAAAAAGAAAGAACGAAAGAAAGAACGAAAGAAAGAAAAAAAAGAAAATTTTAAAATACCTTTGAAAGAAAAACCGATATTGATGAAAATAAAGAAAGAAGGAAAAATTAAAAAAAACAATGATGAAAAGAAATCAAAAAAATCAAAAAAAAAAAACCGAGATTGATGAAACGAAAGAAAAGAACGAAAAGAAAGAAAAAAAAAGTTCTGAAAAAGAAGCTAGGTTGAAGGAAGAAAGAAGAGAAATAGACAAATAGAAAAGAAGAAAGAAAGAAGTGAATTTTAAAATATTTTTGAAAGTGAGATTGAAGAAAAAAAGAAATAAAAAATAAAAAAGAGAAATAAAAATAGAAAAAAGAAATGGAGATTTTTCGAAAGAAAGAAAAGCACAATACTCAACATTCCGAAAATTTTGAAATTACGATAAAAAATTAAACAGCCATTCCACGTCGATCCATTTTTAATTAAACTTCTTTATATATATATATATATATATATATATATATATATATATATATATATATATATATATATATATATATATACGCACACATACGCATACATACACACACATATATATATAAAAATATATATATATATATATATATATATATTCAGAGAAGCATAGTTCCATCCAGCTCTTATCTCAAATAACAACTTAAAAGAGACTGTTTGACCAACACAAGGAATGTTAAAAGATTCATGTTAAAAAGATTAAAAAAAAACAAAAAAAAAAAAACAAAACAAATGAAAACTACAGACAAAAGTTCATTTTCTCCATCAAGACATTCATTTCTGTAGTTTAGTGCTAGCAGCAAGCAGAAATATTTCTTCTCCTGATGATGGCCATTTTGGCTGAAACTAGTCGAGGAATCTAAATGAAATAATAATAAAAAAAATCGAAAGAATATTAATCTACAACCCAGTGTGTTTTATTGTTCAATATATATATATATATATATATATATATATATATATATATATATATATATATATATATATATATATGTATATATGTAAGTTATCCGAAAATTATAACACAAATATGTTATAAAATCACTACAAAAATAGCCATTTTGTTTTGAACACTTTTGGTGTCTTATCAAGTGATGGTGTTGAATGTAGAATAAAGGGTTTTAAAAGGTTCAAATCGACCAAACACACCTCACTAGGGGAAACACTGTTACGTAAGCTACAATGACCAATCAAAATACAAGTATTTTTGACAACGAACCTTGGTTATAATAATTAAGATTTTTATTATGAAAATATTTTAAAATCATAATTTCGATTTTGATTCCGTGAAGATTTTAAAATATTTTCATAATAAAAATCTTAGGAGGATTTATGAAGCAGGTATAATATCCATCTCACGCACGGTGAATACTAGACCTGGTTTCTTTAGTATTTCCCCTTTTTTAGCGAGATTAATGCTCGACAAGCGTACATACAATTTTCCATCATAATAGAATTCTTTTCATTTTTTCGTTTTCATTCAAAATACTTAAATTTTAGGAATACGTTTTGAAAGCGTCGCCCATTTGACGACAACGTGACCACGCTTAAACGGAAAGCTGATCATTTAAAATTTTCAGTTATCTTTTTTGGATAAGTCTTGTTTTTATGTCCATCGTCTTTGTCATGTTGAACTGATTATGTTAATTGCATTTTAATGAATATTGTCCTGATGAAGGTTTATTAAACCGAAACGTCAGACGTTGACATTTCATTCATATTAAAACAACATAATTGCATTTAAGGATTTTTGTTTGTTTTTTCCAAATATTTTTCTCCATTCTGTCGGATTTATATCCATTTATATTTGCTTACATATATATATATATATATATATATGCTCTACTCTATATTGCTCACTCTTTTAAGAATAGTAATTGTTGGTTATTGGAATTTATTCCGTATACACCAGTTATATATATATATATATATATATATATATATATATATATATATATATACACCTAGTGAGCCAGACAAACCTACCTAGGTTTCACCTAAACGGACCGTAATTTCCCTGACGATCCGTTTAGGTGAAACCTAGGTAGGTTTGTCTGGCTCACTATGTGTATCTAGGTCTGCTCTACGATTGTATTGAGCTCTTTTGTTAGTTAGTTGTTTACTCGTATCGGGGTTTTTTCTTTGGGCTTCAGACCTGCATCTGTGCGATTTTGTTCGACAGTAGTTCATGTAGCTCTTTCTTTTTTTAAAACCTTTTTTCCCTCGAGATTGATTTGATTAATTGCAAATCAAAAATTCGAGGGTTTTTCGAAACGAGTCTAGTTATCTATCTCTCTCTCTCTCTCTCTCTCTCTATATATATATATATATATATATATATATATATATATATAACTAGACTCGTTTCGAAAAACCCTCGAATGAGGAGACCCATATCTATCCAACTATTGGTAGCGACTGCGTATTCTATGCAAGATATATCGATGATATATTCTTTGTATACACGGGTAGTGATGACAAACTTACCCAATTCCTTATGACCCCTAAACACAGTGCACGACTCAATTAAGTTTGACTATGAAAAATCCACATCAGTAACATTTTTAGACACCCGCATTTACATAGATGAAAACAGGAAACTACAAACGACACTACACACTAAAATCACCGACACGCACAACTATCTACACTTTAAGTCTTCCCACCCTAAACACCTCAAAGAGAACCTTCCCTATTCACAAGCGCTTAGACTCAGAAGGATATGTTCCAACAATGAAGAATTAAATAAACACATTGAAAATCTGGAGCATCAATTCACAACACGTGGCTATAAACAACACCTAATCAGGGAACAAATAAATAAAGCAATTTCCACACCTAGAGAAGACACCCTAATGTACAAGATTAAAAATAAATCTAGCCGCATCCCTCTAGTAACCACTTTCAATCCCACTCTGCCTCCACTATCCCAGATAATCAAACGTCGCTGGGAAATACTACATCTCAAACCAGACCTAAAAAAAACTGTTTAAGGAACCTGGCCTTCTTGCATATCGTAGACCTAAGAACCTAAAAGAAATCAGGTAATAACCACATTTCAAGGGACAAGGTAATCCGTAATAAACTAAGAACAAAAACAACAGGATTTTCCCAACCATGTAACAACAAAAGAAGTTTATGTTGCAACCATATTATAAACACGAATTCATTCACTAGCTCAGTCACTAAATCTACTTTCAAAATCTACCACTATTTTAACTGTAGAAGTCATAACATAATTTACTTCCTAGAATGCACACTAGGCCAGAAACAATATGTAGGAAAATCTGAATGGCCCTTTCACTACAGAATTAATAATTATCGTAATCGAATTAAGTCGACTCCCCATGAAAAATTATTACCTGTAGAACAACATTTCCGCCTGGAAAAACACGATTTCAAAACCCATGCCAAATTCACTATAATTGAGAGAATAGAAAAGTTCAGAGCAGATAACATTAGAAAGATTTTAGAGTCCCATGAAAATAAGTGGATACAACGTCTAAAAACAAAATATCCAGCCGGGCTAAATCATAAATTTAACAATACAGATAGTAGCAATATATAAATCAACAAATCAAAACCTACCCACATTTCTCACCCACACAAGACAGACATGCTTACGGAGGTGTTGAGGCCTCACACCCACACGAATATACACACTTACACACATCATACTCACTCACTCCCTAATGAGCCAAATGATAACACACACCCACAGCAATACACACGCTTACACATGTCATACTCACTCACTCCCTAAGAACCAAATGACACACACACACTAAACAGAGACACATCCCCTCACCAGCTCCAATAAAACTATCAAACTGACCAGAGAATTCGGAGCAGCATGTATATCCAGCTCTTATCTCGAATAACAACTTAAAAGAGACTGTTTGACCAACACAAGGAATGTTAAAAGATTCATGTTAAAAAGATAAAAAAAATTAAAAAAACAAATGAAAACTACAGACAAAAGTTCATTTTCTCCATCAAGATATTAATTTCTGTAGTTTAGTGCTAGCAGCAAGCAGAAACGTTTCTTCTCCTGATGATGGCCATTTTGGCTGAAACTAGTCGAGGAATCTAAATGAAATAATAATAAAAAAAAAAACGAAAGAATATTAATCTACAACCCAGTGTGTCTGAAGATTTTAATTTTTTAATATTTTTTTATTGTTCAAATATATATATATATATATATATATATATATATATATATATATATATATATATATATATATATAAGTATAGCATTGGTGTAGAGGGAATAAATTCCAATAACCAAAAATACTATTCTTAAAAGAGTGCTCAATACAGAGTAGAGCAAATATTATTTATTCAAAAATTTTAACATAAACATGTTATAGCATCACCACAAAAATAACCATTTTGTTTCAACACTTCTGGTGCCTTATCAAGTGAATATGTTGAAACATTCAACAGCGTCACTTGATAAAAGACAAGAAGTTTTGAAACAAAATGGCTATTTTTTAAGTGATGCTTATACCTATGTCATAATTTTTTAATAAATATATATATATATATATATATATATATATATATATATATATATATATATATATATATATATATATGCCGCAAGTAACGAGAGTATGACATGAAAAAGAATATGCTCATTACAACTGTGCGCATGTACATTTTTAGACAGCCAATGCAAAGGCGTGGAATTTTTAAAAGTGCAAGACACAACAACGCCAACATGCACATTCCAGCTTGATTTTATCCTGCACCTGAATAATTCATGCAGTTAGATTTCTTTTTCTTTGTTTTTTTTTTTTGTTTTCTTTTATCTTAATTCCACAGAGAGTCATTCCCCTACAAAACAACACAACACGTACCCAGATTATACGATATCCAAGAATGTCTGCAGGCTGCTTTAAATATTACGTTATCGGGCATTTTCGTTATTCTATCAGTGTATACACTTGATAGTGTTGACCAATGTTCGATCCGGCTCAGATGCAAAAGCTTGATCAAATATCGAATGATCATATATATATATATATATATATATATATATATATATATATATATATAGTTGTAGAGTGGATAAATGAAACGGCCAAATATACGCAGGTGTGCGCTGGTGCCCATACGCAGGCAAGTAAATAAATAATCGTTAAATTTATGCATGAGGTGTAAACGTAATAGTGCTCAATGCGGTTATACACAGCAAATATATTTTTGTTTACTTCCGGCAACATAGACCCCGTGCCTGAAAAACTGGGTACACCACCCAGTGAACTATAGTCGCACGCTAAAAACGTAGGTACGCGTATATGTACTAATACATACATACATACATACATACATATATATATATATATATATATATATATATATATATATATATATATATATATAATTGGGTATTTGGACATCAATCCTTCTTTTATACGAGTTTAATTAAAAACGACTGACAAGGTACTGCGTTTAAAGTTTTTGTATTTAATTTTTTTAAAGTTTTTATAATTTTCTTCTTTTCTGTACATAAATTACATAAGCTACATTTCTCTAACCAAAGCCCCATTAGGTCTCATTTAAATACACATGGTGACCTACCAAACTCCATCTGCAAAATACTCGTTGATAATACAAATATAATAGCCTTATCCACGTGTAAAAAAAAAGGCTAAAATTAATGGAAGCATTATTAATAAATAAAAAAAGAAAACCCAATACTCAATATTATCAACTACTAGCAGGAGAGCGCGGCGTTGCCCGGGGATGTAACAGTAAGAGATAGATCAAGTATCGACCATCATAAAAACTGAAAAATAAAATTGACAGAGATTATTGTTTAAGGTTGACGGACACGCATGTCTTAATTAGTTTTATTTTTTACGAATTGGTCAAACCCAAACTCAAACAAAAACATTGTTTTCAATCGTTGAGTCTACCGATTGAATAGAATTTTATTAAAAACAATTGTCTTGTAAATGGAATTTTTAAAGCATTCTGAATGTAAAAATAAAGAAAAAAGTGTGCAAGACAATACGAAACACTACCTGCCAAAAAAAGTTTTGTTGAAATCGGTTGAAAAATGTAGGAAATCCGATCCCATATATAAACGAACACACACACATACACACACACACACACACACACACACAAACAAACAAACAACCAACCTGGGTTTTACAATAAGTATAACTCGATACCTCGATATTAATAAGTATAACTCGATATGAGTTGTCCCCCTTTCATTAATGCCTCTTAATCGTGTTTTCAAATTGATTTCGTGAAAAAACAATTGTGTTTTTCCAATTTTTGGCGCTGTCAGAACCACCGCAAGGTAATTTTACGTAGTTCTGTGAAGTTTTGTTGAAATCGGTTGAAAAATGTAGGAAATCCGATCCAATATATAAACGTAGACACACACACACACAATCTGCATTTTATAATAAGTAAGATGAACACGGACACAATATGCTGTATTTGGAAAATAGAACATTCGCATAATTCTTGATACATTCATAAAAAAAACAATCCATATATTCAGTTAAAATTTTTAAAAAAATCATCCTTTGTATTGGCTAAAAGTATAGAAAATTATAAGATCAGAAGAAAAATTAAATAAAAAACTTTTAATGAAACTTATATATATATATATATATATATATATATATATATAGATAGATAGATAGATAGATAGATAGATAGATAGATTTATGAATTAATATTTTTATTCATAAATATTGTCTCTCTACTGATTAATTCGGAGAAATTATATATATATATATATATATATATATATATATATATATATATATATATAAAGAAATATAGTCTTAAGGTGTGCTATATTTATGGGATAAAGTGCTCAATATCCGAGATAGAGCGTGTGTAAATATAAAAGTGAACATTGAAGTCAACACTTAGAGGCGACAGGCTGTTTCATGATAGACGCAATCGTCAGGGCAAGAGTGCAGTTTTTTTTTTCTCGGCTATTTATATATACGGGTCAGTGGTGCAGTTTGGGTAGTCTATTTTGGGGGTTATTTTGCCAGAAGTCGTTTATTTTGCCGGAAGTCGTTTATTTATTTTATTTATTTATTTATTTGGGTTAGATTATTTTACTTGTTATTATTTATTTTTGTTTTTATTTTCTATTTCTTATCTTATATATTTATTTATTTTTATTTTAATCGGTGTTTTATTAACGTAGTAAAAATTTGTATCACTTAATAGTTTTGTTTGGGCTTGGGAAGAAAATTAAAGCTATTTATTCAATTTTGGGGTTCATTGCTGTAGTTTATTCTAACTATTATTTTGGAGGGAGCAGTTTTTAATTTGTTTATTACTTCATTTATTTATTTCGATTGATTATCTTTACTTGTTTTTTCTAACGATTAATTTATCGGGATCGGTTTTTTATTTTATTTATTTGGATTAATTTAGATTAATTCATTTTACTTGTTTTTTTTATTATTTATTTATTATACTGCATATTTTTATTTACTCTTTTCGGTTTCCAATTTAAGTAACTTAGTATATATATATATATATATATATATATATATATATATATATATTAGGTTGGTGCAAAAATAATGACGTAATAATGTCGTTTTTTGACGTTAAAAAATACGCCAAAAAACGACATTATTACGTCATTATTTTTGCACCCACTTAATATATCAGATTAGAAAAAATCGACGCGAAGTGCACTACACGGGTTTCGACTTTACCGGGTTTCAATTTCTCTGAATTGTGTATGGAGCACTTTTAGAAAAAAGTCTTGCCTACTATTTTTTCTCTGTTTAGCGTTATATTATACTCGTGCCTGGCAGTTGCGCACTTTTTCCCTTAATATCTTTTACTTCAGCATTTCATTCCACCAACAATAAACAGCACCTTCAATGCCTTCGTGTTTTGTCAGCAAGACAAAACCTAACCTTTTTAAGACTTAGCTGCTACCGGTTCGGAGCAGAAGGCCGGCATTACATACTCACTTAAAAACATGTCCACACAAAACAAGCATGGATATTCATCATTATGCAAATTAATTGAAACAATCGCTTCAGTTTCCTTTCTTTCACTATACGGTCAGTTTTAGACCCCCTGGGGTGATAGGATGTTATCGACTTCTATTTTTTCCTCCGATTAGGCCATTGTCAGTGGTGTGCAGTAATATGAATCTATTTTCGCACCAAACTGGCAAACCATATGTGAGAATTTAAAAAGGAAATACAATAAAATCCCCAGCATAGCAGGGAGTGTATGAAAGAGAGTTAAGCCTCACATATGTATTGATAATGTTTGTATGCTCTTTAAGGAAAAAAAAGCTGGCCGTAATGACGTACCAAGACAAGACGAACCTGTTAAACCTACGGTTTGAAGTAATGTCGAAATGTAGACCAGTAAATATAATCTGAGCCAGTAGAAGCCCGGATGAACAATTTTTTTTTCGGTTCCTCCAACTCCCCACTTGTCCATTCCCTTCTGCTATATCTAATTTGTGAGACTTTGATAATTTATTTAAACGGGCATGAATAGTGTTAGAGATTAACCATCCACAAGTAACTTCAAAATGTCCCGATCAGAGGCCTTGATGCCGGATGAGCTTATCGTCATACCCAGGATGGGTCGCGTTGGTCAGGTGAAGGGAGGAGCTACACGCTGTTAAGTAGGAGTCGCTCTATCTCTCTCATTCTTTATATATATATATATATATATATATATATATATATATATATATTATAAATTAATTGACTTAAAATATGGTTTTTTTCGCTACACAGATCTAACTATGTTTCAAAAATGGAAGCTAAAAGCCCCGAATTTAATTTTGTAATTAAATTAAAGACATTAGTTCCATTTCATCCTCAAACAATTGGACTCCAAAATTCGCTTGAGGATGAAATGGAACTAATGTATTTAATTTAAGTACAACATTAAATTCGGGGCTTTTAGCTTCCATTTTTGAAACATGGTTAGAACTGTGTAGCGAAAAAATCCATAATTTAAGACAATTCATTTATAATATTAATGCTCTGTAAATTTACATTGAGCACTCTTTTGTAAAAATAAAAATATCTATAAGAACACCGGATTATATATCTTACTGTTCTTTCTTTATATATATATATATATATATATATATATATATATATATATTAGCACTTCATTTTATGTATATGTCGCGTAAGTGTTAGAGAAGAGAAAAAGAGAGAGTTGGTGATAGTGAAAGAGAGACAAATGTGAAAATTTGACCTGCAGAAATACGTAAGTATTTGAGTCAACGGAAACGCAATGTTTCGTAATCCGAGCCAAAAATGTACCGCCAATTTTGCGCTGAGTTTAACATTAGACATGTTTTATTATTATTATTATTATTATTATTATTATTATTATTATTATTATTCATTTTTTCCGTCATGTCTCTTTTTTTCTTTCTATCCACTTTTTTCCTTTCTCCTATCTGCCACTCTTTTTTCTTTCTCTCTCTCTCTCTCTTCATTCTACACTTCTTCATTTCTTTTTCTTTTTGCTATCCACTTTTCTTTCTGCCGCTTTTATTTTTCTTATATCTTTCTTTTATCTCTTTTTTCTCTATTCTCCCTCCTTCCTCTCTCTCTCTCTCTCTCTCTCTCTCTCTCTCTCTCTCTCTGTTTTTTATTTCCTTTTCTTTTATTTTTATTTTTTTTATCTACGTTTCTTTCTTTTTCATCTGGCTCTCTTATTTTTCTTATCTTTTTCTTTCATACATCCCTCTCTCTCTCTCTCCCTCTCTCTCCCTGTTCTTTCCTCCTCTTTACTTATCTTACAATGCACCATTTTGTCTCTCTTTTTGTCTACCTTTCTTATTTTTATGAAATCTCTCTTCTCCCAATCTCTCTCGCTCTTTGTTTACGTCATTGATAAGTGAGCATTATGATGAATCAAGAAAAATACGTCGTGGGTAGTATGTAATCAGCAACAGTTTCAAACTTGACACTTGTAAATAAAAACAAAGTACAGATAACTCTTTAAGAATTTTGAACTAATTCAGTTTTTCTTATCAAATCGCGAAATGAAAGTTATCTTGAATGGCCACTCTTCTAGATCTTTTTACATAATTGGGGCTACTTCGTTTCTAATTTTCATAAATGACCTTCCTAATGTGATCAATTCTCAATTCAGCATCTATACTGATGACACAACTATTTACACAAGTCTTAACAGCAATCTAATCGGTTCGAAAACTCACATTGACAGCTGATCTAAAATGTGACCTGCTTTCTCTTGTTAAATGGGGCAAGACATGGCTTGTTAATTTTAACGTCTCCAAAACGAAACTGCTCTCTTTAATCATCTGAGAGAACCCTTTTTACCGTTCATCAGCATGGCTGATGCTAACCTCGAGGAGAGTGACACATTGTACCTTCTCGGACTAACGTTTTCAGCTGGCCTGAAGTGGAAAGAGAATACTGAATTGATTGCTAGCCCTGCAAGACAATTTTTATAAACTATCTTTCATATTTATAAGTGTACCATTCGTCTTTGCTTTGAATATTGCTTCCTCATATGGTCTGGTGTTACACCTATATATTTAAAGATTCTTGATAAAATATAAAGGCCCTGTCGGCTGGGGCTTTAGAATACGCCGACTTCACCTCTGTAGAGGAGTAAGACTCCCCCAAATGAGGCGTCCTGGGTATGACGTTAAACTGCATCCAACAGCAAGGCCTCTGATCAGGAGGTTTTGAGGAGCGTGGAAACACCTCTTAATTGCTGGTTTTTCCCAGTCCACCTTGACCCGGGGTGGTAGTACCTGTTAGGGTCCCAGCTATGGGCAAATAGTGAACTCCTAGTTTTCCAAGTTTTACTCACGTCCTGGGTATGACGGTAAACTACATCCGCGTCCTGGGTACAGCAATAAACTACATCCAACAGCAAGGTCTCAGATAATGTTTTCAGGAAAAATAATGTTGCCAGCTCTAAGTTTTTGAAACAATAATGTTGCCAGCTCTAAGTTTTTGAAACAATAATGTTGCCAGCTCTACGTTTTTTTTGTAAAAGAATAATGTTGCCAGCTATACGTTTTTTTTTTGTAAAGGAATAATGTTGCCAGCTATACGTTTTTTTGTAAAAGAATAATGTTGCCAGCTATACGTTTTTTTGTAAAAGAATAATGTTGCCAGCTATACGTTTTTTTTTTTTTTGTTTTTTTTTAAAAAACAATAATGTTGCCAGCTATACATTTTTTATTCCATACAAAATAGGCATTTAAAATTCATATAAACTGGATTTGGCATTAAATAACCCACAGTGGTTGATATGCCATAAAACCCAAACAAACAAACAAACATAAAATCTGCAACGTTATTGGCTCTGAACTAGTATCTCGGCCCCAATCATTTTCCCACCACCGTAACGTAATTTCCCTGTGTCTTTTCTATAAATACTTTCATGACAGTTATTCTGATAATTCGCTAAGGTACCTAGATTTATAAATTTAAGCGCAATACTTAATTGGCTCGTCGTGGGTATGACGATAAACTACATCCGCGTCCTGGGTATGACGATAAACTACATCCGCGTCCTGGGTAAGACGATAAACCACGTCCAACAGCAAGGCCTTTGATCAGGAGGTTTTGAGGAGCGTGAAACCACCTCTTTATTGCTGGTATTACCAGGTCCACCCTGACCCGGGGTTGGTAGCACCTGTTAGGCTCCCAACTATAACCAAATAGTTAACTCCTAAACTGGGCCCAAAACACTATGAAAGTGTAAGAATGGGTTTTAATACCAGAAATACTTTGTAAATAATTATTACCAGCAATAAATTTTTGAAGAAAAATTATCACCAGCAATACATTTTTGCAAAAAAAGTACCAGCTATTCATTTAAAAAAAATTACCAGTAATATTAGGTTGGTGCAAAAATAATGACGTAATAAAAAATACGTCAAAACACGACATTATTACGTCATTATTTTTGCACCAACCTAATACATTTTTGAAAAAAATATTAGCAGCAATAAAAAAAAATCTTGGCATTAAATAA
The DNA here is from genome assembly GCA_963932145.1 of Acanthosepion lycidas. Classification (NCBI taxonomy): domain Eukaryota; kingdom Metazoa; phylum Mollusca; class Cephalopoda; order Sepiida; family Sepiidae; genus Acanthosepion; species Acanthosepion lycidas. The sequence goes on along the minus strand of OZ010615.1, from coordinate 36,038,467 downwards.
CCCATTGAGGTTGATATACCGTAAAACAAAACATAACAAACCAACTAGATTAGCGGCAAGGTCTCATTATTTTACAGTTGACATGGCTTCATGAAACCGTAAGTTCTATGCTAATAGTTTCTTTTATCGCACTACTCACTTGTAGAACTCTCTTCCGGCCTTTTGTTCCCAGTCAAATTTGACCATCAAAAATTTAAATGGCATTTTTATCGTTATCTACTGTCTTCTTCGTTAATCTTCTATTGTTTTTCTTCCTTATTAATGTTTCTGTTTTCTATTTCTTCCACACACAGTAATTCCTTGTGTCTTAGTAGCTTTGCTTCCTTACTTGGGTGAATTCGATTAATATATATATATATATATATATATATATATATATATATATATATATATATATATGATTTTTCTATGTTTTAATGAACTTTAAAGATGACTGTCAACCGTTGCATTTAAAAGCAAAAAGAAAAAAAATTACAGTAATGCATAGCAACACACAATTTTGTATTACTACTTGCACCCCTGAAGATGATTCTGGAAGAAGATCGAAAGTACTTGGAAAATAAAAGCGATTTTCACAGTTATAGCAAATTTCTGGCTTTATTTAATTGCAATACACGGAAGGTTATTCATGAGTATGAACTGATTATGTTAAAAATAAGCAGACATAATGTCTGTAATTTATTTAATCAGACATGCTTAAAAGAGAATTTGTTGCCTAAATATACAAATTTATATATATATATATATATATATATATATATATATAAAGAAATATAGTCTTAAGGTGTGCTATATTTATGGAATAAATGGCTCAATATCAGAGATAGAGCGTGTGTAAATATAAAAGTGAACATAGAAGTCAACACTTAGAGGCGACAGTCTGTTTCATGCTATATGCAATCGTCAGGCCACGACGATTGCATATAGCATGAAACAGACTCTCTCCTCTAAGTGTTGACTTCTATGTTCACTTTTATATTTATATATATATATATATATATATATATATATATATATATATATATATATATATATATATATAATAGATTCTTATTAATGCAACAAGATTTGCATCCATTTAAGTGGTATTTTTTGTGGATACTCGTATATGAGAATGCGCCCCGTTCATTTATTAAACAGTATATTCATTTATTTTCACCTACCGGCCTGAATATTCGAGAAATATTATTAAAGAGCAATCTCTTCTTGCCTATGGAACTTTCTACCGGCTTCTTGCTTTCTTTTCATCTAAAGTTTTCAGAAATTTAAATGAGACGTATCTCTCCATGTTCTGTCTTCCTGACCCTACTCGCTTATTGTTGTAACCTAGGGAAGGTTAATAAACAGTATAATCAAACGAAAGTTGGTAATGAACAATAATACTGAGGATAAGAACAACACATATAAGATTCGCGAGTAGCACGTTGAAGAAGTAGTCAACTGCTAGAAGTGAGTCAAGTGAATTCCACAATGAATCTCCAACTGCAGATATGTACCAACCGCCCACGCGGTCAGATGTGGCACAAGGCCGAATTTAATGTGAGGGATCCGAGCATGTAGGGTCAACCAAAAATTTCCCGTAAACCCTGTATAAAATGGGACTGGTTAGCTGTTTCCCGAGACGAGATTCTGCCCTTCGACATAACCTCGTCTAGGGATCCTCTCTGCCCGGAGGCAGGAAATTTGACCAGCACAGCTGGAGACGAATCTCCAACTGTAGGATATGTACCAACCGCCCCACGCGGTTAGATGTAGCACAAGGCCGAATTTAATGTGACAGATCCGAGCACGTAGGCTCGACCAAATATTCTCCGTAGACCCCGTATAAAATGGGACTGGTTAGCTGTTTCCCGAGACGAGACTCTGCCCTTCGACATAACCTCGTCTAGGGATCCTCTCTGTCCGGAGGCAGGGAATTTGACCAGCACAGCTGGAGACGAATCTCCAACTGCAGACCAACATACAGTATTTTCTACTGTATTTATGTGAATGGGGATATACCCATTATCGTACGTGGGTATGTTACAACACGTATAGTCCTTCCTCCTCACTAAAGTTCGCACATTTTCTTACACTCTTTGGGTGTTAGTGACATTATCGCCTTGCGTGGGGAGAAAAGATTATTAAAAAAAAACAATCAGTTTCTTTCTGATCCACTCCTCTCCTATGTAACCAGTTACCATAGATGCTAATCAAAAGGCATAGTCAGGAAACCAAATGTTTATTTTCTTCGTGTACGTCGTTTACTTGAGGCAATTAAAGAAACACACTTTCGATTACACACGTTCATAACGTTTATTAACTGGCATTTACTCTTGACTCGATAGTAAGACTATATCCATCAAACAAGGTCAAAATGGCAGCCGATTTACAAAATGACCTCAAGACCGTCGTTAACTGGGGCAAAAGATGGCTTGTCAATTTTAACGCCCCCAAAGCTAAACTGCTCTCCATTAATCAACTGAGAGACTCCTCTCTGCCTGTCATCAGTATGGCTGATGCTATCCACCAAGAAAGTGACTCAATGCGCCTTCTCGGGATAATGTTCTCAGCTGACACGAGATAGAAAGAAATCGCCAGTTCAGCTGCTAAAAAAGTCGGTTCATTGTGTAGGGTGAGACAATTTTTCTTTCCAGAATCTATCTTACATATCTATAAATCTACCATTCGTCCATGCTTAGAATATTGCTGTCATATATGGCCCGGTGCCTCTGCTATTCACCTGGAGCTCTTTGATAATATCCAAAGAAGAATCAGCAATATTATTAGTTCTGATCTGGCAGCTCAGCTTCAGTCATTTTCACACCACCGTAAAGTTGCCATTTTTTTTTTGTAAATACTTTCATGGTAATTGTTAGAACAACGAAGGTATATTACACGAAATAATAATACAAGATGTGGAAGGTGTTAGTATGACTGTCAGTCTGGTTTGGAGTGAACGACTATCGGCTCGACTCGATTCGTCCGTCTCTCTTTTGAGAGGCGTAGTATACATAGTGTTAGGAAGAGTTCATTCTGTAGTTATAGGTAAAGACCTATGACAGTTACCTAGCCTGTATGAATTTGAGCGCAATACTAGACTGACGGCAAGATCTTATATATTTAGAGTTAAGATACCTAGAT
>OZ010615.1:35990344-36030344 GCA_963932145.1 Acanthosepion lycidas | reverse complement strand
TGTATGGGAACTCAGATGAATCAAAAACACTTCATCCAGTAAATCAGATGCTACAATAACTGTTTTGCAATGACCTCATTTGAAGCCAAAGATACTACCTTGTCAGGATGGAAAGCCAAACCGCAGGAGCTAGCTAAAAGTCTACACACACACACACACACACACATATATATATATATATATATATATATATATGACAATTGACCTCATAGTATCTAGTAACCCTACAACTACATAACTAAATCCCCTACAAAAAAAAAACAATGTAGTGTATCAATTTACATGCCCGTTCAGAGATTGTATCGCTTATGCTAATAATAAAACCGCTACATATATTGGTTTTACTACAACTACACTATCCTGTAGACCTACCTGTCACCTTTCCGATCTTTGTTCTATTAAGCAACATTTCTTAGAAAAACATAGCCATGTACATAATATTAGACAGATATTAGTTGATAACACAATAATACACATACACACAGTAAAAAGAACCTTCAGATATTGGAGGCCATCTACATTAAAACGAAGAAAACCCAATCAACAAAATTATATTTCAAACTAGTCACAACACATTACATTGCATCTAGACATTAGTCCTGTTGTAATACTTCGGTCTATCGCATGATTTGACGTCACAGAACCGCACCTTGAAGTTACGACTTGCGTCTGCTATTCCGCGACAATTATCGTCACATAGCAATATTCTATGTCAGCATAACAAAATATCATCTTTGACCGTGTATATCTTTGTTTCATATCTGTATAACCATTCTGAGGATGGCGCATGTGAGCCGAAAGCATAGGGCCAAGTTAATAAAAAAAATATCCAAAAATGTTTGATAATTTTTGTCTTTATTTTCACCCGAAATTAAAGCAAACATTCGAACATTAGAACGGCTCATGATCAGACATAATAGACATTCATTGTCTGTTATATTTAGTATTTTATATATATATATATATATATATATATAATCTAAAGAAATAATGGATTTTTATTTATTGATCCGACACATCCGACAGATTTTGCTCTTTAAAACTTATTTTTAGTGGATTTCAAGATTTCAAATTTGAATAGTCTCCCCGTTTATTTATAAAACTGAATATTTATTTATTTTTGTCCAGCGGCCTACATATTCAAGATTAATATGGAGCATAGTTTTCTTTAATAAATAAACGGGGCGTCTACACAAATACGGTTATCCACTAAAAATAACGTTTAAAGTGATAATATCTCACGGATTTATGAATAAAAATACATGACTTCCTCCAAAAATTTCTTAGTTTATGTTTGCATACGAAATCGAGCCGATATGAAAACAATTGAGAAGAGGAATTTTGCTTAAAGTCACTATTTAGCTGTGTCGGTCGAGAACGTGTTGGATCTAGCGACAGGCCGTCCCAGGTTCGAATCCTGTCGGGCATCGCATATTCTTCTTTAGTGAGATTTTTCGAATATTCAGGCCGATAGACGTAAATATATAAATATACTGTTTAATAAACGGAAAGCGTCTGTTGAAATACGAATATCCACAAAATAACGTTTAAAGTGATTTTTTCTTTTATATATATATATATTATGAAATGGAAAAAGTCCGGCGATCTCTATCTATAAAAAGCAGTGTGTGTGTGTGTATATATAACGAGTGCAGGGCCGCAATTTTCGGCGGATTTGCACCAAAATTTATATGCATATGCTCCAAGTTAGCGGGAAAGCCAACACCTATTTTGCATTTCCCAACTCCCATCGATAGTGGAAATAATTGATTTTTTTCATGCTTCTACGGCACTTTTCGCGTAATTTGCGGCCATTTACTACTGGCCAGAGTGAGAGCCTATAGCTGGCTGCCACAAATAGAGAGGAAGATTCTATTGGCCAGCTTGAGAGCCAACAGCTGACTGACCCGAATGTTAACTAGCATGCTAGCATGCAAAAAACATCGATAGCTGCATTCGTCACAAGTGGGAAAAATTTAAATCTGCATGGCACTTTACTCCAATTGGCTCATTCGCTTTCTTAAACTCAACGTTGATTCTGATTCCGCAGAACTGGGTTGGGTGTGAAAAAGTATTAGTTGTTAACATCCTTTTTTCATTCGGTTTTTCCAGTTATGAGTCCTTTTTTAAAGCTGATCGTTTTGTGTTCATTTTGTTTAGTTCTTTTTTCGTAACAGATTTAATGTTTAGTATAGAGCTTAGAAAAAATTCGCAGTACGAGATAGGCAAGAAGTAAGGCATATAGCAACATCAGCACGGAAAAGGGCACTCTTTGAAAGGCAAGGAAGGGCAAAAATAATTTAAGTCAAGTGATAGCGATTGCTGTATGAGTCGTACGATTTTTGAATCAAGCCCGGACAACGCTGGGCCATGCTGCTAGTTATTTAATATAATTTCTCTTTATACGTTATTTTATTAGATACAACCGAATTTAAATAAAAGATTTTTTTTAATAGACAATAGACCTCTAACAATCCCTTTCTTCCTTCATTTTCAATGCATTCCTATAGTAAAATCATTAGTAATGCATTTACATTATACATATAATAGCCCTATTCTATCAGTAATACTTACATTCATTCCTGACCACTGACAATCCCTTTCTTCCTCATTTTCAATGCATTCCGATAGTAAAATCATTAGCAATGCATTTACATTATCCATATAATAGCCCTATTCTATCAGTAATGCTTGCTTTCACTCTTGACCACTGACAATCCCTTTCTTCCTGATTTTCAATGCATTCCTATAGTAAAATCATTAGAAATGCATTTATATTATACATATAATAGCCCTATTCTATCAGTTATGCTTGCATTCATTCCTGACCACTGACAATCCCTTTCTTCCTGATTTTCAATGCATTTCTATAGTAAAATCATTAGAAATGCATTTATATTATACATATAATAGCCCTATTCTATCAGTAATGCTTGCATTCATTCCTGACCACTGACAATTCCTTTCTTCCTCATTTTCAATGCATTCCTATAGTGCAATCATTAGCAATGCATTTACATTATACATATAATAGCCCTATTCTATCAGTAATGCTTGCTTTCACTCTTGACCACTGACAATCCCTTTCTTCCTGATTTTCAATGCATTCCTATAGTAAAATCATTAGAAATGCATTTATATTATACATATAATAGCCCTATTCTATCAGTTATGCTTGCATTCATTCCTGACCACTGACAATCCCTTTCTTCCTCATTTTCAATGCATTCCTATAGTAAAATCATTAGCAATGCATTTACATTATACATAGAATAGCCCTATTCCATCAGTAATGCTTGCATTCATTCCTGACCACTAACAATCTCTTTCTTCCTTATTTTCAATGCATTTTCATAGTAAAATCATTTGCAATGCATTTCCATTACACGATGGTGTGATGAAAGAGTTCTGTGACAGATCCAGAAAGAAATTATTGCGATGTTTGTTCATTTATTTAGATTTTGAAAAGCGCCGATATCAGTACCCGGTCGTGCATGGCTCTGTTTTTCATCACTTTTATGATCTATAATTAGTTCTAAAGTTCGATTTGTGACAAAAATCCCATCAAACAAATATTAGCATTGATGTGTGTTCGATTAAGTTCGTTAATTCTTGAATCATTTAGAATTGGAAATGACGTGGGAGTAAATCACTGTTTATTTTTCCCATTAAAAATCCCAGTAAGAGCGACACGTTGACTAGCATCAGACACAGGTCAGTTCTCGGCTGGAAAGGAAAATAAAAAAAAAAAGGCTTCCTCGTTAAATTCGGATCAATGGTGATAGTGCACCGTTGAATGTTGCACTCAAAATGAGGTGAACTGGCATTCATTTGGTTAATAAGCTAGAAAAAAGTCTCAGAGAAAAGGAGAAAGTCTCAGAGAATTAAAGAAAGAAAGAAAGAAAGAAGGTGCCAAAAAGAGAAAAAAGGATAACGAAGAAAAAAACACACGAGGAAGAGAGAGATAAGGAGAAATAAAAAGGATAAAAAGATGTGTACACATTTAACAGATATTTATACACAAAGAAAGAAAGAAAAAAGAAAGAAAGAAGGAAGGAAAAGGCGAATAAGCGTAAAAGAAATTACACCAAGTAGAAACTATAAGACAAAGGAAGAAAGGCAAATATGAAGATAAAAGAAAGAAAGAAAGAAAGAAAGAGGGAGAGAAAGTGAATAAGCGTATAAGAAATAAAAACAAACATAAACTAAATGACAAAGAAAGAAAGAAAGAAAGAAAGAAAGAAAGAAAGAAAGGAAGGAAGGAAGGAAGAAAAAAAAAAGAAAGAAAAGATGAATAAGCTTACAGAAACAAAACCAAAGAGAAACTAAAAGATGAAGAAAGAAAGAGAGAGAAAGAAAAAAAAGAATATAGAATTTAAGAAATTCTCACATAAACAATATTTTTGTCAGGATTCTTTAGATGAGAAAATGTTTTGTTTTAAATTTTTGTTCGACATTATTTCTTATTGCGATAAACAGTAATTTAAATAGGCATACATGTTTTAGTTGATATCCTACTGTTTTTTTAAAGAATAAGAAACAGGGTCGTTATCTAGATGAGTGATTTTTTTGGTATACCAGATGCTAGACACTCGGGGGTGTGAGTGGTTTAATAGATAACTACTCGAAATTCAAAATCGGAGAGCTGAGTTCGAATTCCAGTCAGAATTCACTTACGCGCAAATGCCCTTGGGAATGGTATGAATCTATCTCTCCCCCAGCTATGTGTTAATTATTAGGACTTATATCAGGCTATCATTATTATCTCGTAATAAATGTCTTACAATCTAAAAATATTTTCTGGATTTAGATAAACAGCTAAAAGGTTGATAAGTCGTAAAATAACAATCAATACCATTTTTTTTAATTCTCCCCTTTTCTTTTTTTCCCTCCTGTTTTTTCTTTCTTTTTTTTTTTTTTTTTCTCGTTATTTTTTTTCGGCAATCATTAAACTTCGTGCCAGAAAAAAACAATGGTGTATTGAAAGGTGTTATGTAGTGGTTTCACAGTGGAGGCTTGTATTTGTACTAAGTTGCTCCTAAAATAGGTTCGACGTACAAAACATTAGGAACTTGATATAATAGGTAATGAGGCAGAGAAATCTAGTTGTGGTCGCTGATACTTTAGTATCCGACTAACGGTCGTCCGGCATCGACTGACTGACCAACCCACTGAGCGACTCCTACTACTCCTACTTATTATAGGTGGGAGAGTCTATTAACTATAGAATAGGTGTGTTCCACTATAACAAAAGGATAGTTTTTTTTTTCCATGACACCGCTATTGTTTTAACTACCTTCACTTCTCGGTATTTTTTTTTATTCTTTTAAAAAGCTATCATTAGAATTGTAATAAAACCTAAACATATGATTATAGTGAATTTATAAATTGTTTTTTTTGTTCTTGAAACTTGGTAACGAAAATATTAAACACTATTTATTTGATTATTTACAAGTATAATTTCATAATTTAAAACATTCTAAAAACGAATACAATTAAAACTAATGCAATGCAATATTTATCATTTACCAATTTATAAAGAAAAAAATATGAAAACATTTTTATTTATAAATTTACCAGCATTTACTAAATTCTTAAAATATGTGAACCAACCATAAAGAAATCCTGATTATTTACCATTTTATAAAGTTTGAATCGATTGGCAATTAGTTTGTTTTTCCCAAACATTCCAATAAACAATCTAATTAATAAATGGTAGATGAATAAAAAATATTAAATAAATAGAAATAAATGTATAAATTCTGAAACTTCCTTCAATCAATCAATAAAATTATTGATAATTTGTTTAATATTGCTTACAAAATAGTCTTCTTTTATTAAGTGATACCTTTTTTATCCCACCATCCATTCAAGTAACCTTCTCTCTCTCTCTCTCTCTCTCTCTCTCTCTCTCTCTCTCTCTCTCTCTCTCTCTCTCTCTCTCACCATTTATTTACAATAGGGGTGGGCTATATTTTTCAAAAAAAGTGAAGTGTTTTATTCCTCTCATTTGTGTTTAAATAGAAGGAAATGGGCCACCTTTTTGAAAATGGGCTGGAGCTGGACCAAAATGTGCCCAGACCTGTCCAGGGCCCAAAACATAACTAAAAATGACAATGTATTCCATAAAACTTTAAAAATGAGCCAGAAACCTTGCTGATTTTGATTCTAATGATTGAATATATGGTTATATATTGTTTCTACAAAGAAATTAGGAAAATATTTTTGATGTTTTAAGCAAATATATACCGATTTATTTTATTAACCATTTTATAAAGTTTGAATCAATTGGCAATTAGCCAAGATTTTTCCAACTATTCCAATAAACAATTTAATAAATAAATAGTATATTAATAAAAATAGTAAATAAATAAATATATTAATTCAGAAACTTCATTCAATGAAGGAATAAAATTATTGATAATTTGTTTAATATTGCTTACAAAATAGTCTTGTTTTATTAAGAGATAACTTTTTATCTGAAGGAAATTTAAAATCTTTTGCATTTCTGTGTTGTGCAAAATGTCAGTGTTTCAAAAGTCAGGTGTCAATTAAATAAAGAACAAAGTAGAGAGAGATGATGTATAGCTAAATATACTGGTAAACACATCAATCTTCTATGTGCTGTATTCCTTCCATATGTGGGTGATCATATCTTTCCACAGATTCTTATCCCTTGCGGCTTTTAGTACAATTTCTCCCCTTGCCTCTACTCCCATTCTAGTCATCCATTCAAACAATCTCGCCAGGTAGATGTCTTCCAATCTCCTTCTTGCCATTTATTTAGAAGAATAATTTTATATTTACGACATTATAAAAACTAATACAATTAAAAATGCAATATTTATCATTTTTCAATTTATAAAGAAAAAATATGAAAACAATTATTTTTTATTCATAAATTTATAAACATTTGCTAAATTATTTAAATATGTGAACCAACCATAAAGAAATCCTGATTATTTACCATTTTATAAAGTTCGAATCGATTGGCAATTGGACTAGGTTTTTCCAAACAATCTAATAAATAAATAGTATATTAATAAAAATAGTAAATAAATAGTAATACAATTACTAAATTATTAAAATGAACCAACTATAAGGAAATCATTAACATTTCTACTTTATGTACTGTGCCCCTTCATGACGTAGGCGATCATGGCTCTCCCCAATTTCCTGTCTTTTGTAACTCTTAATAAATTTTATCTTTTCGTTATTTCTCCTAAACCCTGTTTCGCCATCCATTTACTTAAGATCATCAAGAATGTTATGTGCTGTTTTCTTCTGGCCATCTTGCATATGTGTATCGAAATTTCCAAGCCCGCCTTCCTCTTTATGTGTCCCAGATTATTTCAACTGTCTCTTCCTGGTTTTAAGTATGTTTCCTTTTTGTTTCCATTTTCTATAAAACCTCGTCATTGCTCACATATTCGATCCATAGTATCCTCAGCATCCTTCTGTAGAAACACATTTATGTTATTTCAAGTCTCTTTGAGGAGATTGTCTAGCATTCATCGTAAAAGTTCAGTACTCTTTTATTTGTTTTGTATTCTTAATAACCTGTTTAATTATATAAAGTTGGAGTCAATTCGCAATTAGCCGATGTTTTGCCAACCATTCAAAAAACAATAAATACATGAATAGTGTAACTAAACAATGTAAAATAGTGTTTGTTATTTTTGCTGTCAATTCTCAAGAACAATGTATATAGTCACTTTCATATGTTTAGGTTTTATTAAAATTATAATCATCGTTTTTTAAAACAATAAAAATTGTCGAGGAGTGATGGTAGTTAAAATAATAGCGGCGTCGTGGAAAAAGCTGTCCTTTTGAAACACCATTTTTTTTCGGATACGAATGTTAGAAATTGCTTCTTTATTTCTCATTTATCTCTTTCTCTTTATTCCTTCCTCCTTTTTCTCTTTCATTTATTTCTTCCGCGTACATTTTTAATGTTCATTGCATATGGTAAGTCCGGATCAAATCCAATATTCACTTGCAGAGATTCGCCTGATTCCTTTATTGAAGCCACAAACCCTTAATGTTTCAGCCCGCTTCGTTCTGTGCGCCATGATATCATATTAACTGAAAAGCCGTACTAAATGCAGGATTTAGAGTTAACTCCGACAGAAGAACTAAATGAAGCCACTGGACTCCAGTAAGGGTTCATAGATTTAAATTATTTTATTTACTGAATCATAACTGTGTTGAAAATTGGCTCCATCGGGAATTCTTGCATCTTTAATTAAAATATCTGGGGTAAAGATTTCACAAAAGATTTCATTTCTCTACATTTTACCATACATTTATCTGTTCTGCTTTTTCTTTCGACAATAAACAGGCATAAATTCAATCTTGGTTCATTGAGAGGACTTATATATCAATACAAGAAGTTAATGATTTTGACGCTGGCGGCATTTTTTTTTTTTCATATGCCAAATGTAAACACGTGATTTTTTTTTAAAATCTTGATTTTTCAATATCTGGAAAAGAATTGTTGAAAAGTAAAGTTATAGTAAAATAATTGAACTTCGATTTTTGGTTAGAAAAGATTCGGCTTGATATCTACTATCTATACCCTAAAACAAAATTTTAAATATCGAAAGGCGATTTCAAAGGATCATCTGTCGATAGTTAGCGGTTTCAAAAGAACATCCAACAGTCTATCTGTCGATAGTTATAGATTTCGCAAGAGCATCGAACTGTGTATCTGTCAATAGTTGGGAATTTCACAAGAGCACCCAACGATCCACAGATAAATAGTTGGGCCCTCTCACAGACGTGCCTCCCTCTGTCTTTTTTCTACAAATACCTTCACGGTAAGTGCTCCGATGAGCTGCTTTCGCTGGTTCCCAGACTTCATCAATTTAAGCCGTTCCACTAGGCTGGCATCTCGCTCTCATCCTTTCACTGTAGAAACTGTTAAATGTAGCCGTCTCTTCTACTCCAATAGCTTCATGTCTCGCACTTCTCGCCTGTGGAACTCCATCTCCTGTTTCCCTGATAGCTATAATCTCCAACTACTCAAATGTAATGTCAATCGACGTCTCTAGATGCCTTGATCTATCCCCTATCCTTCTCTTCATCCTTTCCTCTATCACTCCTCTTTGCTCTGGCTCTAACTGTCTGTAACCCCTTGCGTGCTAGTGGCTTCCCGCCTTGCTTGGGGTAAAATGCATGAAAAAATCAAAATCAAAAAAAAAAAAAAATCACTATCTATCGGCAGATAGTTTGAGATGTCACAAGAACACCCAATTATATATCTGTCGATAGTTGGGGGATTTCACAAAAGTATTCAAATACCGGTAGAGAGGCAGTTGGGGCTTCACAAGAGCAACTGACAATCTATCTGTCGATATTTGGCGGTTTCAAAATAACGCTGAATTAGACATCATGTAACCCCACATTTTCTAACAGATGTTGTGGGTGTCTATAGGCACAAACATTTTGTCGTGATCACATATAGAAATGAGCATTTTAGCGTTGTTTTCATCTTTAGACCTGTACATCAATATCCAAAGGGAGAACCTCTCGCACAGTTGTTATAGAACTGGTCTCAATCAATGGAAGGTTCAGTTTTTAAGATTTGTCTTTCACACTGCTTACCGGAAACGTGGAAAATACCTCAGGCGTTCACCTTGTAATTATATTATATATATATATATATATATATATATATATATATATATATATATATATATATATATATATTTCAATATGAACTTCAGCGTGTGAGCAAACATTTTAGCCTCTAACCATTCTAGCAAGAGGTAATTTGCATGGCAAAACAAGTGATTTTAAAACCTGTTCTAATTAAAAAAAAAATTTTAAATTTGCCATTTTTCTATTTTTTACAAAACTCAGTGGGAGAAATTCTCGATTTTTAAATTTCAAGCAATAACAAAAATAGCAATATTTGTTTTTCTTTTAGCAAAATGTTGATGAAATAATATTGGCAAGTATCCTTAACAATCTGCAAGTTTTCGTTTTTCAGATAAATTTTCTTAATTCATCCTGAATGCATTTACAGATTCTTGATAAAATCCAAAGAAAAATCATTAATATTACTGGTTCTGACCTGGCATCTCGGCTTCAGTTACTTTCCCACCGCCGTAATGTAGCTTCCCTTTGCCTTTTCATGGTAATTTTTCGGATGAACTCTTCGTTCTGGCACCTAGACATGAATTTAAGTGCAGTACTAGATTGGCGGAAAGGGCTCATCATTTTACAGTGGAATTGGCTAGGTGTAACCGTAAGTTCCATGCTAACAGCTTCTTTTCTCACGCTTCTCGCTTATGGAACCCTCTTCCAGCTTCTTGCTTTCCAGTTAACTTTGATCTTTAAAAATTTAATGCAATGCCAATCGTTATCTACTGTCTTCTTGATTCCTCTCGCGTCTTCATAATAGTTCTCTTTCTTCTTATTCTTTCACATTGGATCTCATTGTTACTACACCATTGTGATTTCATGCAAAACTAATTTCAGCTAAGTAGATTCTTCTTCTTCTTCTTCTTCTTCTTCTTCTTCTTCTTCTTCTTCGTGTGCCGTGTCCCTTCAGGACAAAGACGAACATGGCTTTCCATTTCTTTCTGTCTCTTGCAGCCCCTAATAAATCGAGACTTTTTGATATTTCTCCCAAAACATTTTCTACTATCCAAGCCTTTCTCTGTCTGTTATGCGTTGTTTTCCTCTGTCTCTATACCCCTTAATCTGCCCTGTGAGTATCAGATTTCCCAAGTCCTCCTTCCTCATTACGTGCCGCAGAAATTTCATTGTCTCTTCCTGATGTTAAGTATAAGTTGCCTTTTTGTATATATTTTGCCATTTTTCTGTATTGTCAATAAAAGTTTGATTTACGTATCTAAACGCAGATGATCATTTGATTGAGAGGTCTGTTGTAGCATATCTACGAACGATAATGAGTATGTCCCCATTCCCATAAAGACAGTAGTAAATACTGTATGTTGGTCTGCAGTTGGAGATTCGTCTCCAGCTGTGCTGGTCAAACTCTCTACCTCCGGGCAGAGAGGATCCCCAGACGAGGCTATGTTGAAGGGCAGAGCCGCGTCTTGAAAAACAGTTACTCGGCCCCGTTTTATACTGGGTCTATGGGGAATTTTTGGCCGAGCCTACGTGCTCGAATACCCCACATTATATTCGGCCTTGTGCCACATCTGACCGCGTGGGGCGGTTGGTAGACATCCTGCTGTTGGAGATTCGTCTCCAGCTGTGCTGGTCAAACTCTCTACCTCTGGGCAGAGAGGATTCCCAGACGAAGCTATGTCGAAGGGCAGACTCTCGTCTCAGGAAACAGCTAACCGACCCCTTTTTAAACGGGGCCTACAGGAAATGTTTAGCCGAGCCTATGGACTCGTATACCCCAAATTAAATTCGGCCCTATGCCACATCTGACCGTGTGGGGTGGTAGGTAGATATCCTGCAGTTAGAGATTAATTGTGGAATTCAATTGACTCACCTCTAGCGGTTGACTACTTCCTCTACGCGTCGAATCTTATATGTGTTGTTCTTGTCCTGAGTATTACCGTTCATTACCAACCTTCGTTTGATTATTTTATTCAGTAACCATCTCCAGGTTACATCAAGGTCAAATGTTTAACGAATATTATTCCTTGCATTTGCTCGCTCTTCGGATTTTATGGCGTATTTCGTCAGTGTTTGTAGCGAAACAATCAACCCTGCTTTCTCCAAGTAAGTTGAGATGTGGAACAGTACTGGAGCCCGGCCTGCATCCAACTGTCACACTCCAAAAAGACGCATGGGCATTGCGACGGCCACAACCCGGTCAACGGCATCGACCTATCGGCTAAACTGTGTGAAGATACACGAAAGGGTTTCTCAACTCGAACGGTAAATGGGAATAACTCTCCTCAACTCACTTGTGCCAGGCGGACATTCGCCATCCTAGCCGTAGGAGCTGCGCCCACGAGGTCAACGGCTTTACCAGTTGGCGGAGGAATATCTGAGAGCAGGGGTGGGGTAATCCCAACATCCCCGACGCGAAAAGAACCGGCAAGCCATTGCAATGTCACCTTGAACCACAATTACGATATAAATAAGGGGAGTGCTGACAACAGCGGCGTAAAACTGAATTCTTTTCAAACCCTCAAAATGACAGGTTATTACTGCTACAATCCTCTTCGAGCAAAAAAGTGACAAAAAAATAAAATTTTTAAGAGCAGTCATCTGAGTGTCAAGCCTATTTTATTTGTGTCATAATTATCCCCCACCTCACTCCACCCGGCTCTGCGACTTGAAATTATGTTTCATCACAGATGAAGGCGATTTAATGAAGGTTGGATTTCTTGTTGAGGACGTCAACCCTATTATCGGAAGACTCCAATATTCCACTCAAAAAATTGACATGGGCAAAATAAGCATATAACACATTCTGCAGTGAAAACGTTTTAAGTAATTATTTATACTAAGTATGCATTCACGAAAAAAGTAAATGATGGATTACATTAGGTATCAAGTGACACCAAGCCTCCTCATTATTCAAACTCTCTTTTTACTATTATAGTTGCATTCTGTAATGTTGACATCTCGACATTTTCGATTATTATTATTATTATTATGATTTGTTTTTCTAACTTCTATAACATCATTAGCGTTACGTGGAGAAAGTCTTTCTTAGTGTGTTGTCTGTACTTATCAAGAAATTTGATTATATTTCTCTTAAGCTGGGATTTCCAGGAATTTTTTTCAATGTCTTGTTGTGTTCCTTTTTATCATTCCAAGCGCTCCTATTATGACAAGTACTATATTATTATTATTATTATTATTATTATTATTATTATTATTATTATTATTATACTTCGATTTCTGTTATGGCCACACTGCCTACCAAGTCTTTACCAGGTCTTATACTTCATTATTATTATTATTATTATTATTATTATTATTATTAAATGCCCAACAAACAGAATTGACAAAGTTTTCAAGTTTTTGACCGCGTCTGCGGGCTCGGAAAACAGGCTCTGTGCCACATACTGCCTTGCGGGGGAGGGAGGGGTTGTAAATACCTATCCGTTTGAAGTCAAGCAGTTCGCTATCTGGCTTGCGAATGACAATATCTCTGTCTTCGGGCAGAGGGCAACTCAGTCGATACCCTGTCTAAGGATAGAGACTAGGCCGAGAAATACAAACAGACAAAGTGCCCGTTCCCCGCACTAACAACCCGGATGTAAAGCCATTTCGGGACTTTATAGACAAGTTCGATCTTGTCGATAAGTATCATAACAAGCATATTCGGGGTGGGGTGGGGAGTTTTGAGTGGGGACTTGTACTAATAGGGGCGGCTCGGCTTCGGTGGAGTGTTTTAACTACCTCGACCAAGTTCTAGTTAAGAGAGTCTATGTAAGGCTCTTAGGTTTGTCCAAGTTGCCATTCTATAGTTTACTCGGATCATAGGCTCGTCCGGATTCGTAAGATGGGATTCACCTTGCGAAGGAAAGGATCCAATGCAAGAACGTAAAGCAAGGGCGAAAGTGGACAACCTTGACGAATGGAGCGAGACAATACGAAATGTTACGATCTTATATCATTCGGGGGCGCTTACAGAACTTGGATCCAGGTGCGAAGGTACTGCTCAAACCCGGCATTCCATAGGGTTGACCATCGATTTCTGGAGGCTGCCAGTTTCGAGCCGTACTTTTGCAAGTTAAAGGCGAATTCCATCCTAAGCGCTCTCTCCTTACCTGGTGCTACTACCTCGGCCAGGTATTCCGCCTATGCTGATGACATTTCGGTTCTTGTATCGAGCAGAGCCGAGAGTGACGAAGTCGGTAAAGAGATCAGAGGGTACGAGACGGTGACGGGGACCAAGATCAAACGCGTTGTCCGTTGGCTTACGGTTGGGCCCGTGGAAGGGCGTTTCTCTTCCTAGGCCTTTCTTCTGAAGTAACGGAACGGTCAAGATACTTGGCGTTTGGTTCGCTCCCGATCTCTTGCTGGAAATGAAATGGTAGGATATGCGGGAGAAGGTCGAAGACGCACTCGTCTGTGGTCTCCGAGGAATCTTTTCTTAAAGGCGTGTGTTTCGCATAGCTACCCAATTCTCTTTGACCGACTCTCCGTGCTTCCACTTCCGTATGCCATACTAATGCATTTAGTTAGGGTCTTGTTCTCCTTCTTGTGGCCAGGCAAAGCTCCCCAGTTATGCCGGGAGATCTGTTACCTCAAACATTCTGAAGGTATGCAAAACGTATTCGTCAATATACGCTTCGCATCGCGTTCCTAGAACGAATGTGTTCGCAAGTGAATGGGAATGGCAAATTCTGGAAGGAAGACGCCAGTAAGAACTTCCCGTCTCTGAGAATTGTGCACTCGTGTGAGAAGATGCCCCACCGTTTATCCCGAGGCGAGTCCCCCTTCTATCGTGAATGCCGGTTAGCTCTCCATCCAAGGCTATATAACCCAGTCTGTCGTGCGGGTGGGAGAACAAGAGGAGTAATACCTTTCCCAATGGTATTAGCACGTAAGTAAATGTAATGGATTCGACTGGAATTCGAACTCGGCTCTTATATATATATATATATATATATATATATCGCGGAGACCGAGGTTTTGGCACACAGCCGCGACAGATAGAGGAAACGACTTCTAAAAAGCTAAAGGGACGCACACGCCAAACCCGCCCAAACCACTGGAGACAGTCTTCAGACTAATTAATACAGGCGTCACGGCAAGTACCCGAAGTATTACGTATAAAGGATTCTTATACGAAGTAGATTATATAAGAGTGTGTTATAACAATAGCCGTAGAATAGTGGGCTATAAAAATAAGTTTGAGACCCTTGATCTATATCAACATCAAGGGTCATTAGTACTCTAGATCATGTTAGTAGAAATACTAAGCAACTTGCAAATATCACAGAATATACTTTAACGTATCATAACTCCAAACAACATCATTTCATAATAATAAAAAAACACTTATTTTTTATTCAGCATTAAACAAAAATTTTACAAAATAGATATTGTTGAGACATCAAACTTTATTCGGGAAACACGATGCTATTATTTATCGGGACAAATCCTGATACTTGCAAACCAGTTTTTATTTATGGACTAAAAGCCTCACCCCGTGCAGACTTCTGAGTTACCTCTTACCCAAAACTAAAGTCACTTTTGGTCCAACTTAGAAAACAGCAATGATGATTTTGGAGAAATAACTTTGAATACCTCAGTTCACTCCATGGAACTTCAGAACCTCACTTTAACGTTGATTCGGGCTATAAGTCCAATTCCGGCTAAAAGACCGATTTGGACCAAAGGTCCGATTCGGGCCGAAACTCCAATTTGGGCCGGAATTCAAATTCAAGCCGAAAATTGAGTTCTTCAAGTCATAAACCCCGTGGAACTTCAAAAACATCACGTCACGAAACCTTTTATTTTAACTTTGATTCCTTGATATTTTGAAGAAATAAAATTGATTTCTTCAATTCACAAAATTTTGGAGATGTTTTTAAAACTAAATTTAAAACAATTTTTTTTTTTAAATTCACAAATTTTCTTTGTTACTTTAACCTCAATATAAATTAAAAACAATCAAAATGACTAATTTGTTTAAATTATTTATTGAATTTCTAACTGTCCCCACCCCCCTCATCTTGAGACAAACCCCAAGGCTGTATATTCAAGAAACGGATGAAGGGCAGATTTTCAATCCCCGGATCATCCTGATTCGAAAACAGTATAATATGTTTGGTTTGGTTTGTTATGTTTTACGGTTTATCAACCTCAATGGGTTATTTAATGCCGACAAAATTTTTATGACTGGTAATGATTTTCTTCAAAAATCTATTTCTAGGAATATTTTTCCTTGAACCAATCTCTAGCTGGTCATATTTTTTCCAAAGAATGTATAGCTGTTTGTATTTCTGGTATTTTTTTTAAAGTATTGCTGGTAATAATTTTTCCTTCAAAAATTATTGCTGGTAATAATTTTTCCTTCAAAAATTATTGCTGGTAATTTTTTTTCTTATTACAAAGTATTTCTGGATATTAAAACCTATTTTTACACAAGTTTCGTTGTTAACTATTTACTCATAGCTAGGACCCTAACAGGTGCTACCACCCCGGGTCATGGTGGACCAGGGAACGCTAGCAATTAAAAGGTGGTTCTACGCTCCTCAAAACCTCCTGATCAGAGGCCTTGCTGTTGGACGTAGTTTATCGTCTTACCGAGGACGCAGATGTAGTTTATCGTCATACCCAGGACGCAGATGTAGTTTATCGTCTGACGCAGGACGCGGATGTTGTTTATCGTCATACCCAGGACGCGGATGTAGTTTATCGTCTGACCCAGGACTCGGATGTTGTTTATCGTCATACCAAGGACAGTGTATAATACGTCTATGTAGAGCAAGTGTGGCCCAAGTTAGAGGGGTTTCAGACAGACGGACACACGGACAGACAGAATTTGCCGTTTATTTAGATTTATTTCTGATGATAAGTAGACAATATAAGAGACATCGTCTTCCGCTCCACGTGTGCGACAACCTGTCGTAGCAAATGAAGTAACTGGATACTGTTGTGCAGAAAATATTATAATTAATCTCAGAGACAATGGCACGGATTAAGGCGACAAGAAAGCATTGGAACTGTCTTCGATATAATCTTGAAAGCTAGAGTATCTCTCAAACGTCGCCACTTAGGAATATGCCCTTAGACTATATTAAATGGCCGTTGCATCGCACGGAAAGTAGTTGTGGTTAGAGTCCACTTGAAGTTGGCGCGCATGCGGGCGTTGATCATGTCCAATGAGAATGACGCAGTGTTATTTGAAATTCCCAATATTTCCAAGCAGGTTTACTGCCCTTCTCCTTTTCTCTTTCTTTTTCTTTCTCTCTTTCTCTTTTTTCTCTCTTTCTTTCTTTCTCTCTTTCTCTCTCTCTTTCTCTCTCTCTTTCTCTCCCTCTCTCAGACAGACAGACAGACACATACACACACACATACACACACACGATATAACACCTAATGGTTTTATTTATTTTTTCATAGCATAGGTCAGTTATGGGTAATCTTTTTCGAGCAGTAGGCTGCTTGAAATATGACTCATCATAAGGCAGGTGTTGCTCTACTAAAAAGTTTCAAGGTAAAATTTTGTTAAAAGTGCTTCAGTTTTTTTTTCTCTTCACTACAGAAGGCCATATGGATAAGCATCTGCCTTGGAAATGGTTTGAAACGGTGATTTTATTTTTCTTTTGAGATTTTTTTCTTTAATTAAAATAAAGTTAATTCTTCAAATCACATTATAACTGTAATTTGTTTCTGATTTATTCCTTTGAAAATACAAAAAAATATTTTGTTATATAGGAATAAAATGTCGCTGCCGAGATCGGAGTTTGAACACGAATCGCCAAGGCGATCCCATTATTGAATTAAGTGGATCACGTGATCATAGAGGAAACGCATAAGTAGGAGCTACCGTGACGTCTAAACGATCACCATTTCTATTCTATCCTCTATTACTATTCAAATCACTATTTCTATTCTATCCTCTATTACTATTCGGATCATCATTTCTATTCTATCCTCTATTACTATTCAAATCACTATTTCTATTCTATCCTCTATTACTATTCAAATCACCATTTCTATTCTATCCTCTATTACTATTCGGATCACCATTTCTATTCTATCCTCTATTACTATTCAAATCACCATTTCTATTCTATCCTCTATTACTATACGGATCACCATTTCTATTCTATCCTCTATTACTATTCGGATCACCATTTCTATTCTATCCTCTATTGCTATTCAAATCGCCATTTCTATTCTATCCTCTATTACTATACGGATCACTATTTCTATGCTATCCTCTATTACTATACGGATCACTATTTCTATGCTATCCTCTATTACTATACGGATCGCTATTCCCTATACTATTCACTATTTCTACACTGTTTCTCTATACTGATCACTATACGGATCACTATTTGGTGGTTACTTTTCGAGCAAGTATTATCAAGCAAGTACTATTAGTGTGAGTGTTATTCAAAGGCATCTGACACCAGTATTGTTCAACGGCGTCACTATAGTTGTATCTGCGATTACAAAGTCTCTACTACAACGAGCATTACGAAAGTGACAACGAGTATTCGTTGACATTACAAAAGTGGTAACGAGTGTTCGCTGACATCGCAAAATATTTTTTTAAATAAAAAATTATGCTTCTCCAGGAAAAAAAAAATTATTAAGAACATTTCCACTTTCTAAAGTAAAATATTTTTACACGTATGATCTTTCTTAGTGAAAAATCGCCAATGGTTTTAGTACGACGCTATCGTCAAAGAATAGTTACAAAATTCAAGAAACATTGCATTTAATTATTGTTTATCTATGTGGTATGAGACAATGTTTATGTGCGTATGAGACAATGTGAGTGAACAAGTGAGAATGAAAGAAAACAAGAATAAAAACATTTTTAATAAACGTAATTTTCCTCGTGAAATTAGGCCAAAAATTGAGAAAGCCAATCGAAGGGCAGTATGCCTATGTCCGGTGTAGATGCTATTCAGGAAAAATTATTCAGAAAAAATGATATACCAACTCATGTGATGTGAGTGAACGCGACGGTAAATCCTTATTCATGCACGATGGCGCTTGCAAATCGAATCTCGAGTAATGCCATCCCTTGATTTATTCGAAAATCCTGTCAGCGCAGGTTGTGGATTCTTAATCCGGCTAGGGTTTTACGCTCTTTTGCGCAGATGTGGCAACGTTGCGTGCCTAGCTGCAGTAGTTGTTATATTAATAATTTGTTAAACTTTCAATGGTTGGTATCTTTGGTCAGATTTTAGGCTCACGCTTAGACATGGAGGGACAGTGAAGTAATCCATTACCGCTCGGATTGCGGAACCGGAGAGCCAAGTTCGAATTCCAGTCGAGCTAGCGTGCTAACACCCTTACAAGCTATGGGTAAATAGTACGACAGACTGGGTTCTATAGCCTTGTTTAACAACCGGTCTAGAAGAAGAAAACACTGGATTCCAGCCATCCTGGAGACGGGTGGACCCCGTCGGGCTAGCTTGCCCACGTTTACTGCGATTGCAATATATGTGGTGGTCCTAAAACTGGCGAGTTACTAGACTCAGTGTCATGATCTGTGCCAACATTCTCAGGGAAATTGAGGAAACCCAGAGGAAGAAATCTGGGGGCGGGTGGTTCTGGTCAGGCGGGTGATGAGACGCTCCCCCAAACTTTTCGTGGAGCCATGTGACAATTTTTTTTTTGGTCACATGGTCATGTTTTTATGTTGTAGGCTATTTATATTCTGTTCTAATGTTACCTCTTTGGTCGGCGTACCCTGACGATCCGCGTACGTGAAACCTAGGTAGGTTTGCCTGGCTCTTTAGGTTCGTAGTTAGATTTGCTCTACTTAGGGTATTGAGCACATCTGCTTAGTTATTTTTACTTTACTCGTGTCGGAGGTTTTTTTTTCTTTGGACTCTGAGCTTGGATTCTAGTCAATTGTTTTCATCTGAATTCTTTTTTTTCCTTCTTTTTATTCCTTATTTTTCCTTGGGTGTTGGTTTGTTCATTTACAAGCCAATACACCTAAGGTTTTACCGGACGAGAATACTTACTTATATTTATAAGATTATATATATATATATATATATATATATATATATATATATATATATATATATATAATATGTTGGCCAGAAAGTCCTGCCACACTTAGGAAGCGGAAAAAAACAACAACTCTTAACTGTCTGATGGAATTTCCAAGAAGTACTGCAGTTCGCCAAAAATGCTAATCTGCATAGCCAGCAGCCAGACCGCGTGTAAAACAAAGTAAAGAAGGGGTCTCTTGTTTTGGTCAATCAAGGTCGGGCTTTGTTTCAACAAAACAATCCGAGGTCACACACTGCCAGGTAGAGTAAGAAGTTCAAACAGATCAACGGTGTTGAAATACTTCCACATCCACTTTTCAGTCCCAATGCTGCTCCGAGTGACTATGGTCTATTCCGCTCAGTAGCATACTTCCTCCGCGACCAGCGATTCAACACTTTTGATGAAGTCAATGAAGCTTGTTTACAGTCTTTTGATTCAAAACCAGCAGACTGATATCTGGGTCAGATTCAGATGCCGGCTGATTGTTGGCAGAAGATCATCGAGAATGATGGGTTTTATTTTGAAGAATAAATGTTCGTGCTGCTCCATAACATTCTATTGTTTTCTTTCCCGTTCCTAAGTGAGTCAGGAGTTTCTGCCCAACCTAATATACATTTATATATATATATATATATATATATATATATATATATATATATAAATAACTGGTTTTCACACACGCACACACATATATATGTATGCATGTATATATGTATATAGATATATATGCATATATATCCCCTCTCAATTGCTCAACACAGTCTGGGTTTTTGATTAGATGACTATCATCTATTTTTATTTTATTACAAACCTATTATATATATATATATATATATATATATATATATATATATATATATATATATATATATATATAACTAGTTTTCACACACGCACACACATATATATGTATGCATGTATATATGTATATAGATATATATGCATATATATCCCCTCTCAATTGCTCAACACAGTCTGGGTTTTTGATTAGATGACTATCATCTATTTTTATTTTATTACAAACCTATTATATATATATATATATATATATATATATATATATATATATATATATATATACATATATATATATATATATATAACTAGTTTTCACACACGCACACACATATATATGTATGCATGTATATATGTATATAGATATATATGCATATATATCACCTCTCAATTGCTCAACACAGTCTGGGTTTTTGATTAGATGACTATCATCTATTTTTATTTTATTACAAACCTATTATATATATATATATATATATATATATATATATATATATATATATATATATATATATATATATATATATACATACATATATATATATATATATGTGGGTGTGGGTGTGGGTGTGTGTATAGCTATATATATATATATGTGTGTGGGTGTGGGTGTGTGTATAGCTATATATTATATATATATATATATAATTATTTATATATATATATATATATATAATTATTTATTTGTATTGAGCACTCTTTTAAGAATAGTAATTGTTGTTTATTGGAATTCATTCCATATACACCAATCATATACTTGGGTATATATATATATATATATATATATATATATATATATATATATATATATATATACCTTTATGCAGGATGACTGCAAAAGTAGATATACGATAAGCCAAATCTCACCATATGGTATTCTTTTTTCTGCGGATATGTAAAGGATATATATTTTGTTTTTAATTACTGTCTCCCTACTCTTGCAGGCCTCGTATATGTGTATGGGTGTTCGTGTGTGTGTATGTGCGTGTGCATATATACATACATACATCTATACACATATATGCATATATATACCTATATACATACATATTTACATGCATACATACATAGATTTACATATGTATATATATAAATGTATATATATATATATATATATATATATATATGTATATATGTATGTGTGTGCGTGTGTATACGTATGCATATATATATATATATATATATATATATATATATATATATGTATAATATACTAGTGGAAGCCCTGTAATTTATACTGATTTACTAATAAATGTTTTAATGTTGCACTCTGTACTTTTCAACCCATGACTATTTCCATATAAGGAAAGTGACATAGTCCCTCTTAAAAATTCTGAAATTTCCTCAACGGATCGTTTGGTCAAGAAACTAGACTGAACCCCTCACTACAAACAACTGCCTTTATCTAAGATACCCACTAGAACCCCTCTTTGTGTCACACTCTCTTTTTGTTTCTCTACGTCCCTTCTCTTTCTTGCTCTGTCTTTCTCTTTCTCTCTCTCTCTTTTACTCTCTATGTCTCTCTCTCTCTTTCCATTTCCTCTCTCATTTCCTTAACGCAATCTGGGTTTAATAGGATTTTTGATTAGATAACCATTAATTCTTTTTATTTTATTACAAAATGGTTATAATTATTAAAGAAAGATTTTCATTTCGAAGGGCCACTTTCTGTTCAAGGACAAATTTGTCTTAAAACAGATTAAGTCCTAAAACATGATTTAACCCTGGGGTCGGCAACCTACGTAACGTGTGCCAGATGTGACACGTCAAGCAATTTCCACTGGCATGCAGCCTCAAATGACATCACGAAGTCCGAACGAAAAACTACTACAGCACAAAGAAAATATTTAGCTGTTTCAAAACTGCTCACTCGTTGAACTCCTAGTAATAATAAAAACTTTAAAAAAAAGCACTTATAAAAACCAGTATATTTCTATTAATGTGGTTTACATATTTTTGTATATATTACTATATAAAATATATTATAGAACAGGCATATTGATTTTGACGTTTGTTGGCACAGTGAATGATTTTGAAACCCTAAGTCGGCATATAGTCAGCAAAATGTTGCCGACCCCTGATTTAACCCCCCGCTACAAACATTTCCCTCTATCTAAGATGACTCCTTGCCTCAATCCCTCTTTATGTCGCACACTTTTTGTCTCTCTCTCTCTCTCTCTCTCTCTCTATATATATATATATATATATATATATATATATATATATATATATGTAGGCAAATATATGGATATAGATCCGACAGTATGAAGAAAAATATACGGAAAAAACAAACAAAAATCCTTATATGCAATTATGCTGTTTTAATGTTAATATAATGTCAACGTCGGACGTTTCGGTCTAGTAGACCATCTTCAGGACATATTCATAAAATATAATTAACATTATCAATTCAACATGACAAAGACGATGGACATAAGAACAAGACTTATCCAAACAGATAACTGAAAGTTTTATAAGATCAGCGTTCCGTTTAAACATGGTCACGTTGTCGTCACGGAACGCTGATCATATTAAACTTTCAGTTATCTGTTTGGATAAGTCTTGTTTTTATGTCCATCGTCTTTGTCATCTTGAATTGATAATGTTAATTATATTTTATGAATATGTCCTGAAGATGGTTTATTAGACCGAAACGTCCGACGTTGACATTATATTAACATTAAAACAGCATAATTGCTTATAAGGATTTTTGTTTGTTTTTTCCGTATATTTTTCTTCATATATATATATATATATATATATATATATATATATATATATATATATATATATATATATATATATATATATCTTTGTGTTTCCTTCTCAGTAACTGTGATACGCAACGAAACAGGGTAAAACAACTGAAAAAAAAGAGATAAAAGAAAGAAAGGTCGTTAAAAAGAAATGAAAAAAAAAGACAAAGGAAAAAGAAAGCTAAAAAGACAACCAAAAGAAGGAAAATCGGCGGCTAAAAGCAAGAAAGAATGTCAGAAAACGAAAGTTCTTAAAGGAATGAGAAAGAAAAATAGAAAAGAAAGAAAAAGTAAGAACGGTATTTGAAAAGAAAGAAGATGAAAAACCGAAAGACAGTTGATAAAAGAAAGAAAAACACAAATATAGGGAATATTAAATCAGAATGAATGAAAAAGGAAAACGTTGCAGGAAGAAACGGAATGGCAAGCTAAAAGATAATTTAACCTGGAAATCGCCTGCGTACAGGGGGATATTAATAAAAATGCTCAGTTTACGTTGAGATTTGCCTATTTGGGACGCCTCAGGCATCATGGATAACCATGACACTTTACTTCATAGTGCTATAGGAAAGATACTTCTAAGAAGGATGTCCCCTTGTAGCTGAGAACTCAAGTTTCGACTCTACTGCTGCTGCTGAAGCATTTGCTGCCAGAAATAAAGATTGAATTGATATAAAAAAAATATTGAGACAGACAGGATCAGCTTGAGTGAGTTCGTTAGCTGGTTAAAGAGAAAAATACATAAAAAAGCAATGAAAAGATAGATAGATAGATAGATAGATAGATAGATAGATAGATAGATACAAACAGAGATAGATAGATAGATAGATAGATAGATAGATAGATAGATAGATACGAACAGATGGAGATAGATAGATAGATAGATAGATAGATAGATAGATAGATAGATAGATAGATAGATAGATAGATAAGAACAGACGGAGATAGATAGATAGATAGATAGATAGATAGATAGATAGATAGATAAGAACAGACGGAGATAGATAGATAGATAGATAGATAGATAGATAGATAGATAGATAGATAGATAGATAGATAGATCAAGCAGGTTCTGCCTTCATGGAAGTGATGGTCTTTTGTGTGTGCGGCTTAGACCTACTTACCAAGAACTTCCAGAAAATATTTGCAAGGCCCGACGCCTAGAGAAGAGTCCATTGGAGTTCCTTACTCCCCACTCTTGAAAATCATTCGACTCCTCATAGGAAAATAATGTAAACTAATTTTAATGTAAAAAAAATATTAAAAATAGAGATATCATGCCACTGACTGGGTTGGTTACAATTACGTGCTGACTATTGTGTTAAACCGAACGTTAAAGACGATTGTCCCGTGCTTCAAGACGAATAAGTACTTTTCTTAGGAGCTATACGCAGTCGGGTATTAACTGATAAGTAATCAATAATCTTTCCGTTGATTCTTTACTTTTTAATGTATTTTCAATGGGTTGGTATTAAATACTTGATTATTTTACATTGAAGTCTTTCTCTTGATACTTGTATTATGTACGTATGAGGGATTATAAAAGACACAATCCAAGACCTTTTAGGAGTGCCATAAATTATATCTCTTGCTCGGTTTTGGTATTACAGGATTGAAAATAGAACAAGCACATGTACATCCAGAACATTGTTCCAGCAGCATAATACCCGCACACATTATACCCCTGCTACTTTGTAAGATGTCTCGGGTTAAAGGTTAGCTTTCTATTGAATTCAGATTGTATCAACAGGTGAAAGATGTATGAAGTGTTAGGTTGGTGCAAAAATAACGTCGTTTTCTCACATATGTTACTATGTGAGAAAACGACATTATTTTTGCGCCAACCTAATAATTAAAGCTGGATGTGTATGACTATGTACATGAGAGACTACAAGTCTGTTATAACGTCCACTCGGATTATACAATACATTAATAGGAAGAAGAGTGATGTTGATACACACGGTATTTTGAAATTTCTGCACATATTGATCTGTAATTGTGGACATTTACTGTAATCCTATATATTTTCTATATATTATTATAATCTATATATGTAAAGTAGATATTCAGTAAATAATAAAGCATCTATAGAAATTCATTGGATTATGGCTAGGATTTATGAAACAAATCCATCCAAACTTTAATTCCCTCTAATGATTCCATATCTAGTGATATAGCAAATACTAAAAGCATCTATAGAAATTCATTGGCAATGATTTTACTATAGGAATGCATTAGAAATGATTCAAATACTAGCTCTTTATGGGACCTAGAATATTATGGCTAGGATTTATGAAACAAATCCATCCAATCTTTCATTCCCTCTAATGATTCCATATCTAGTGATATATCAAATACTAAAAGCATCTATAGAATTCATTGCAAATGATTTTACTATAGGAATGCATTAGAAATGTTTTGAATACTAGCTCTTTATGGAACCTGGGATATTATGGCTAGGATTTATGAAACAAATCCATCCAAACTTTCATTCCCTCTAATGATTCCATATCTAGTGATATATCAAATACTAAAAGCATCTATAGAAATTCATTGCACATGATTTTACTATAGAAATGCATTAGAAATGTTTTGAATACTAGCTCTTTATGGAACCTGGAATATTATGGCTAGGATTTATGAAACAAATCCATCCAAACATTCATTCCCTCTAATGATTCCATATCTAGTGATATAGCAAATACTAAAAGCATCTATAGAAATTCATTGCACATGA
Source organism: Acanthosepion lycidas (assembly GCA_963932145.1). NCBI lineage: Eukaryota > Metazoa > Mollusca > Cephalopoda > Sepiida > Sepiidae > Acanthosepion > Acanthosepion lycidas. Next base: position 36,004,403 of record OZ010615.1, on the reverse strand, counting down.
TTTTACTATAGGAATGCATTAGAAATGTTTTGAATACTAGCTCTTTATGGAACCTGGGATATTATGGCTAGGATTTATGAAACAAATCCATCCAAACTTTCATTCCCTCTAATGATTCCATATCTAGTGATATAGCAAATACTAAAAGCATCTATAGAAATTCATTGCACATGATTTTACTATAGGAATGCATTAGAAATGTTTTGAATACTAGCTCTTTATGGAACCTGGGATATTATGGCTAGGATTTATGAAACAAATCCATCCAAACTTTCATTCCCTCCAATGATTCCATATCTAGTGATATAGCAAATAGTAAAAGCATCTATAGAAATTCATTGCACATGATTTTACTATAGGAATGCATTAGAAATGTTTTGAATACTAGCTCTTTATGAAACCTGGAATATTATGGCTAGGATTTATGAAACAAATCCATCCAAACTTTTATTCCCTCTAATGATTCCATATCTAGTGATATAGCAAATACTAAAAGCATCTATAGAAATTCATTGCACATGATTTTACTATAGGAATGCATTAGAAATGTTTTGAATACTAGCTCTTTATGGAACCTGGGATATTATGGCTAGGATTTATGAAACAAATCCATCCAAACTTTCATTCCCTTTAATGATTCCATATCTAGTGATATAGCAAATACTAAAAGCATCTATAGAAATTCATTGCACAAGATTTTACTATAGGAATGCATTAGAAATGTTTTGAATACTAGCTCTTTATGAAACCTGGAATATTATGGCTAGGATTTATGAAACAAATCCATCCAAACTTTCATTCCCTCTAATGATTCCATATCTAGTGATATAGCAAATATGAAAAGCATCTATAGAAATTCATTGCACATGATTTTACTATAGGAATGCATTAGAAATGTTTTGAATACTAGCTCTTTATGGAACCTGGGATATTATGGCTAGGATTTATGAAACAAATCCATCCAAACTTTCATTCCCTCTAATGATTCCATATCTAGTGATATAGCAAATATGAAAAGCATCTATAGAAATTCATTGCACAAGATTTTACTATAGGAATGCATTAGCAATGTTTTGAATACTAGCTCTTTATGAAACACACAATATACTTTGATGCTGAATGCAATAAAATACATATTTAGTCCATTGCAATTGCTATTTTATAGCATTGTATTTGAAAAAATGTACCGAATGGAAAATGATAGAAAGTAACTACTGCTACCCTCGAAAAGAAGACATGACAGGAAACCATTTGTAAGATAGCAGCGAAGAAAATTAACAGCCAATTTTTTTTTTTTTTAAAGAGAAAGAAACCGGATGAATTATAAACATTTTTATTTTCGTGTGTCTTTTCACCAATTTGTTAATCTAAGACTACTTTTTCTTGAATTTATCCAGCCGTGAACCCGGATGTAAACAGAGATGAAACGGGAAGTGGAGGCGGGGGAAACATGCGCATGAGCAGTAATGATATTTTGTATGGCGAACGAATTCACTCAATTATATTAACAAAGATGAATTCATGCAAAAAGCAAAATAAAAAATAAATAAATTAATGGTTCATTTGATTTTTTTTCTTACTTTATTTTATTCGAAGGCAAATTTAAACGCACCTTAAGAAATTATCTTACGAAATGCTATTCGTTATCGAATAAGAGTTTGATTTTTTTTAATTTTGTTTTTTTATTTTTATTTTTATTTTTATTCTCTTTGTCTTCATGGTGTTTGCTTGTATATCTCGTGTGCTGTAGGATGAAACTGAACAGCTTGAGGTCGATGACGTATTTCATTTATGCTGAAAATTTCGAAAATTGTGATAATAATTAGAGATATTTCATTCGTCATCATTAACGATTCTATAGACCGACATTTCGTTAAAAGGTCCATAAAAAAGACCCAAGAGATAAGACTTTGAATGCAGAGCACAAAAAGAAAAGTAGAAAAAATAAATAAATACAGAAAAAGCTTACCCAACAGATCACGCGCGTAAATTTGAAGGCAATTAAATTGTTTACTATCCAGTAATTATCAATAAAATTACAGGATTATTTCCGTAATTAGCAGTTCGCAATGCAACTAGGGAATAAGATAATACCATCTTATTAAAAGGGTTTTAATTTCCTGGAGCCGAGGAGCGGGAATCTGGTTCATGTGGAATGTATTATGTTGGTGCAAAAATAATGTCGTTTTCACACATAGTAACATATGTGAGAAAACGACATTATTTTTGCACCAACCTAATAAATTGAAATAGTTAATTGACGTACGATACTTCAACATCGAAAAGATGGTGACAAGTTATAGCCTCCCAGTAGACCAAGTTCGTTCACCCTTAAATGGTGGTGAAAAGTTTGTTCGACCGATCACATCAAACGGGTAAATAACTAGAAAATTAATTTATTTAAAGTGTAGGACTAACCATTCATATAATGAGGAAAGCAGGTTTGGCGAATCTGACACACACAGCATACTGAAGTCAAGGGGGAGGGAGGAAAACAGTGCATTTTCTTCATTAGGCTCCGTGTCCCCTCAAGATGTAGGCGATCATGGTTTTCCAAAGTTTCCTCTATAGCTCTTAATAAATTTTGTCTTCTTGTTATCTCTCTTAAATCTCCGCCATGCATTTACTCAAGCTCACTAAGTTGGTTATCCGTTGTTTTCCTCTGTCTCTCTTGCCTTCAATTTGTCCTGTGAGTATCAAATTTTCCAAGCCCTCTTTCCTCATTATGTACCCCAGAGATTTTATCTGCCTCTTCTTGAAGTTAAGTATAAGTTTCCTTTTTGTCTCCATTTTCCAGTGAGCATTTTTGTAAAAAAAAAAAAAAAAAATGAAAGAAAAAATACACGCATTTTACATAGATAAAGTTCTTCGTAATGTGTGATCTGTACTTGTGAGTAAAATTTTTTGTATTTTGTTAAGTCATGGACTACCAGGAATCCCTTTAATGGGTTCCCAATCATTCCGAGGGCACCAACTATAACTGAAAATTATCACATTTTTGTTGATGTCCTCATGTGGCACATTTTTGAGATTTCGATTTCAAGGTCCTTGTATTTTGATAGTTTTTTTTTTTTGAAGATCTTCAAAGACACATAACAGTCAGACCATGTCAATAAGAATGCACACTTGGTTTTTGCGGTCTCGGATCACGATGTCTGGGCGATTAGCTTTGATTGTTCTGTCTGCGTGTATTGTAAAGTCCCATAAAATTGATACAAGTCCTACTTCTGTAACCGGATCTGGGTAATGTTCATACCAGTTTCTTGCAGTTTTCTATCCGTAAAAGTTGCAGATTTTCCAATGCCGATATTGGCCCACTCTGTCATGCCGGGTTTTATATTCTGTAGGTGTCGATACCGTACAACCTGATACAAGATGATCAATTGTTTCTGAATATTTATCACAGAATCTGCACAATATTTTAGTATGTGTGCTTGATAATTTCTAGTTAACAAGCATTGGTCCTGTACAGCAAGAATAAAACCTTCGGTTTCAGCTTTTAATCCTGCACTATGTAGCCGCTGGTGGGTACGGGGTTTGTCTACATCAACTTGTTTGGTACGGGCAAAATATTTACTGTGAAGAGGTTTGTTTCTCCATAGTTTCTATAACTTGTCTATTGCATTTGATTTTGTTTTCTTTTTAATCATTTTGCCGCTGCAGTAGGTGTATTAATTATTATTATTATTGTTGTTCGTGTGTTGTGTTTCCTGCTTTGCATCCTGTAGGTCTGGGTCCAAACTATGGTAATTAGGCCCTATAATTTAATTGATAGCACTTTTAATAGGGCGATCATCTTGGCAATTTGTATGTTGATGTTACCTGAGACACTGTTAGTAAAATTGCCCATTCCTTTTTCTCACGAGGCCCAGTGCTCCGATTACTGCTGGTACAGTCTCAGTCTTCATTCCTCCACATCCTGTTAATCTCGATCTCCAGGTCCTTGTATTTGGACAAGTTCTCGATAAATTTTATGGAGGTGTTTCTCTCAGACGGTATTGCTATTAGGTTGGTGCAAAAATAATGTCGTTTTCTCACATAGTAACATATGTGAGAAAACGACATTATTTTTGCACCAACCTAATATGTTAATAAGCATACACTTCCTGAATTTCTTGTCTTTTATGATAATATCAGGTCTGTTGGCTTGTATTTCCCTGTCAGTTTGAATTGGAATGTCCCAGAGGATAGTTACATCGTTATTTTGGGTAGTGACATGCCATCTCTCAGTGGTTTCGATTTTGTGCTTCTTGCATATCTTCCAGCCGCTAACTTGTTATGTCAGTGGGTATATTCATTTTTTTTTTTTTTTTTTTTGCCAGTTCCGGACATCCTGAGATAATATGGTCGACAGTTTCATCATTTTTCCGCAGATCCTGCATTTTGGTTTAGTTCCATCCTTAATTATGTGACAGTGATAAGATCTGGTTGCGAGTCTTTGGTACTGAGCTGCAATAATAATTATAATTTTATTTATTTTTTTTAAGCATTTCACCCCAAGGAAGGCGGGAGTGCCACTAGCACGCAAGGGGTTACAGAGTGGGAGCAAGAGCAAAGAGGCGGGATGGAAGAAAAGATGAAGAGAAGGACAGGGAATAGATCAAGGCATCTGGAGATGTCGATTGACATTACATTTGAATAGTTGGAGATTATAAGGAAACAAGTAATAGGAAGGGAATTCCACAGACAATAGGTGCGAGAGCAATTGGAGTAGGAAGAGACGGCCACATTTAACCGTTTCGACAGTGAAAGGGTGGGATCGAGATGCCAGCCTAGTTGCACGTTTAAATTCATGCAGTCTGGGAACTATCGAAAGTTATTTATTTATTGCTGTGGATTCCGGGATGAAATCCGGTACCAATAAATAACAAACGCCAAGAATGAATATAGGAAAATAATGTAGTAACGTAATAATACAAACTTGTAATGCAGGTTAGTAGTTCCAGGAATGCGGGTTAGTAGCAATATAGAGTCTTTGGTATTGAAGTATCACGGTATGACTTCTTACTGAGTGTACGTGCTCGCTTACTGTGACTCTTGCTCGCTACGTTCGTTCTGTCTGTCTTGTCTGTTACCTTCACCCTCTGTTGCTCTCGACCCTCGGGTCTTCACGTAGCGGTAGTATATGTATATACTGGGTGAGTCCATTTGTGTAAAAAGGGGAGGACCCCTCAACATTTATTTAATTATCCATTCATTTATTTGGAAATTTTAAGTGTCACTGGTGTAATGTAGCAACAACTGTTAGCAGCTTATGAAACATTATTTGATACATTCAGCTTTAGTGTTAAAAAACCATTTATTTTATTGTAATGGATGCTTACAAGGGAGATGGGAGTTGGGATTTTCTTATTTTATTATTACACTGGCATTCTTTACTTTTCTTTACTTTAAAAAACAAAAAATTTCAATAATTTAATCTGGTGTATTTGAAATGTGATGCACAACTTAAAAAATAAAATTTTAAAAAATAAAACACAACTAGGGTTGTTGGGAAAATAATACTAAACACCCCTTGCACATCTATCGATTGTGCTTCAAAAAAAGAAAACCAATAAATCATATCAGTGCTACTTGACCTGGAAAATAAACAGGTACTGCCATCTTTCATTCACCCCAAGAATTTAATTTTGCCCACATTATACACTTTGAAGGCAATCTCTTGCTATATATATATATATATATATATATATATATATATATATATATATATATATATATATATATATATATATATATAGTTTTCATTGTGAACTCAATTACCTTTAAGCGTCTTTTATTCCCCCCAACCCTTTTCTCCTCCTTCTCCATTTTCAGCCAATCATATTTAGTCTTTTATTTTTATTCTCGTTCACTCATCGATCGTATTTCTTTCCTCGTCTGTTTTGCATCATCGTTTGTTCTTCTACAATTCATTTCTTTTCAAAATAATCATTGTAATTCTGTGTTTATACCTTTTCTATTTCAGAATTTGTTTCAACATCTTTTTCTTGTTTATTTCTTCTTCATCAGCGGATGCTTCCTCTTCTTCTGTTGAAATTTTCTTCTTTTTTTTTCTTTTTTCTTCTTTTCCTTCTTCAGCGGATGCTTCCTCTTCTTCTGTTGAAATTTTCTTCTTTTTTTTTCTTTTTTCTTCTTTCCTTCTTCAGCGGATGCTTCCTCTTCTTCTGTTGAAATTTTCTTCTTTTTTCTTTTTTCTTCTTTTCCTTCTTCAGCTGATTCTTCATCTGCTAGCCTTTTTCTTCTATTTCTTCTTTTTATTTTTATTATTATTGTTATTAATATTGTGCTGCTTCTTCTCTCTCTTCTCCCTGCTTTTTACTTATTATTATTATTATTATTATTATTATTATTATTATTATTATTATTATTATTATTTTCAAGTTTGCTAAATCATCCTTTAGATTTTTTATCCTACTTTCATATTATTATTATTATTATTATTATTATTATTATTATTATTATTATTATTATTATTATTACACCTTCTATCTCTTAATTCATTCTTTTTCTTTGTTTACTACTACAACTATTACTACGACTACTACTACTAATAATGATAATAATAATAATAATAATAATAATAATAATAATAATAATAATAATCATTACAATTCTGTTTCTCCCTCCCTTTAATAATTTGTTTCTTAGTTTGTGCAACGGTAACACCCTGTCAATACTAAATAATTTACTAGTCCATTTTTATTGTGGAAAGACGTATCAAAAACGCTACTTGGTTTCAGTAAGAAAGAAAAAAGGGAAGATAGAAGTGTTTAACGTTTTTTTTCAGTTAAATGAAAAAAGTTGTCAATTTCAAATCTTTTCATGATTGTTATTGCAATATTTGTTAAAGATTAAATATATTAAATAGATATATTTGTCAAAAATTAAACAATGCGATCAGGGAACATTTTTCTACGTGTATTTTATTGTCGTAAATCTCTACAATGAGCACACTCAATCATTAACTAAAGAATTCAGATTCATCAGAAAATGAAAAAGGAAAACCGTGAAATTTTCTTTAGAACCACATTTCTATTGTCTCAAGTCTCTTCTTTATCTATGATGCATTTTCCAGTATTCACCGTCATATAGCAAGACTGATATTACATATCAGATAAGTGTTCTTCTCACGGGATTTTCCCGTTTCTTAATACTTTCCTTACCTTTGGAAGGCATATTTTACTATCCTAATGCACCTTCGGATTGCGATGCAACATTTTCCATCCTCTGTTAAAACAGTTTCTAAATATCTAAATTAGCGAGACCTAGAGCAGGGCTAGGTCGTAAATATATTAATAACAGACATTAAATAAAAGCCCTGTATTAATCATATAAAAAGAAATAAAATCCGACATTAATAACAGACATTAAATAAAAGCCCTGTATTAATCATATAAAAAGAAATAAAATCCGACATTAATAACAGACATTAAATAAAAGCCCTGTATTAATCATATAAAAAGAAATAAAATCCGACATTAATAACAGACATTAAATAAAAGCCCTATATTAATCATAAAAAAAGAAATAAAATCCGACATTAATAACAGACATTAAATAAAAGCCCTGTATTAATCATATAAAAAGAAATAAAATCCGACATTAATAACAGACATTAAATAAAAGCCCTGTATTAATCATAAAAAAAGAAACAAAATCCGACATTAATAACAGACATTAAATAAAAGCCCTGTATTAATCATATAAAAAGAAATAAAATCCGACATTAATAACAGACATTAAATAAAAGCCCTGTATTAATCATATAAAAAGAAATAAAATCCGACATTAATAACAGACATTAAATAAAAGCCCTGTATTAATCATATAAAAAGAAATAAAATCCGACATTAATAACAGACATTAAATAAAAGCCCTGTATTAATCATATAAAAAGAAATAAAATCCGACATTAATAACAGACATTAAATAAAAGCCCTATATTAATCATAAAAAAAGAAATAAAATCCGACATTAATAACAGACATTAAATAAAAGCCCTGTATTAATCATATAAAAAGAAATAAAATCCGACATTAATAACAGACATTAAATAAAAGCCCTGTATTAATCATAAAAAAAGAAATAAAATCCGACATTAATAACAGACATTAAATAAAAGCCCTGTATTAATCATAAAAATAATTAAAATCCAATATTAATTACAAACATTAAATAAAAGCACGCTATTAATCATATAAAAAAAAAATCTAACATTAATTGCACACATCAAATTAAAGCCCGCTATTAATCATAAAAAAAGAAAAGAAAATCCAATATTAATTACAGACATTAAATAAAAGCACTCTATTAATCATATAAAAAGGAATAATATCCGATATTGATTACAGGCATTAAATAAAAACCAGATCATATATAAAAAGAAATAAGATCTGATATTAATTATAGATTATTAGATATTAAGTGAAAATCTGTTCTTGAAGTTAGTCAGTCAGTTAGTTATGTGCCATGCGTGATACACACGTATCTTTCGGTGCATGACTGACGAGGCAGATTTTTCCGCTGTAGGTTGCCATTTCTTTCTGCTGTAGACCAGTTGCCATCCAAGGCTATAGGACCTAGTCTGTCCTGTTATTTACCGATAGCGGAGTGGGGGGGAGAAGAGGATACTAATACCTTCAATTACGTGCTAATAGATTTCCCAAGGTATTAGCACGTAAGTGAACATAATGAGTTCAACTGGAACCCAAGCCGCTATCTAATTACTCCACCGTGCCTCTTGCTGTATGGTTCTAAAAAGTATCCTCAAAACTCAAAAAACTTTCGAAGAATCCTCACAGAATAAATGACTAGTTTTCCGGTGGCCTAAAATCTTGGTCTCGATTCCAGTTTTCCCAAAGAGCCCTTTCAAGTTTTTAAATGGTGTTCGAAGCATACCTATTTCTGCAGAAATTAGTTATTTTTTCATGTTCCATAGCGTCCTCAACTCCCTAGATCCGGGTATTTTCCTATCTTATTAATTTCTTTGGCGTTCACTTTTCTATCGTATGGAACCTCAAAATCGATAATTTGACACTTGTTACTCTACTTATCTATAAGAGTAAAATCGAAACTCCGTGTTTAAATGACATGATCGGTCTGGATTAAAAAAAAAATCCCATAATATTGTGGAACTGTCATTTTCGACCACTGCCGCTGGCTAATATTCATACCACATCGCTTTCTTATTGGAGCAAATTATTATTAATATCCTATTATAATCGGTCTTATCCTTGCTTTTGTTAGTTCGCACGACCGTTACACCCTGCCAGTAACTTATAAATAATGAACTATTCTGTTTTGATCGCGTGGAAAGAGGGGAAAAGAAACGACTTGATTTCAGTGAGATAAAGAAAGAAAGAAAGAAAGACAGGAAGGAAGGAAGAAAGAAAGAAAGAAAGAAAGGGAGGAAGGAAGGAAGGAAGGAAGGGAGGAAGGAAGGAAAAAAGAAAGGAAGGAATGAAGAAAGAAAGAAAGAAAGGGAGGAAGGAAGGAAGAAAGGAAGGAATGAGGAAAGAAAGAAAGAAAGAAAGAAAGAAAGAAAGAAAGAAGGAAAGAGAGAAAGGGAGGAAAGAAGTAAGAGAGGAAGGAATGAGGAAAGAAAGAAAGAAAGAAAGAAAGAAAGGGAGGAAGGAAGGAAGGAAGAAAGGAAGGAATGAGGAAAGAAAGAAAGAACGAAAGGGAGGAAGGAAGGAAGGAATGAGGAAAGAAAGAAAGAAAGAAAGAAAGAAGTGTTAAACGGCTGTTTCAGTGAAATGAAAAAGTTGTCAATTTCAATTTTTTTATTTGTATTCATTGTAATAACGACCAGCATTACATTTTATGTTTATTATTGGAGTAATGGATAGCGGCTCGGATTGAGAAATCGGAGAGCCGAGTTCGATCTCCAGTCGAATCCATTAGATTCACTTACATGCAAATACCTTTGGGAAAAGTATGAATCGACTTCTAGTCCCCCCCCCCCAGCTATTACTAAATAGCAGGACAGACCAGGTTCTATAGCTTTGGATGGCAATTGGTCTACCGCAGTAAAGAAAGAAATGGCAACCTCTTGCGGGAAAAAATCTGCCACGTCAGTCATGTATCGAAAGATACATGAACGCCTAAGCGTTCATGGTACATAACTGACTGGTTGCAGTATTTTGTTTAAGCGGTTAAGCTCAAATATTTAACGATGCTATTGGGGAATTTCTACGGATATTTTATTTTCGTATAACTCACCATTGACTCAAGAATTAAGTTTTCCTTTCATCATCATCTTTTACTTCTTCTAACTTCTAAAAGCTAAGATGAGATTTGCTCGAACAACTTGCTTCATTTCCAGAAGCCTCTATATTTCTCGTCGTACAGTAAGCAAGAAATCGGACCCAACAGAAAGAAGCAGTTAATCGTCTTGTAAAGAAACCATTTTCTATTTTTTTTTCTTTTTCTTTTTTTCCTTTTTTCATTCGATAACACCTTCATATTGTTTTTAGATCAATCATCTGTCGCCTGGATGTGAAAAATCCTTGTTTATTTCCTCATACAGCTGACAGCATCACGTGATGCCATATTAGAGAGTTTCGCGCGCTAATCAGTTTCTCAAAATAGCTAAGCTGTTCCTCATTTCCGAGATTGAGGTTTGTGTCGAAGGAGGGAGTGTAATGAAGTGACGCATGCGCAGAAATCGACAAATCACTCGTGTGAGTTTTCCCTTACACTCATACGCACCCCCTCTCTCCCTCTCATTCTGACTCGCACTCACTCTCTCTGTCTCTCTTTCTCTCTTTCTCTCGATCAATCAAAAATAGAATAAAATGATATATCTTCCTTTTTTCTTTCGTACTTTTTCTCTATTGCCATTCTTTCTATCTCTTTCTATTTCCTCCCTCTCTCTCTCTCTCTCTCAAAGACTCATTTTTCTCTCTATAATTCTTTCTCTCTCTCTCTCTCTCTGACATATTTTATCTCAATAACTCTGTCTCTCTCTACATCCTCGTTTCGCTCTCGTTCATACTTTCTGTCATTTTATCTCTCACTCACGCCTCCATTCAGTCTCTCTTTATATGTTTTCTTCTCTCTCTTTTTTTCTGTCACTATTTCATTCTCTGTCTATTTTTCATACACCTACTATCTAACTCACACATACTCTTTCTTTTTAGAGTCACTTTCTCTTTTTCGACATATTTTATCCCAATCACTTTGTCTGTCTGTCTGTCTCTCTCTATATATATATATCTCTACCTCCTCGCTTCACTCTCATGTTCATTCTCACTTTTATTTTCTCTCTCATTCATACCATCTATCTATCTATCTATCTATCTATCTATCTATCTATCTATCTATCTATGGTTATTCTGATCTATCTATGACTATTTCTATCTATCTATCGCTATTCTTCTTTCTATGGTTATTTGTATCTATCTATCTATCTATCTATCTATCTATCTATCTATCTATCTATCTTCTCTCTGTTTCAGTTAATACTTCCTCCTTTCTTTTTATCTACTGTTTCACTTACCGTATCTCTTTCTATTTTAGGTCGCTCTTCTCTCTCTCTCTCTCTCTCTCTCTCTCTCTCTATGTGTGTGTGTGTGTGTTTCACCTACCTAGTCTTTCTCCTTTAAACCCACTCTTTCACTCACTCTTCTTCTCTTCCATTATCTCCCTCCTCTCTTTAAAACACTACTTATCTTTCATTAGTTACGTTTCCTCAAGCTCTTTCTCAGTCATTCCTTTCTCTCACTCGACCTCTCTCTCACATTCTTTATCCATTTCTCTCCCCCTCTCTCATCCAGTCATTCTTTTTTTTTCTTTACACTCACTCTTCTTCTCATTCTCTTTCTCCAACACCTTCTCTCTCTCTCTCATCTTGTCATTGTTTATTATTTATACATTCTCTCTCTCTCTCTCTCTCACTCTCTGTTTCCTCCACCCAGCCACTCTCCCTTAAACCCACTCTTTCACTCACTCTTCTTCTCTTCCATTATCTCCCTCCTCTCTTTAAAACACTACTTATCTTTCATTAGTTACGTTTCCTCAAGCTCTTTCTCAGTCGTTCTTTTCTCTCACTCGACCTCTCTCTCACATTCTCTATCCATTTCTCTCCCCCTCTCTCATCCAGGCATCATTTTTTTCTTTACACTTACTCTTCTTCTCATTCTCTTTCTCCAACACCCTCTCTCTCATTTTGTCATTCTTTCTTCATTATACTCCCTCGTTCTCTTGTTCTCTTGTTCTCTCTCTTATCTTGTCATTCTTTCTTCTTTATACTCCTTCTTGCTCTCTCTCTCTCTCTCTCTCTTTCTCATCTTGTCATTCTTTCTTCTTTATACTTCCTCGTTCTCTTGTTTTCTCTCTCTCTCATCTTGTCATTCTTTCTTCTTTATACTCCCTCTTGCTCTCTTTCTCTCTCTCTTATCTTGTCATTCTTTCTTCTCTATACTTCCTCGTTCTCTTGTTCTCTCTCTCATTTATCGTGTTATTCTTTCTTCTTTATACTCCCTCTTGCTCTCTCTCTCTCTCTCTCTCATCTTGGCATTCTTTCTTCTTTATACTCCCTCTTGCTCTCTCTCTCTCTCTTATCTTGGCATTCTTACTTCTTTATACTTCCTTGTTCTCTTGTTCTCTCTCCCCCTCTCTCTCTATCTCTCTCTCTCATCTTGTCATTCTTTCTTCTTTATACTCCCTCTTGCTCTCTCTCTTTCTTATCTTGGCATTCTTTCTTCTTTATACTCCGTCTTGCTCTCTCTCTTATCTTGGCATTCTTTCTTCTTTATACTTCCTCGCTCTCTTGTTCTCTCCCCCCCCGCTCTCTCTCTCTCTCATCTTGGCATTCTTTCTTCTTTATACTCCCTCTTGCTCTCTCTCTCTCTCTCTCTCTCTCTCTCATCTTGGCATTCTTTCTTCTTTATACTTACTCGTTCTCTTGTTCTCTCTCCCTCCCCCTCTCTCTCTCTCTCATCTTGTCATTCTTTCTTCTTTATACTCCCTCTTGCTCTCTCTCTCTCTTATCTTGGCATTCTTTCTTCTTTATACTTCCTCTTGCTCTCTCTCTCTCTCTCATCTTGGCATTCTTCTTCTTTATACTTCCTCGTTCTCTTGTTCTCTCTCCCCCCTCTCTCCCTCTCTCTCATCTTGGCATTCTTTCTTCTTTATACTTCCTCGTTCTCTTGTTCTCTCTCCCCCCTCTCTCTCTCTCTCTCTCATCTTGGCATTCTTTCTTCTTTATACTTCCTCGCTCTCTTGTTCTCTCTCCCCCCTCTCTCTCTCTCATCTTGGCATTCTTTCTTCTTTATACTCCCTCGTTGTCTAACTTTCTTTAATCTTGGTCCCTCAAGCGAAGCAATTAGACCGACGCTATATCAAACTATCGCAAAGAGAAATCCTATTATTTTTAAGGACTCATTCAGGATTTAAGATTCAGCGCAGCCCTCTACAGTTTCAGGCCACACCATTTTCTCGCGCTGCAAACATTTACAGAATATACCGTGATAGATAAGGAATATCGCAAATGGCAAAATTTTGCTACAAATCTCCAAAGAAATTGAAAAAAAAAAAAAAAGAAGAAAAATACAGGGATCTTTTCTTTTTTTTTTTTTTAATCATTGCACCCCAAGCAATACAATAAAATCCCTAAGACGCAAAGAGTTACTGAGTTTGAAAGAATATTAATAAGAGAGAACAGGAATTAAGAAGACAGAAGATAACAATAGGCATCGCATTTAGATTTTTAAAAATCAAAGTTGTCTGAAAAGGAAGAAGCGAGAAGAGAGTTCTAGAAGCGAGAAGTGTGAGAGAAGAAATTGTTTGCGTAGAACTTATGGTTACATTTTGCCATTTCAAATGCAAAATGATGAGATCTATCCGCCAATCTAGTACTGCAGTAATAGGCGATCTGATTAGTGGGTGGAAAAAACAATGGAACACAGGACCGTTGAAGAAATCATTGTAGTAGTGATTTTCTAAGCCCGGCTTAGATGTGGCACAAGGCCGAAAGCATGGGGCGCCCAGTGAGGATCGAACTCACTACTCAGTCGTAACTGACCTAGAAAGACAAGCTTTCCAACCATTACAC